>CM076067.1:490000-590000 GCA_038088235.1 Zacco platypus
TGATTTTTCAACAAAAAAAGGCCACACTTGTAAGGCATTATGCAATAAACAAAAATGTATTATGTATTATAACATTAAATGTATTATTATATTATTATTATTAATCATCTTTATATTAATATTTATATATTGAGTATAATCACTAATAACATTGTGTCAGTAACATAATATAATATAACATAATATAAAATAATATAACATAACATGACATAATATAATATAATATAACATAATATAATATAATATGACATAATATAATATAATATAATATAATATAACATAATATAATATAACATAATATAATATAATATGACATAATATAATATAATATAACATAACATAATATAATATGACATAATATAATATACTATAATATAATATAATATAACATAATATAATATAGTATAATATAATATACTATAATATAATATAATATAACATAATGTAATATAATATAATATAATATGACATAATATAATATAATATAATATGACATAATATAATATAATATAATATAATATAATATAATATAATATAACATAATATAATATAGTATAACATAATATAATATAACATAACATAATATAATATAACATAATATAATATACTATAATATAATATAATATAACATAATGTAATATAATATAATATAATATGACATAATATAATATAATATAATATGACATAATATAATATAATATAATATAATATAATATAACATAATATAATATAATATAATAATAGGCTGATTTAATTCTGTAAGTGATTTTTCAACAAAAAAAGGCCACACTTGTAAGGCATTATGCAATAAACAAAAATGTATTATGTATTATAACATTAAATGTATTATTATATTATTATTATTAATCATCTTTATATTAATATTTATATATTGAGTATAATCACTAATAACATTGTGTCAGTAACATAATATAATATGACATAATATAATATAATATAATATAACATAATATAAAATAATATAACATAACATGACATAATATAATATAATATAACATAATATAATATAATATGACATAATATAATATAATATAATATAATATAACATAATATAATATAACATAATATAATATAATATGACATAATATAATATAATATAACATAACATAATATAATATGACATAATATAATATACTATAATATAATATAATATAACATAATATAATATAGTATAATATAATATACTATAATATAATATAATATAACATAATGTAATATAATATAATATAATATGACATAATATAATATAATATAATATGACATAATATAATATAATATAACATAATATAATATAATATAATATAATATAACATAATATAATATAGTATAACATAATATAATATAACATAATGTAATATAATATAATATAATATGACATAATATAATATAATATAATATGACATAATATAATATAATATAATATAATATAATATAACATAATATAATATAATATAACATAATATAATATAATATAATAATAGGCTGATTTAATTCTGTAAGTGATTTTTCAACAAAAAAAGGCCACACTTGTAAGGCATTATGCAATAAACAAAAATGTATTATGTATTATAACATTAAATGTATTATTATATTATTATTATTAATCATCTTTATATTAATATTTATATATTGAGTATAATCACTAATAACATTGTGTCAGTAATCTGAGCTCGAATCACAGTCCTCGTCTTCATGTCACACTGACGCACTTTTAAAGGCGCTTTATTTTTAGCACTATAACATCTTTAACACTCAGATGTGTGTGATATGATAAACAGCGCTGTGTATCTCACACACTCATGACCGGAGGAAGCAGAAGCGGCGACTGCGTCATAATAAAAGTCCCGCCGCTCTCGAGCCGCGTGTCGCGCTCGTCTCTCATCATGGATCGCTCCAGCGGCGTTCAGCCAACTTTAATACACTTCCATCAATATGATTTCTGTCCGAGTCCCGTCGGATTCTTCTCCACCGGCTGGAGACGATGAAGACGACACCTCCCACGATTCCACGAAATCAAGGCATCATCAAGCTGCGCCTTTGTTTTGAATAAGCGACCTCTAGAGGCGAATATATTGTGCCTTTAATGAGTAACAATAACAACAGTTGCTCAGACGCTCAATTCACATTATTATCTCACCAAAACACAACAATGCTAAGGATGCTAATTCACAGGACGGTGGCACAGAGAAATGATATCACTGGAATCACTTTCAGAATAAAAACATTGACAGCCAATCAGAACCCGTCCTGCTGTAAGGAGCTCAGCATTTAAAGCGACAGTGACACGCTTATGATAACAGAGCGATTATCGACGCTCATGTAGTCATCATTGTAGCTGTCGTTCTTGGAGTGAACGGGCGTCTGGATGATGGCAAGAGTTTAAACTTTCTGCTTTTTCATATAAATAATTTAGAAATGTCTGATTAATAATCAAACTGAATCCCTCACAGCCTCGTTTTCACTCCTGTCAAATAATGAAAACGGTGATTCTCTGACTCTCTTGAAGACATCCAGAATGACTGAGGAGCAACAGCCACTAGAGGGCGACACAGTCACCTCACGAGCAGCGCAGCGGATCTACAACACGAGCAGAGAGAGCTTTGGTGAAAAATAAGTGAATATTTAATTAGTATACAATACTAATTTTTCTCTAGAAATGACAAAATTCAGATGTGCTTCCTGCCTCAGTACTCCACCTGTGGAGGGAGCGCTTCTCGCTTTTCTGCATTTGGTCAAACAAACTCAACACAAACCTGGTATTAATCATGTAGCTGAAGGTCATCATGTTGTCATTAACAGGTTAAGCGGTCCACATGGTCTTCCTCGTATTGTAAACATCACAAATCCCAGCAGAAGAGGTTGTTGTTCGAATGACGTGTTCACACACACTCACATTCAAACTGTCAACAAGGAACACATCTCTAGTCTGTTTTTAGAGATGGATAAAATTGAAACACAGACATGAACATTTCTTTCATGTGTTTACAGTATTTGTGTTAGTATGCATATGCGGCGTGTAAGTATAGCTTCATATGGCGAGTGTGCGATCCTCAACTCTTCTCCCGCGGGAACACATTCTGTTTGTTTACGATCTGAAAACAGTGTCACTACATGTAAAGATGTTTACTCTCCTCTCAGAAGAGCAGATGTGTGTATATAGCCGACGCTCAGTTGATTGTAGTGAGTTACATCTGTTTTTGGGAGAGAAAAAAGCTCTTTGAACCTCATGAACCTGAAGCAGAGACAATCTCAAACGTCTCTTACACACTCACAACTGAAACTACCATTGTGTCCGATTCACACAAGCTTCGTGCGCATCATCTACATTCCTGACAAAAACGTTTCAGCAGAATTTAGCTTCATTTAAAAGGGCAGCTCAATGTTTTTTTCTAGGCTCGATTGTGTTTATGGTGCACAGTTTAACATATCTTCATGCTTCGTTCAAAAAAAAAAAAAAACGCAGTATTTTTCATATATTTTATTTTTATTCTCCGCCGCTGTCTACATTGTCAATTGAACGGCGGATTGACTTCCTGGTTCTATGATGTCACTCCCTCTGAAATACACCACTGGCTCAGATTGGTCACTGGCCCAGTGAAGAGCCTCTGGCCATTATGGCCAATACTCGCATGTGCTTCGGTGAAAATGAGAATAATGACATCAATATTGCGAATCAATTTTGGCCCGAACCCAGAGTACCTGGGTATTAATAGATGGAAGTACAAGTGAGGAGATGTGGTGGAGGAGGGATGCTGGTAAACTCTCAGATGAACAGAGGTGAGTCTGCTGTATTAATACCTCTGTCATTGATTGAGTTGATTAACTGAATGCTCTCCACTTGTGCTGATGAGGTTAATGATCTGCACCTGATCCTCCCGAACTTTGTTAATTAAACATCATATGTTGATGTCGTGTTGTAGAGCAGGAGTGGCAGGGAAGACTAAAAGCTCAGTCTTTGCCAGGTTGAGCTGCAGGTGGTGTTCTTCCATCCACGTGGAGATGTCCGCCAGACAGCTTGAGATCCGTGCAGCTCCTGTGGAATCATCTGGTTGGAAGGACAGGTAGAGTTGTGTGTCATCAGCATAGCAGTGGTAGGAGAAACCATGTGCCTGTATGATGGGACCCCGTGATGTAGTATAAATGGAGAATAGGAGGGGACCAAGAACTGAACCCTGAGGAACCCCAGTGATCAGTTCATGAGGTTTGGATACCTCCCCTCCCCAGGCAACTCTGAAAGACCTACAGTTGTGTTCAAAATTATTCAACCCCCACTGAAATTGATTGTTTTGGCCGGTTTGACATTGATTTTGATCATTCAGTCATCCTGCTTACAATTAAATCAAAGAGGCACGTGTAGGTCAGACAAATATAACATAACATTTATAATGAAATAACCACAAATGTCTTTTCTCTGCTCACATCATTATCAGTTTTATTCAACCCCCAAGTGACATTCAATCTTAGTACTTAGTACAACATCCTTTTACAGTTATAACAGCTTTTAAACGTGAAGCATAGCTTGACACAAGTGTCTTGCAGCGAGCTACGGGTATCTTCGCCCATTCATCATGGGCAAAAGCCTCCAGTTCAGTCACATTCTTAGGCTTGCGCACTGCAACTGCTTTCTTTAAGTCCCACCAGAGGTTCTCAATCGGATTTAAGTCTGGTGACTGCGATGGCCATTTCAAAATGTTCCAGCCTTTAATCTGCAACCATGCTCTAGTGGACTTGGAGGTATGCTTGGGATCATTGTCCTGTTGAAAGGTCCAACGTCTCCCAAGCCTCAGGTTTGTGACGGACTGCATCACATTGTCCTCCAATATCTCCTGGTACTGAAGAGAATTCATGGTACCTTGCACACGCTGAAGCTTCCCAGTACCTGCAGAAGCAAAACAGCCCCAAAGCATGATTGACCCCCCGCCATGCTTCACAGTAGGCAAGGTGTTCTTTTCTTCATAGGCCTTGTTCTTCCTCCTCCAAACATAGCGTTGATCCATGGGCCCAAACAGTTCTAATTTTGTTTCATCAGTCCACAGAACACTATCCCAAAACTTCTGTGGTTTGTCCACATGACTTTTGGCATACTGCAGTCGACTCTTCTTATTCTTTGGAGACAGCAAGGGGGTGCGCCTGGGAGTTCTGGCATGGAGGCCTTCATTACGCAGGGTGCGCCGTATTGTCTGAGCAGAAACTTCAGTACCTACATCTGACAAATCTTTTCTCAGTTCCTCAGCAGTCACACGGGGACTTTTCTCCACTCTACGCTTCAGGTAGCGCACAGCAGTCGAAGTCAGCATCTTCTTTCTGCCACGACCAGGTAGCGTTTCAACAGTGCCCTTTGCCTTGAATTTGCGAATGATGCTTCCTATGGTGTCTCTTGGTATGTTTAACATCTTTGCAATCTTCTTATAGCCATTGCCCTTCCTGTGAAGAGTAATCACCTCTTCTCTTGTCTTCCTGGACCATTCTCTTGACTTCACCATGTTTGTAACCACACCAGTAAATGTCTAGAAGGAGCTGAGTATCACAGTCATTTTAAAGCTGCCTAATTGGTGCTTATTAGGCTTTATTGCTGCTCCCTGACATCCACAGGTGCTTTCAATACCTGATTGAAAACACTTCAATGGACCTCTGTTCTTCAGAGTGGTAGTCTTTAAGGGGTTGAATAATTGTGTCAATGAAGAATTCACAAAAGAAACATTTACTACTGTATTACAAAACCAATTGATGTCATTTTAGTTGCATATGCTTCTTTAAGAAGTCCTTGTAGGATTTCATTCTGAATTCAATTACAAATGTACTCTAAATTCTCTAAAACCATTTACAGCATTGGGGGGTTGAATAATTTTGAACACAACTGTACCTGTGAGATAGGACTCAAACCACTGAAGCGCAGTACCTGAGATGCCCAGTGACGAGAGGGTGGACAGAAGAATTTGATGATTCACGGTGTCGAAGGCAGCAGATAGATCCAGTAGGATGAGAACAGATCCGCAGGGATTCAGTGACCGACAGTAGTGCAGTCTCGGTGGAATGGCCGCTCTTGAATCCAGTTGGTTGTTATATATGAGGAAAGATGACACCTGGTTGAACACAACTCGTTCAAGTGTTTGTATGTGTTGATTATATAGAAGTTTGTTGAAGTGTGAAATAGAATTCAGTTAAATGGCTAGCGAAGCCAAACCGCGTTGGTCTTTATTTACGTCCTTGATGCAGCCAAAATATAGCAACAGAAACTATACCTTTAAAAGACATGTACAGACAACAGGTTGAGGCCCATAAACATCTGCTTGCTCCATCTTTCAGTTTGTGCAAATCCAGCATTGAATAGATTCTGGAAGATGTCTTCTGTGAAATGTGCAGCACAGACAGATAAATTAGGATTATAATTGTCAGGAACAGAAACAAACTTAAATTTTAACCATTTTTCCCAAAGCCCAGTGTGCTTAGGAAGGCCAAACACAGAAGACCATGTCTACAACACTCCACTACAACAACCCTTCCATAATGCCACGTGACATGGCCTTACCCCCTTTGTTGCATGTTTTTGGGGGCAGGGTTTCTGTTAATTTCAGGGTTAGTGATGTCATCAACTCAGGAAGAAGCTCGTTGTAGTCCCTACCGGTCATAATTGACCATTCACCGGCAGTTTGATTGACAGGCGATCTGACCAATCATAACCCTGAATCCGCCATTTTGTCATCAAAGCGGTCAGGGGAGTTAGTAGATTAACGTTGGTGAACTTGAATCACGTCTTGAAACAACATTCCTTCTGATGTTCATTCATGTTTATTTGATGCTATAAATGAACTAGTATGAAGAGATGATCGCTTCACGAGGAGCTACAGCGATCTGTCACCACACATTAAACACACACTAGACGCTATTTATTGATTCAACTGCTTTAAAAAATTACGATGTGTGGCGTGAGAGCGCATGGCTTGTCGGACAGAGCAACAGTAACTAAAGGGGGCGGGTCTTTGAGAACCGTCAAATCATAACTTTAAAATAGAATATCTCTGTTTGCAATGAACTTTGCTGGTTGTAACTCTGCAGATGTTGTTTATGCTGAAGCAGCAACATTACACACTAACTGAAGTTAAAAAAGAGAAATCGCAATGAACCACCGCTTTAACAGATATGGGCTGATATATTTTTGGGTGTGTCCCACAAAACACTCTGAGAAATCCCTCTGATGGCATTCATGTCAAGGTCACTGTGACTTTTCCAAGTAAAGGCCGATTCACACCGACAGTCACCAGATTATAGCATGTCAACTCTCGGTCATCCCATGACCTGACCAGTGCTGACCGTCACACACTGATCTGTTGGTGCGGTGTGAACTGGATCAACGTTCCTGTCCAAAAATCCCTACCCCTAAACCTAACACTACCTGTAACATATCCCTGAAATCAGAGGCGATGGTGGTGGATAACAGTAATGTAGAAGCACCTAACCCTTGTTGTAAGCCTAAACTTGACATAAACTGTAAACTCAAATCTGATTGGTCACTGTGAATGATGGAGAAAGGCTGTACTACTGATGTTGTCCACTGGAGGAAGTCACAGGATAAGACCTTCTTTCCTCACACTGTAGATTGGCATAATAAATAACTGTATATGATTGGAAATGAGAAATGAGTTCGTAATCCCGCGAGGACATGAAAACAGGTTCACTGCGCTGAAATTCACCTTCAGTGTTGAGAAAGCTCTCGGTGGAGTGTGAGTGTCCTGACCGGAGCTGAAGAGAGTCCCACCGGCTGACGTCTCGGATATTTACCAGGCTTGGCTGCGCTGCGCTCCAGACGGGGTTGGACATGGGAATATCCCAAATTAAATGTCCCGCTTCAGACCTCAGTGAGTTCCAGGCACTCGTTCTTCACATGTTGACCACATGATGTCGCCACTGCACAACGACAGCAGAAGGTGTTTTTGCAAGCAGTGCTCACTGCAGAGCATAACAACCTCCAGATCCACCTCTCTGGAGCTCGAGGGTGGAGCTCCTGTGTAATGGGTGGTGGCATAGGGTTATGGGTGTGGTTTGGGGCTGCAGCTCCACCCATCATGTCCACAGAAGGTCAAGAGAGGCGGAGCTGGAGGTTAGCAAACAAACACTCTGACCTGCACATTGTTTTACTTCTATTCGTGGCTAATGCATCAGAAAACAGAAGTCAGCTTACTTCCCATTGAAAACAAGAAGAATAAGCCATTTTAACTAATAGACTTCACAGAACAGGACACACGATGATCTGTGCTCATGTAACAGCACGTTTATCTCGATGACAGATGAAGGGCTGTAATAAATCCTTTTTGGTCGAATCTTTTACCATGAGGTTAAATGCTTTTATTTGTTTAGAAGTCAGTTCAAGAACTTCATCAGTCACAGAGACCCAGAGCTTCATTCATGTTTCACATCGCTGCTCCATCACAGACACGCCGCTGTCTGATTGGATAATGACATCAAACTCTGCCCTGATTGGATAATGACATCAAACTCTGCTCTGATTGGATAATGACATCGCTGCGGCATCTGGATCCAGTCGAGGCTTCTTCTTCCACTTTAATTCTCGTTCTGCCTGTTTTTCTTCTCTTCCTCTCGTTTTAGAAACAGGAGAGCGATGCTTTTTTGAGTGCATATAATCATGTCTATGAGGAGCTGATGTTAGTCACAAACACACGGATAAAGTGCATTTTGATGACTGAATCAGTGCAATTCATGCTGCTTCCTCAAGGTTTCAGCGGTGAACCATGAGAAGACATCAGCATGTTTCGGGCCGTCCAGGATCAGGGTTGTTCATAAGTTCTTTCTTGCATTGAAATGTAAAGTCACACTTAGTAACTACAAGCTAGTTTGTAATTTACTCTGATCTTTATTTGGCTGCACCATTTGTTCTTAAAGGGATAGTTCAGCAAAAAATGAAAATGATCCCATAATTTCCTCACCCTCAACCCCTCCTAGCAGACGAACACAGTCAGAGATATATTAAAATATCCTCAGTCAAATTCTGAAAACAAAACAAAAAGTGCGTACATCCATAAAAAATGACTCCAGAGGGATAATAAAGACCTTCTGAAGCGGATCCATACGTGTCCATATTTATAACTTTATAATCTAAATAACTAGCTTCCACCGGATGGCCGTACGCACGTCCACTTGAAGAGTGACCGCGCAATTAAATTTGTTAAAAACTTGAGTGGTTGAGGCAAAATCACATGACTTTTTTTCATCTATGAATTTATTCAGTGAATGTGTCTCCATCGTAGTTCATAACTCTCAGATCACGCAGCACAGACAGTTTAGGTAGTTAACAACCCCAGGGTGGTGAAAGGTCAAAGGTCACGCATTGTGTCAGTCAGAACAGGAAGAGGAAACCGTAAACATCCTGAACTGTTTACTAAAGGGCTTGTTGTCATGGTGAAAGTGTCTGAGGTTAATGACTAGAATGTGTGTGTGTGTGTGTGTGTGTGTGTGACATCTCATTCAAGACCAGCATTCCATAGCTGGAGTGAAGTGCTTCATGATAAGAGTGTGTGTGTGTGTGTGTGTGTGTGTGTCTGAGAGTGTGTGAGTGTGTGTGTGTGAGAGTGTGTGTGTGTGTGTGTGTGTGTGTGTGTGTGAGTGTGTGTGTGTGTGTGTGTGTGTGTGTTCTCACACTCTCTTCAGCATGTCTCTGTTTTCTCTCACACGAGTCTGCTCCGTCTTCTTCCACTCAGATGTCAGTGTCAGGACGCTCAGATCTCCACGCCGCTGGTCCGGTTCATCAGTACAGACACAGTTCATGTCTTTACATGGAGATGAATGGGATAAAGCCTCTTCTTCACAGTCTCAATGACACAGACAGCCTTTCAGAAGCTCAGAAACATCTGTAATGTTGAACAGAGAAGTGTGTCAGTATGAAGAAATCTGTACAGGTGTTATTTGTTGTGTTTTAGGGTTAAAGGAAATGTCTGCAAAATAATGTCCAGCCAGAAAATGACCAAAACATGAAGTGTTTCCACACTGAATTATTCTGACCTGCTGGACGATGGTAAAATCCCATAGATTTACACTGATCCCAGTTTCTCTTTTGACCTGTAAACTACCGCCTAGCAATGCCAAGCCAGCATAGCAACACCCTGGCAACCAGCCACAAAAAAAAAAGGAAAAATATACTTCTTTTAGATTTAATGTGTTTTTCTACAAATCCCTTGTGAAAACGAAGTACACTTTAACATACTTTTAAAAACAGCACTTGTTACAGAGATAATATACTTTAAAAGAGTGTATTTGTGCAAGCTGAATGTTTTTTGAAACCCTCTTTACCTTCAGAACTGCCTTGATTCTTCATGTCAGAGATTCATCAAGATGTTTGCCAGTTTGAGACGATTCGAGACATCAGATGTCATACAGGGACGGTCAGTACTCGGGTCGGCCGTGGGGTTTGATACTAAGAGACCCAAAGTGTGCCCAGAAAAACACTGTCACAGCAGACTGACCTGATGAAGGCAGGACGATCCACGCTCTCATCTGGTGTTCACTGAATCCTGTCTTCTGTCGTCCGGTTCTGGTCAGTCTCGAGGTTGGTCGTGGTCAGAGATGCTCTTCTGCTGACCTCAGGTGAAACGAGAGCTTGTTTGAGTTTCTGTTGTCCTTCTGTCAGTCTAGAAACACAGTGAAATCAAATTTAATGATTTCCCTCAGTAGATTTGAATGAAATTAAAAAAAGTCTGAAATTACATCTACTTCCTGGAAATATTAAATAACAACCCCATTAATTATAATAAGTTTTATGTTTAAAAATAATTTGTTCTTTTTACTTAAAAGTAAATCGATCATTAGCACATAAACACACTGATATTACACATATGCTGTACTACACTTTAATATTCATCATCATACAGTGTCACAGATCAATATTTCCCAGAGACACCGTTCTAACCTCAAACAAATGATGACATTCAGATGAAATGACAGAAATAAAATAGCGTCTCCATTCATCAAGTGCTGAGATCAGGAGAACAAATACACAAATTCTCTACATTTGGGGTCAATTTAACCTCAGAAAAAACAACCCTGAACTGAATGTTCACTTGTGTGCTTTCAAACTGTTCCAGATATTATTAATGAAATAAAAGGCCACTTAAGTGAAAAAACACACTAACATGACTAGAACACACTAGAACACTAAAAAGTGCACTTAGTAAAATATCAATGGAACATTTTAAGTCATTGTTTTAATAATCTTTTATAATGAGGTACTCTGCTTTTGATGTGTTGACTGAAGTACTTGTTACACACACACACACACACCCCCCTACACACTCACACACACACACACACACACCTACACACTCACACACACACACACTCACACACACACACACTCACACACACACACACTCACACGTTGTGTTTTCATGTTTTATGGGGACATTCCATAGGCGTAATGGTTTTTCTACTGTACACACTGTACATTCTGTCCCCCTACACTACCCCCCCCCCACCCCTAAACCTACCCATCACACAAAATGTTCTGCTGTTTTACATTTTCAAAAAAGATCATTCTGTATGATTTATAAGCTTGTTTCCTCATGGGGACCAACAAAAGATCAAGATTTACTAGTATTACTATACCTGTGGGGACATTTGGTCCCCGTAACGTAGGGAATACCCACACACACACCCTCACACACCCTCACACACACTCACACACACACCCTCACACACACTCACACACACACACACACACACACAGGTCCACTAGATGGTGGTGTTGCTCTCTCTCTCTCTCTCTCTCTCTCTCTGTTCTGGAGCACATCTCCAGATCTCTCATTTACAGTTAGAGATTACCTTTGGAAATCAATCTCAGCAGTTTGTTTTGTCACACTGCATGAAGATGAAGCAGTAATTACAGTAAATGTGAAGCTCCTGCAGTGATGGACCTGATCTCATTCAAGTTTTAATGGCGTCATCCGACGCCTCAGACGTCATTCAGTCATAAATGAGTCTTCATCACGAGAGCGTTTGTTCAAGCTGCTGTTATCTTTCATAAATATTTACTTCCCCTGCTCCGAGCTCCTTCACACCTCCGACAGAGACAGAGGCGGGAACGAGCGGCTGTAAACAGCCGACAAAAGGACCCGGACCGAGCTGTTCAAGAGAGCAAACACTGCAACACAAAAGGAAGGACGGGAAGCATCGTGGGACGTTGTTCAGATGGAGTCTGGGATGAGGACACTATCAGCAGCGTCCTGTTCAGAGAGACGCAGGTGTAGATCCTAACGTGAGGATCACACAACATCAACCACAGCAAAACTAGTGACTGCTGACCTCACCTCCGGTCACTCTCACTGGAGATGAGCTGAACAGTGACTCACAGTCACAGTGTCTAAAGTGGAGCAAAAATAATCTTAAAACATTGGAGTTTCAGGTTATTGAAGTTTAAAGATTGTAGTGTGAAATATGATGTCATCAGGTTTAAATTATAATCATAATTCTTTTCAAATTTTGACCATTTGCACAATGCCTACATCACAACACTTGCTGTGGTTTTTTGTGAGATTTCACAACTCTCAGATCAACCAAATTATAGCATGAGTTCAAGATCATTTTTATAAACATTTTCTTATTCTTGTTCATGTCAGGTCATGTACACCTGCATAGTTATAAATGTAAATAAACTATATTCAGGTTTACACATTAATATAGCTAGGATTTATAAATATATTCATTTGAATGTATATATTTAAAATTAAATTAGGATTTATAGCTTCATCTCTGGATATGTATTTGGATTGAAAATGACATATTCAGAGTTACATTTATATATAGAGAGAGAGAGAGATTAAATATTCAAATATATTCTTAAAAATAAATATTTAGGTTAATTTATGTTTTAAACTACACATACACTCTAAAAATACTGGGTTGTTTCAACCCAAATTTGGGTCAAATATGAACAAACTTAAACTTTGGGTTAAAATGGTTTCAATGGCTTTGGTTGAATTAAAAAATGTAACCCATCATGGGTTTGTCCAAATATGACCCAACGTTGGGTTGAAACAACCCAGCATTTTTTAGACTGTATGCCGCTTTAGACAAACCATATCTGTTCAACTGTGTTACAACTATACTTTATAAATGTAAAGTTATTATACACTCTAAAAATGATGGGTTAAAAATGGACAAACCCAGTGGCTGGGTTAAATGTTTGCTGGGTAGTTTTATTTAACTCAACCATTGTTTACACATGACTGTATTTCTTGCTTAAAATGAACCCATAATATGTCAGAAATTAATATGTTTATAAATAATAATTAAACAATAAACTTGTATTAAATGCTTGTTAATAAATGTTCATGTTTTGATGATTATTGTTGCCTCTAGTAATTATGAGTCTGAGTTTTAATTTCCAACATATTTTGTGTTCAAGCCAGACATACAGTCATTTTTAAACAATAATTGAGTTCCATAAAACTACCCAGCAGCTCGATCAAACATTCAACCCAAGCGCTGGGTCAAAAACAACCCTTTTTAGAGTGTATATAGGCTGCAAGGTACATTGTCAGATTTGTGTTTTTAATCATGAACACCTTTCTATCCAGACTTATGAACAACACTGATCTGAAATGTTTTTAAGAGCTCTCTGTGTCGCGCGCGGAAGTTTGTTGACTGTTGCCTCGCGCAGGACCGTGTGTTTGTGTGTCAGATGAGTGGGCTGGTCTTCAGAGAGAGACACTTCACAGCAGCCCGACTCTCTCCTCGCTCTCAGTCTCTACAGAGGAGAACAGCAGGAGAACGACTCGGGATACCCGCCGAACTTTGGGACGAGAGAAAGTCCGCTCGAGCCGCGCGCACGCAGACGGAGCGACTGAGGGATCTACCCGCGACCCACCGGGACAACTTTACTCCAGAACTCCTGCGGCTTCCACCTCACACAAGTGCGCGGAATCACAAACAGCCCGATTTCACTTGTACCGAGACGCGTTCGCTCTGGAGTGACTGGACCCAAAAGAACAAGGTAAGAACTTCGCATTAACTGAGGTGTTTTCTGGGCCCTTTAGGGTTTAGTTAAGGATCTTTTGAGATGTGCTCTACCTGCCTGTGCCAAACGCGTCACGCCTCATGAAAGAGCTGCAGTCGCGGGGGAACGGAGCGGGACTCCCCGCGCTCTTTGAACCTCCTGCCAGAACACGAGCGACGGGCTCCTGGAAGTGAAAGATTTCAAACAGCTCTGCTTCAAGCCCCAGCTCGCAGGCTCTTTAATGTTCGTCTGGATCTCAGGAGGTGTGTGGAGCTCTTTAGGACATTGTGTTGGAGACGCAGTTCCCATGCGCTCCCGTCCGCCAGACGCAATTCATCACAACTCGTCCTCGCCCTCTCAATTGTGCGTCTGTTATTCAGTCTTTCATGGTGTTAAATGTCCCTGTCTCCGCCGAAGGGAAGCATAGAGGGGCTTTTTCTTTTAATATCTGCTTGCTAGGAAGCTTAACGCATAAAAGCACCTGCAAGATGCCAAATCTGCACAGGAACAACTTATTACACGAGCCTGCGGTATTTCTGGGTTTAAGTAGAGAGAAGATCAGTGGTTCACAAATGCATGGATTATTTTTCAATATAAAGTGCTGAATTGAAGGTCTGGTCTATGCATTTTCTTCCCCAAAATATCCAAACAGTCACGAGTCATTATGTTTTATGAAATGAAATGATTGATAACATAAATCCAGTTTTTCCCCATTTTAATCACGTTTTGCAAACGGTCTTGCAGTGTGTTGAATTCATTTTTAACAGCGCAAATGTTTCGTAAACCAATAACAGCTGCATGAACAAAAAAAAAAAAATCTCTTTAAAGATGAAAAAGTTTGACTTGAAATTTCACACGGGCGTGCGGCGAGATTCCGGTCCCATTTGCATCCTTTTCTTTTTGAATTTGAATAGTAAAGCGTGTGGATTTTTAATCTCTCCGATGGGATTGCGAGGATTAGTCTCCTATCGGACGCAAACAACTATGGAGTGGGTTGCTGGCTACCTGATGTGGTTCCTGGTGAGAGTGATATTTTTCTCCGGGCTGGGAGACGTAATGAAAGGCAGACTCAGAATGAGGGAATTTGAATAACTGTATTTAGCGGCGAGGCCAAGCTGCACTGCCTCCCATCCTCTCTCGGAAAGAATGAAACAGGAACAAAAGTCTAAGAACGGGAAGGTCTGTGTTGCATAGCGTATCTAAACCCTGATTTGCATATGAAAACTCTGGCAGTGAAAGAATTCCGCCACTGTTGCAACAGCCATTTGTGTGTCCGACGGAGTGACAGTCCGATGCGGAGATACAGTCGTCCTCACGCTGGTCTTTGTGGGGTCTGACGTGACTGTGTGTCATGTCCTGTCGAGGAGAACCAGGGATTTAATCGCAGCTTTTCGAACTTTTTCTGACCCCCTGCTCTGTCATTTCCATATCTGTTTGTTCCTGAAGCTTCTGAGCTCAAACTCAGTTTGAGATGCTTCATTCAGGGCGTCCCGTCACGCAAACAGCGCTGCTCACATGGGATTATTTTCCTTCTCGGTAGGTAGCTGATAAATGAACGGCAGCATGCTTCCTTCGATGTGCTCGTATGGGTGGAGTGAGAAGGACAAATTGTCCCTCGAGTCTGTGAGATCTCAACTTCATCTTACAAAGACGCCAATGAAGTGAGCATCAGTCCGTCCCGTTCAATGGTGTGTTTGTGTGGCTCTTGGAGAAAGTGGCCTCTACACCCTCGGCCGATGAACATTCCTGAAGGGACTTCTGAGATAAGAGCTTATGTGACGGCGCTCAGGGAATGGGACGTCCCAGTCTAGAGTGGCTTTGACTTTATTAATGATCGCTACACTCTCAAATATCTTCAAAGATTTTACTCAACAAACGCTGTTCTGGGTCCCTGCCAAAGTAAACAAGCAGCGGACAGCCAAGTGCCCACTGTGGAGTGCTGGACCTCAGCTCTCAGAACCGGCCTCTAACAATTAGTCTTTGTGCCATTTGTCTGTCCGAGAGCACCGGCGCTGCTCAGGGTTGGCGTAAAAATACATCCTCAGCTTTCTCATTTCTAACAAATCCTCACATTCAAGGTGAGAAAGAGTGGCTGTTCGTTTGCACACTCATTCAATCATCAACACGAACCAAACACCACAGAACTGAGACACAGCGGTGTATGTCCAGTCCTGCTCCTGAAGGACTAATGTCTTGCAAGCTTTGGATCCAACAACCTCATCCACTATTCCTCACATCCGTGGTTTTCAGTCCCGGTCCTGATGACCCAATACTCTTATCTGACACGCTCAGTTCAGTTGAAGAAGCTGAAGATCAGGTGATGAACCGAGTGGAACAGCACTGAAAGCCACTGATGTATCGTCCACTGAAAGAGTGAATGTGAACGAGTGAGCGTATGCTTTGGTCTTCTGGATCATTCACTGCGACTCTCGTCGTCCTCGAGCTGTCAATAATGTCCTCTAGGGCAGTGTTTCACACCAATAGTGCACATTTTCAAACTCTTCCTAATCAAACACACCTTATTCCTCTCATCACCTCTGTAGTAAACACTCCAAGACATGGAACGGATGGGTCAGATTGGGGATAAATCCATGTGTACTGTTGGTGTGCCTCCAGCAATGAGGTTGCATTAAGGTTTCAAATGGCTGTCCCCTCAAACTGTGTCCTATATAAGAGTTTCTCGCAATCCCAAAGACTTGAATTAGCTGTTTAATGTGCGTTTGATAAGGATTGGAGCCAGGAGAGTGTTTGAATCGGACACTGGCATATATTACACGTCACTTCCTGAAGGTGGGAAAAAAAAAATCTAATCTCAGGCTCTGTTTCCTCCCGGTGTTCAGAGACATTTTGGTCGATGGGATCACAAGTAGACGAGGGAGACACATTCCCATTTACACCGTCTCTTTTTTCCACTTTCAATCTGATGTCTTCGAGGGGAGTGTGTAAATGTAGGGTTTTTTCTGATTTTCCGATCTAATTTACATATGAACGTGACCGGAGATGACGGGAAGCTTTAGTTTCTGCTCTGACGGTCCAGCGAACGCTGTGAAATGGTGAGAGAACACTGTGCTCAGGACATTTTTCGTCTTCTGGCTTGAGCGCTTCCCTTAATGATTAGTGTTAGTCAGTAGACGGAGAGCAGACGGTCTGTTTGAACACATTTAACCACGTGAGCGTCTGAGCAATCCAGCTGAATGTGTTTGCAACTACTTCTGGAAGAGGTCGAAAGTGGACAATCTCAAAACGTTAATACCTGGTGGAAACAGATCCTGAGTGGTCAAACTAAAAGAGACAGAATTGATGAGACAGTTTGTAATTGAATGCGATTATCATATATACCATAAATCGACGGTTTTGGACTCCAGCTGGACGCTGGGATTGTCAGAGTAAATAGTGACTCTCGGAATAAAACTGCCTTAAATAATCCAACATTGTCCCCATTGTGTCCTTGTTACTGTTGAGGTCGGTTTCTTTTCCCCCTTCTTTAGCTTTTCCTTGGCTCCGTATGTATGCGCGACAGGGCCGTGAGGAGCCCAGGGGACGGAGCTCACAGTAAATGTCTGTTCAGAGGTTTCGGGAAGCGCTGACAGAAGCTCAGGGAAACTCACCCATTCTCCAGTTTCAGGGCGTCGTGCCTCTGCTGAAACACAATCTGAAATGTTTCCCTTATCTCTGTGGAAATGAAGGCTTTTGCACCTCTGGTGGAGAAAGTTCACGCGTGACACACTGAGCTGTGCTGGGAGGAGAGGAGTGTGTGCAAACCTGCAGTCATACATGATTAAAAAGCGAGAGAGAAAGGAGTGACATCTCCACACAGGTCAGTGCGGTAATGATGGTGGCGGTTGATTGACAGGTGGAGCTGCTCTGCTCTCACCCTGTTCATGCAGCATACATGTGTTCCTCATCTGTGTGTGCGCGGCCCGTCAGCCCCGTCTCACCGCGGTGAATTACACGTTAACGCTTCCTCTGGCGATGAATCGGTCCGATTGAATCATTTAACGACAGGCTGATGGAATTATCTGCTGCTAATTGTTGATCAATCAGTCAGACTTTGCTGTCGCATAAAGACTCCCAGCGGAGACCAATGGTCATGTTATCTGATTTGGATACACATATGTTGAAGAGAATGACATTTCTGTCTCCAGAGAGATCATTAGAAGAATTACAACGAAAGGAAATGGTGTTTTTCAGAGAGCCAGATGTTTCTGAAACACCTGACACCAGATTCTCATAATGCAGAATTATCTTTAATGACTCTTTAGATCATAATCAACGAGGTTAAAATGACCCAAAGTTGAAGCGTAAACTGTTTGAGAAGCACCATTACGTTTAAACGAGTTCTCGTTTTACTCGCACGTGATTAGGAGCATTTTGAGGCCGATAATTCAAACGTTACAGCTCGTTGTGTTCAAAGGGTTTAAGCTGTTTAACATTATGAACTTGACTCTACGACCTTCCCACAACACACTCTCTCCCGAAACCACCGAAATTCATCGCACATCTCAGATTTGTACGGTCCAGGACCTGAACAAACCCGTTCCTGTCACACACACACACACGAGTTTGGTAAAAACAAACGAATGCAGAAAAAATAAAAAGGAGCAAAACAAAGTTGACACGATTGCGGCCGACTCTGCCTTCAAATTATCCTCCCCAAATTACGATCAGACATTCTCCTCAGCTCTAATTAAACATTAGCTTTTATTTGTTCCAGATGCGGCTTTGTTTTGAAGTTTTATTTTAGAAAGAGCACCATTTCTGCTCTGGGAAACACAACTACATCCAAACCTGGAAATCCATGTTTCGGTTTCTTTGCTTTCAGTGTTCTACATTCACACGGTATTATAATTCCTCCCCAGATGTCATGTTCTGATGATGTCCGCTATCATACAGTGTATTTACAGTCCCATCCGGCTCATTCAAACTTCAGTGAAGCCTGGACTGTATTTCTCTTCTGTGATCGGGAGTAGAAGATGTCCTTGAGTAGCAGTTAAGATGGATTTCTTTCATTCCAGTTGCGAAATTTCACACACTTTTTCAACCAAACTACTGGTGCGCATCACAATTTTAACTGAATGAAGCAAATATCAAACAGACTTGGGCACACATGTGTATGTCGATCCGCATATGATCCTTTAAGAGAGAGCATCTCTTTCCTGTGTGGGAATATCCTATTACACAATCACCGCCGGGAGAGAGCCGCGCTCTTGTTGTGAGAGATGTGATGCATGATAAAAGCAGCGCTTTGTGTGCAAATGCAGTTAAGTAGATTTTGTGACTGACCGAAGTGAAAAGCCCAAGTGTAAAGGAGGGGGGAGTGAGAATGAGCAGCTTTAAAAGAAAGACAAGAGGAAGGCACGTAAAGACAAAAACAATGGATGAAAGTGGTGGAGGAGAAATATCTGAATAAAGAGGTCAAGAAAAGCAGGAATAAAGGCAGCAGGACGGGAGGGATTCCTGGAGAGGTCATTAAGAGGACAAGCACTCTCTTGCTGTTAATGACACTGGAGTATCACTCTAATCTGCCATCATTAGCCTGATTATATCAGGGGATCGGCCTTTGCCTTCAGCTCCAATCAATGCCACCAAATCAATAGAAAGAGGATGTCATGTGATCTGAGTCCAGCTCTTGGTCTTCACCGCAGCACAGCTCACTCAACGCCAGAGCGGCTCGGACAGATCTGAGTTTTACCAGCCCGTCAGACACGACGTGTGAGCAGAGCCTGGAGCTTTTTCTCTAATAAATTCAGGTGCTCTGCATTGATCAAAAGTGACAGTAAAGACGTTTTTAATGTTTCAGAAGATTCTATTTCAAGTAAATACGGTTCTTTTGAACTTTCTATTCATCAGACAATTCTCAAAAATCACTTTTTCTACAAAAGTATGAACTGTTTTAATAATAATCATAAACGTTTGTTGATCATCAAATCATCATATCAGAGTGATTTCTGAAGGATCATGTGACTCTGAAGACTGGAGTAATGATGCTGAAAATCACTGGATATAAATTACACTTTTATTACATTGAAATCATTATTATATTGTAATAATATTTCACAAAATCAGTTTTAAATTTTTATCAAATAAATAAATTCAGCTTTGGTGAGCACAGAAGTATTTTGAACACAATTGAATGTATTAGTTTTATATCCGTTCCAAGTTGAAATGAAGAAATGCAGTGTTCAGGACAGATGCAGCAGGTGTTTAACACCAACCAGACATGGATATCTGTGCTGTGAGCTCGGACACGGCATTCAGACGTGTGTGTGTGTGTGTGTGTGTATGTGTTTTCACTGAGCAGATGTGTGCATCTGTGAGTGTCTGGATGTTCTCATGAGTTGTTTGAATGTTGTTTGCGTGCAGTATCAACCACCGCATACCCGTCTTTCAGCCCAGCTGTGCCCCTCCAGTTAAAAACACTTCAAAGGTGGTCAGTAAAGACATTCATTTGAATTCTTCATCCCAAATCGGCTGTAGTTTGGCTCGTTTCTTGTAGTGTGATGGTGCAATCCGGTCATTTAATGAAATGTTAAGAAGAATTTGATGGGAAAAGGAATGTTATTTATGTCCTCCATTAGAGTTTTTAAGTCGTCGTTGACTTCTGCTGCCTGAATCTGCTGCATCACAGACACACTGTACTCATTTCTCCAGTTTTAAAGACTACATGAAATAAAAATGTGGGTTTAATTGCTTTTAGTTCATGTGTGTTAGCTTTGCGGTCACCGATATTGTACTCCTCGACTACAAAATTCACTTTCTGCGCATCACAATTCAGCATATATACAAAGTTTTTCTTTTTTAGGAATTTTGATGACTCATCCTGCACTACACAGATTTTTGTCCAATCAAAAGCTCTCTAGTATGGCCCCTCCCCCAAGGAGCAAATCATGTTTAGTAGCTGTGATGCAACTAAAGGCCCATTCACACCCAGAACGACTATAACGATAATTCTAAAGTTTTAATAACTGTTCTAATTCTATATAAGAATAGTGACGTCCACACAAAAGCGATTACGATAACGCCATGGAGGAACAATCACTTTCAGAATGATTGAAAAATATTAACAGTCCCATTCTGTTCTCTCTCTCTCTCTAGGATGGCGTGGATGTGTGGATGTTACGGTTTGGTGTTGCTGGTGTTGGGGGTGATGGGACAGAAGCTGCCCACGCGGGATGAAGGCCTCTTTCAGATGCAGATCAGGGATAAAGCTCTGTTTCATGACTCTTCTGTCATGCCAGATGGAGCCGAGATCAGCGGATACCTGTTCAGGGACACACCGAAAAGGTGGGATCATTCATCACAGACATACACATACACACTTTCACTTTGATTTCTGCATTCCTGTGAAATAAAGTACAATTACTATATTAGTACAGATTAACGCAATCCCAATTTTATATTAAAAATTTAGGCAGGTGGAGCTGGGGAGGTAGAGGTATATATATAGCATAAAAGGCTCTTTTTGCATTTTGTTGTTTTTTTTGTTGTTTTTGGGAACAACATTCAGGAAATGTCACTATATATATATATATATATATATATATATATATATGCATAATGTAACTATTAAATGTCCCAATATACCCCAAATTTCTTTGTTTGAACTTCCTGGGACGGGAGGGTTTTGTATGATCATGTCTTTGTGTGTGGGAAGAAGAAATATGGAATCTATTATAGCCACAGTGCATTAGATGAGGGCAAGACATGTATTATGAATGAGTTGCTGGAAACGTGTGTGTGTGTGTGTGTGTGATGAAGTCCTGTTTTGAGTAGCAGGTGGACTCAAATGGAAGAATATCAAGCATGTTCTCCACGTCTATCAAACTGTACCACATGCGAGGTCTACGGGGTTATTTTAGCTGAGGATCAGAGCGAACAGACCACAGATGGTCGCATGTTGAGCTATTCGTGAATTAAAAACGCTTTATAGTAACAATGAATCTCATGCAGTGATTCTGTCAGTGTCGTGTCCTGCTAATGAATCGCAGTGTTCTCAAATATAGCTGATTACATTGAAGTCCACCAGACATCTGTCATAATTATTTCACAGAACATGGAGCTGTAATCACGGAAAAGATTGTTTTAATATTGCATTACAGCTCAAAAATCCAATCCAATCTCATGAGAAAACGTAACTTTTTCAAAGATGGCGATTTTGTATCAATTTGTATGATGTAATTTGTAAGGAAACAGTTGGGTTGAATATGGACAAACCCAGCGGTTGGGTTAAATGTTTTTATTATCTCAACTATTGTTTAAAAATGACTGTATGTCTGGCTTAAAATGAACTCAAATTCATACCAATTCACCAAAACATAAAATAATGACGAACCACCATGAAAGTGAAATGGATACGTGCATAAAATTAAACATATGTAATTTGATTCGCATAATGCTTTCTGTTTCACATACTATTTTTTAAAAAGAATAAAAGTATAAAAAAAAAGTAGTAGGCTAGTCCGAAGATGGCATTAGAAGTAGAAGTACACTGTTTGGTGTGCTTTTTATAAGACATCTCCCCTGTGCCAGGCATTGTCAAGAGCGCGCTAATTCAGTGGCAACACAGGCTAAAAACGCTAACAAAGACAGAGGAAATGTGTTGAGACAGCAAAGCCAGTGCAGCAGCGCTGTGTTTGGGGAATATGGTCCTAATACGGCAGCGGTCTCTGAAAGGCCAGCGAGTTCTAATTTCAGCACATTGTGTCTTGGGACGGGTTTTAATATATCTCAAGTACTTTTAAAGACGAAACATGACAGCAATCAGACGGGCTAAATCAGCAACACCATTATGAATAACCTCGCTAAAATGGAAGTCTTGAACCTAGGGACTTTGCTGTGTGCCTTTTTATGTAATTTTATGCACCTAAAAATATAAACGCATACAGATGGGCAGTTTTCACACAGTCATCATTTAGTCCAGGCAAAAGCACAACATCTGCTACAACATGTTCAGTTTCCTGCACAGTTCCTGTGTGGTTGTCGAGTGCGTGCTAACTGTCCTCGCTCTTGCAGGTACTATTTTGTGGTGGAGGAAGACAACACTCCTCTGTTGGTGACGGTGACACCTTGCGACGCTCCTCTCGAGTGGAGATTGACGCTGCAGGAGCTCCCGGAGGAGCGCAGTGGGGAAGGATCAGGTATCCGAATTAAATCTCCCAATCGATGTTGCAGCTCTGCAGTAATTTAAGACTTGTTTTCCATGTAAACGTTCTAAACTATTATTAGAAAAACTGGCCTTAGATCTGTGGAACAAGAGAACGCCTCCCATACCCATTCAATGCAGCTTAAGGATTAAAGTAGGCAGTGGTATCTCCTTCCATTTATCTCCGTAGGATTGAACCTCATTAGGAAGGAAGTCATTCCTAAATTAGGAATCATTTCAATCATAGAGGATTAGGAATTCTTTTCAACTAAAATATAAGATAAACTGAAAGGATTAAAGAAAACTTTAAAATAAGAAGCCGAAACCTAGTGCGCAACCTTAGGCCGCTTTTTAATCTCCTAGAGTCAAGGCTGTCCTAAAATTATAATTCAGAGAAAGGCATCCCAGAATGCACTGTGACAAAAGATGAGGATAAAGCAAGAGAAATGTTTAAAATACACTACTGTATTGAAAAAAAAAAATAGTAAGTTGAGTCTCCCGTAAGACGCTGCCTATGTAGGGAACAGAACTCTCTGCGTTTTGCAAGTGTTCAGTCTGATTTAACCAACGAAAGGTCAGAATGAGTGTCCTATCGATGCGCCCTTGGAACGTTTTCTCCAGAAAGAGCGAAGCGGCACGGCTGCAGGTACATGTGTGTTTTCTGTGAAGTACTGTGGAGCGTGTCCAGTGAGGGTCAGTGTTTTCCAGCGTGGTCAATCATTAGCTCTGTTAGTCAGTGTGTGTTTGTGAGTGTAACAAAGTTCTTTAGAACGGGAAGAAGGAGGCGGGAACCGGCGAACGTTCTACAACTTTTAATCATAAAATAAACAAACAATAAAACGAACGTAAAAGGGCGGCAGTTCCTCACGGCGACTGCCGCCCACACCAACAAAATAAAACACAACATAAAATCCAGGCCTGGTCCTCTCTCGTCCTTCCCTGTCGTCGCTCCTCCTTTATGCTTCCGGAGCTCCTCCGTGGGAGATACGAGACCGGTGCGCCGAGCACCTGAAGCTCGTTAACACTCGCGTCACCGGCCTCGCGCCGTCCCCCCACGGCTCTCGCCCGCCGTGCTCGTCACATACCCCCATCGCCCCTCGCAGGCCGGGGGGTACCCGCGAGACTGCGCTTACTCCCCCCCCGGGGCCAGTCTCGGCGGCCGCAGCGCCTGGGGGTAAGGACAGACGAGACGAGAGAAAAGGAGACGGAAGCACAAGGAGCGACTAGGACGAGAGAGTGGAGAGAGGAAAACAAAACAAAAAAAAAAATTCTTGGTCCGGCTCCCCGACACACTGCCGCTCGGTCCTCAGCCCGCCGAGAGGCTCTTCCTCGCGGTGCCATGCGATGGCACTGGACGCTCGGTGGACGGCCCGATCCTCCTCCGCCCCCTGGCGGCCGGCGATGACTCCTCCACATGAGGGCAGCCGGCAGCGAGCCCGCCGTTCCCTGCTCCTCCCCGCTCCGGCGGCAGGCAGCAGGCCTCGGCCCACGGCGGACGGCGGCTCCTCCCCTTTACGGCGGCAGGCAGCAGGCTTTGGCCCCCGGCGAACGGCGGCTCCTCCGCTCCCTCTTGGACGGCCGCCACCCCACCTCGTCCCAGGGGCACGGCAGCGAGCTCTCCGTCCCACCCGTTGCTCAGACGCTCCAGCACCACCGCTTCGGGCAGCCACTCGCGGTCTTCACTCCCGCGCTGCCCGATCTCCGCAGCACCGCGATCCCCCTCAGCAGCGAGGGCTCTTCGACAGCATGTCCCTCCTTCCTCCCGGGTTTCGGCACCAGTGTAACAAAGTTCTTTAGAACGGGAAGAAGGAGGCGGGAACCGGCGAACGTTCTACAACTTTTAATCATAAAATAAACAAACAATAAAACGAACGTAAAAGGGCGGCAGTTCCTCACGGCGACTGCCGCCCACACCAACAAAATAAAACACAACATAAAATCCAGGCCTGGTCCTCTCTCGTCCTTCCCTGTCGTCGCTCCTCCTTTATGCTTCCGGAGCTCCTCCGTGGGAGATACGAGACCGGTGCGCCGAGCACCTGAAGCTCGTTAACACTCGCGTCACCGGCCTCGCGCCGTCCCCCCACGGCTCTCGCCCGCCGTGCTCGTCACAGTGAGCATGTGTGAATCTGGGCCCGGTGTGACCGCACCTGTGTGCTGATGGACGTCTGCAGGACATGACAAAGAGAAGAAACTTGTATAGGGATATATAGGGGTTAATCTCACAAGAATGTCCAGGAACTGAAAAGACCAAAGACAAAATTGTATTTACTTAAAGAGAATGAAGTCTATATTTATATGAGTATCTGAAGGTCACGGTAATGGGCGGGTCGAAAGGTCTTTGAATCGGTCATGAAAGCACCCTGTTGGGGTGTAGGGTAGAGTTAGGGGTTCACTTCTGTTGGAAGTACATTGTGTACCTTTACTCCAAACCTGCAGCTATCACCATCTCTGAATTTATGACCTATAAACGTTTTTGCTTTGTGAAATTTTCACCATGATTAGTTCCAAGGGGAATCTTTTGTGTCGAATCAGTGGTTCGGAGTACCAAAGTCTCATGATCTCAGTAAACGAGGCTTCGTTACATCATTAGTGTTTCTAAACTTCAATAGTTCATGTGAGTTTGGCTTATAGTTGAACGTAGGTCTTACGGGTGTAGAACGACATGAGGAGAGGAATTAATGACTGAAATATCATTTTTGGGTGAACTAACCCTTTAAGCACATTTCCTCCAAGTTGTTCTCATTCTGTAAATGTTTAAGAGAGTGCTGCAGTCGTGACGTCAGAACCTGGAAGACTAATTCCCAGCCGGCTCCTTCGAGATTTTGGGTAAAATAAAGCCTGATGTAAACATAACTTGACGAAACTTCCCAGCGAATTACACTTCCGCGTTCTGATGCCATACCTGCACCACAATAATGAAATTAGGCTTCATTCATTCATTCAGTAAAATATATTTGTGTAGTGAGATGAGACCTAGACATGCTTTCAATCACAGCCGTAGGATTCCTCCCACTGTTCCCGTCAACTCGAAGGTTGTTGCATTTCTTCAAAGCAAGATTCTCGCTCGTTCGTCTCTCTCCGCTGTACTCCCACCTCTTTTGCTCTCCCTCCTGGTCCTCGTTTCTTCCATTTTCTCCCCTTCACCCTCTCTCTACATCTCTCTTTTTCCATCTGGACAGTATCCCAAAAAAGAAATCAATAAAGTTCCACAAAACACCCTTGTATTTCATTCCAGACACATGGAGCTGTTTCAGTTAGAGTGCGTCTGTGAAAGCTAATGTACAGGACCGAAAGCAGGCAGAAGCGTGTGTGCGGAACATGTCCATGTGCGAGCTCACATAAAGACACGAGTGTCTCCCTGTGAGACGACGAGCTTCTCTGATCATCTCTGACTTTTTGTGCAGTAATGACTCCCAGGCCGTGGGTTTCCCTCTTCCTCTCGGTCTGTGGCCCAATACGGTTGTCCTGGCTGATGAAATGCAGAGACCCCATCATTCACTGCTGTACCTCTGGGTTTTATGCAAAGGATTTAAAGTTGTTTTTTCTACAAAACACAACATGTAATGATCGTCTTGCTTCAGCCGACGGCGTGACTTGGCTGTGATTCGGAGATCCTGAAAGACAAATCAGTCACAGTTGATGATATCCGCCTTCAGACTCATTTCCTCACTCATTCACAATTGCAATAAATCAAATACACATACTCACCATTTCAAATAAGATCTCTTCATCTCATTTGCACAGCAATGAGATCAAATGGAAAGGAAACGGACTAGCAGTTATTGCCGTGGTTTTTAGAGAAGACATATATGCCTTTTCCTTTGGTTTTTATGTGTCCTGCTTCACCAATAGTTTCAGGATAGAGATCAGATCTTCTCCAACTGTGTTATCCACATTGATTTTACATCTCTGAAGGCTGACATTAGTGCATTTGCTTTGGTTCAAAGCAACTTACATGGTCAGTCCTTCAGTGACTGGGAGTCGAACCCATGACCTTGGCGTTGCTAGTGTCATGCTGCACTCTTTGAGCTGCATGAATGCTTAATGAATGTCAACAATTTTTTCAAGGACATACATCTGAGACAAAGTTGACATTAAAACATAATTGGGAACTCGATCTCCTGAGCTACGACAGAGAAACTTCTGTGCAATTCACATTTTCTCTGGGTGACTACATTATAAATAAAATGCAAACAAGGATGTGGAAGTGTTTTATTTTTTTACGTTGCAGCAGCCACAGTAAATATATAATCATACACAAATCTTTTCCCGTGTTTGTGGAATATATCCACTGGGAGCCGGTCTTTGAGTGCAACTCGTGTTCATTTAGTTCTCTGGTCGACAAACATAATATTATGTTTTCTCGCCCAGCTGAACGGAGAGGGCTTGGAAAGGAACTCAAGGAACAGTGAGGCCACAAGGCATCTCTGTGTTGCTCAGAGTTCACAGGGAACGTGACGTGAAAGTCAGCCTCTGATGTGCAGGCTTGTTTGGATAAAAAAAACATAGCAGACGATGGCTAACTGTCCATCACACCAGGTAGCTCCCAATGACCTCACCAGGATTAACACATGTTAATGCTCTTTCTGTTAAGATGGGAATGGCTGCTTTTTTTCCAGTGGTGTTAATTGGGATGGGGAGGAAGTGGAAAGTAAACAACTAGATGAGAGGATTCGGGGAAATGCGTCATTATGTGGCAGTTAACGTTAAGCGTCCCAGTCATTGAAGTTTAAGTGTGTACATCCATTCGTTCGACAGTTTGTGTGGCTTGTGTTTGTGTGTGGTTTAAACAAGTCTCTAAATCGCTGTGTACCCCAACAGAATGGGCCATGATTTTGATGTTTGTGGTTTGTTGTGTGGGGAGGCTCATTTCCCCATCATCTCTAGATTTATTGTGCTTGTTTCCCAATGTCTAATTTTGTGATTCTCTTGTGTCTCAGGTGAGCCAGAACCTCTGGAACAGCAGAAACAGCAGGTCACGGCCAGTGAGGGGACCGAACTCTTTACCTACAAAGGAAATGATGTGGAGTCATTCATCTCTACCAGCTCTCCTTCAGGCTTGTACCAGCTGGAAATCATCTCCACCGAAAAGGACAGCAACTTCAAGATTTACTCAACCACAACTCCTGAGTCCGACCAGCCATACCCTGAACTGCCTTACGACCCCAGGGTTGATGTTACCGCGCTGGGTCGCACCACTGTCACATTAGCCTGGAAGCCCACTCCTACTGGCTCTGTCATGGGCCAGCCGATCCAGTACTGTGTGGTTATTAACAAGGAGCACAACTTCAAGAGCTTATGTGCGGCGGAGGCCAAGATGAGCTTGGATGATGCCTTCATGATTGCTCCAAAACCCGGTCGGGACTTTAGCCCCTTTGACTTTGCTCATTTTGGTTTCGTCCCATCTGAGAATGATTTCCACAAAGACCGTTCCCTCACCACCAACAGAGCTCTGAGCAACAAGATGAGTCGCACATACGTCCCCAAGCCAAAAGTGGCAGACATACAGAAGATCTGCATTGGCAACAAGAACATTTTTACCGTGACGGACCTAAAGCCAGACACGCAATTTTACTTTGATGTGTTCGCTGTTAACACTGGCACCAATATGAGCACTGCGTACGTGGGCACTTTTGCCCGCACCAAGGAAGAGGCCAAGCAGAAGACGGTGGAGCTCAAGGATGGGAAAGTAACCGATGTCTTCGTTAAGAGGAAAGGCAGCAAATTCCTCCGTTTTGCACCGGTCTCCTCTCACCAGCGCGTCACGCTCTTTGTGCACGCCTGTCTGGATGCGGTGCAAGTTCAGGTGCGGCGTGACGGGAAGCTCGTCCTCTCTCAGAACGTGGAGGGTGTCCGTCAGTTCCAGCTCCGCGGAAAGCCCAAAGCCAAGTACCTGATTCGTCTGCGGGGGTCCCGCAAGGGTGCCTCCACCTTGAAAGTCCTGGCTAGCACACGCGCCGGAGGAAAGCAACCTTTCCCCGCCCTTCCCGAGGACACCCGCATCAAGGCTTTCGATAAGCTGCGCACCTGTTCTTCAGTCACCGTGGCTTGGCTCGGCACACAGGAGCGCAACAAGTACTGTGTTTACAGACGCGAAGTCTCCGAAAGTTACGGCGAAGAGCACCGGCGCCGAGAGCAGAACCAGTGCGCCGGACCGGAGAGCCGTCGCAAGTCTGAGAAAGTGCTTTGCAAGTACTTCCACAGCGCCAACCTGCAGAAGGCCGTCACCACGGAGACCATAACGGGCCTCGAGGCGGGAAAGAGCTACCTCCTGGATGTTTATGTGGTGGGACACAGTGGGCACTCAGTCAAGTACCAGAGTAAACTGGTGAAAACAAGGAAGTACTGTTAAAAAAACAGACCCAGAAGCACAGACTCTGCACAGAAGTAAATATATTATATATATAATGAGAAAAAAGAAGTTTATTTAACTCGAAGTGATATTCTACTAAGGAGAGTTTTGCAGACCGACTACTTGCGCACAATGCTGACGCTAACGCTGCATGTGTCGCAGTTCCTGAACTGCCTGTAGAGTGAGATATCAACCTCTGTATTTATGTTTACATTACCGAGTCGAGTCGAGTCAGGCGCTCTCAGGCGACCCTAGGCACCTGAAGGTTTGTTCTCAGGGGGTGCCATCGCTGTTGCAATGCAAAGAGTCCCTGTACTGCATCCTCAATGCCATGGAAATGGGAGTTCGGAGGAGTTGCAGTTCTCTTTTAGCCACTGCATGCACCATTTGTCTGCCTTATGTCTACGTTCTATTGGTTCGTTCATTCCTCCAGCCGTCGCAGAGGTAGCTCCATGACACCTTCTCTCCGCTCTCCTGCCCTGTATTAAAACATGGTTTAGAAGACGATTTTTAAATTATTTCATACTTCTTAATGTTTTATTTTTTTAACTGTTATTTTTTTGTTATTGACAACCATTATTAGTGATAAAAATGTGTTTTAAATCTATATGAAAGTCAGCGTTGTTGAAGCGTTTCCCCACTGTCAGTTTGTGTGTGTATAATCTCAGTTTGTGAATCTGGTGTGTGTAAATGTGTCTCACCTCTGTGTCACATGTACAGATTTTCTCTGCCAATATTCATGTACATAAAACACTAAATATAGACATCTGTAATCCCAGCGGTTCTGTGTTTCTCTGCCAGTGTGATACACATGCTGGAAAATACCCGGGTGAATGAGGCTCTGCTACGATCTTTCACTCGACTCATCAGAGATATGTCACATTGGACCGCTTCAGACACGTCACCACGTCTGCCATTTTGGAATGGTTAACATGATGCTGTTCATCACTCACACTAACAAATCAATGAACTTTCATTAAAATTTTCACACCGAAATGCAATATCCTTATGCAAAATAGCATTAATGATAGGCGAAATGCTGTGAAAATCATTTTCTAATGTCTATTTCAACCACGCACTGGATTTGACCATTCTGAAATGGCGGACAGCGTACGTAGAGCAGCCTATAGAAACAAATGCTAATGAGGTCATTGTTGATCATTTGATCACAGCCAATAATCAACAGGTTTGTAAAGTATGGCAATTTCACTAACAATCAACTCAACTACTTGTATTTGTATAAAGCATATTTACACAATAAGTTCAGTTTCCCAATATCTTTTTGACTGTTTCTCCTTCACAAACACACACATATAGGAGAATTTGTACATGATGCTCAAACAGAATTGTACTTCTCACCGTCGGTCTAGTGTTTCCTGAGGAGCTTGATTTGAGCTCCCTTCACAGCCTGTCAATCACTACAGACATGACAGAACCGTGCCTGGCTTAAATTAGCCTCATCCCTGCACTGCAATAATGAGGAAGAGCAGTGGGAATGGTGTGGGAATGGTTTGGGAATGCCATGGACATCCCTTTACAGAGAGGCTAATGAGAATGGTCAGCAGTGACTGTGTGTGTGTGTGTGTGTGTGTGTGTGCAAAGCTGACAGAAAGAAGCTCACTTGGAGAGTGAATGTGTTTTTAATAAAACCAAAATTCCCTGGATCCCAAGACAATCAAAAGAAGAGTTGGCCAAAGATTTCTTTTCTTTTCTTTTCTTTTCTTCAAACTCACTCACTACAGTCTAGATAGCCATTTGCCTTCTTAGAAATCTGAAATAAACCCTTATAAGTGGCTGATTTAGAACACTACATTGGCAGCAACATTTTGCTGCACACAAATAGTGAAGCACATCGGAGACATCCTCACATAAACTCACAATGTCTTTTTTATTTGAGAGATTTAAGTTAGCACATTTCTGCCACAAAAGTAAGTAAAGGCAGATGCAACTGTTTGGTCAGTGCATTCATGTATAGTGGACATAATTAAAGGATTAATTCACTTCAGAATGAAAATCTGATAATTCACTCTCCTCCATGTCATCAAGATGTTCATGTCTTTCTTTCTTCAGAGGTTTTTGAGGAACTCATTCCAGGATTGTTCTCCATATAGTGGACTTCACTGGGGTTCAACGGGTCCAAATGTCAGTTTCAGTGCAGCTTCAAAGATCTACATGATCCAGACGAGGAATAAGAGTCTGATCTAGAGAAACCATCAACATTTTATACAAAAATAAACATTATATAGTTTTTAACCTCAAATGCTGGTCTTTCACTGCTCTGATGCTCCACACATCACGTCATCACGCTGGAAAGGTCACGTGACGAAGGAGGAAGAACCGATCCAGTGTTTACTAAGTGAACGTCAAAGACTGAGTCAAACGCCTTTACAAAAATAAGTAAAACAACGATCTCGGACGATTGTGAAGTTGGAGGAGAAAATGAGATGGAGTTTTTCGCTCTACTGCGGTACTTCCTCCTTCGTCACGTGACCTTTCCAGCATGATGACGTAATGTGTGGAGCATCAGAGCAGTGCAAGATGAGTATTTGTGTTTAAAAAGTATATAATGTTTATTTTTGTATAAAATGTCGATGGTTTCTCTAGATCAGACTCTTATTCCTCGTCTGGATCATGTAGATCTTTGAAGCTGCACTGAAACTGACATTTGGACCCGTTGAACCCCAGTGAAGTCCACTATATGGAGAACAATCCTGGAATGAGTTCCTCAGAAACCTTCATTTCTTTTCCACTGAAGAAAGAAACACATGAACATCTTGATGACATGGAGGAGAGTGAATTATCGAGAGATTTTCATTCTGAAGTGAACTAATGCTTTAAAGGATGTTGTACACGCATCTTGTGTTTCAGTGAGGTCTGAGGTTTTATGCCACATTTGAGTCAAAGTTCAGAATGCAACTGAACTTGTACTTGTGTTATAAATTGCACTCTGCACACAAATATTTGATAAAATTGTCTATTTTAATTGACTGTTCGCAAAAGCCCCGCCCCCTGTAGTTACTGTTGCTATGTCCGCTCTCATGCCACACATCATGTTCTCATGCAGTGAAAAATACATCGCAAGAGGACACTGACAACGACTGAAACAGTTTCATATTTAAAATATAGTAATTTTTTAAAGCAGTTGAATCAATAAATAGCGTCTAGTGTGTGTTTAATGTGTGGTGACAGATCGCTGTAGCTCCTCGTGAAGCGATCATCTCTTCATACTAGTTCATTTATAGCATCAAATAAACATGAATGAACATCAGAAGGAATGTTGTTTCAAGACGTGATTCAAGTTCACCAACGTTAATCTACTAACTCCCCTGACCGCTTTGACGGACAAAATGGCGGATTATGATTGGTCAGATCGCCTGTCAATCAAACTGTTTGTGAAGGGACAATTGAATTGAGCAATTTTGTCAAAAAAGCATATTTATTGCACGTGCTGTAAGAAATATAGTGCTCCCTCAAAATCAACTACAGGTGATCCCATTGGCTCAAAGAACTCTTAATGGATTCTCTCCTCAGTGCCAATTCATACAAAATCACATCAGTGTTGTGTCTGAAATCTTAAAAACGCTGTCTTCTGAGAATCCATTCCAAGGTATTCTAATGCATACCGAATCCAAAGTTAGCTTCACTTCCTGTTTCCTGAGATCCTGAGAGGTTTCTGAAGGTGGTATAGATGTATCCTTCACTGCCTTTGATATCCCACAATCCTGTGCATCCATTCTATGACAATTGAGCTAAAAAAATAAAGATGGTGTCTGAAAGTTGAGGTTGAGGTCAGTTTGTGTATAAGTGTCCATGTTTGACCAACGCTTCCCACTTTTGATGTCATTTACTACTTAAATATTTGCTTAGTTTTCACCAAAGCTGTAGATCATTAAACTGTTCTCAGAAGTCCGTGTGAAATCCGTTTGGTGAAGGACGTTCGTATGCGAACGCTGCGGGCGGAGTCACTGTCTGATGAGGCCGTGCGGAAACAAGTCACGTCTACGCTTTCACACGCAGCCTATATAGTAAACAATACACATTTCAAATATATATTCTGATATGTTCTATATGTTTCCGTCTTTATTTCTCAAAGGATATGCTGTAGATTTTTGTCAAAATAGGCATCTTAAAGCAGCACAACTGTCCTGCCTGTGAGTGTTGGCATTGGTTGCACACCATACAGTTGGGCAGCTCATCGAGAAAGAGTTTATGTTTATCTTCTGTATCTTTCCATCACTCGCTGTACTGAGGGATTGTTCTGAGCCGCAGTCGCTGCCGCCGCCAACACTCACTCAGAGCGAGATGATAACAGCTCTGTCAAAACAGGCCTTCTCTCTGTAAAAGCAGTTCACGTTGGTGTCGTAAAAGAGCAAAATACTCAAATACACAGAATAAACGGTCTCGTGCTGCTCGCCGGCTCTTCAGGGACTATAAAAGGAGAGAGATGTGGTTGTGTGAGAGATATACAGCCAGAGAAAACACTGAATGAAATAAATACGGCTCGACTCGGAGCGATGGCTTTCAGCCTCTTCTCTCCTCTGATTTCTGGCGTGTGTCGGTGTGCTCGCGGTTCCTCGGAGCTCAGTGACACTTCTGAAGATAGTTTGTGAAGAAGGACTCTTTCACACATACGAATTCAGAGTTCGTAAGACAGAAACACTATGAAAAGATCCCGCAAACCGCAGTTCCTGCAAGGTCAGACCATCTGCACCTAAAGACCTCCTCACACGGATCAAACACTCTTCTAATGTGTGGTCTGGTTCATCATCATGAACAACAATAAATCCTGCTGCTTTGGTGGATATTTCACACAACGCTTCCCAAGGATTCTTTTCCTAAGTGAAGACTTTAAGCAGACTTGATTTCTGGGTATCATAAATAATCTTTCAAGGTGAGTCCATGTACATCCTGTAGCTATAACTCCCCAAAATAGAGGTTCTAATTAAATCCAGAAACTTTAGAATGTATTTTACTGATTTACTGCCACATTTTGTGCCACAACAATCTCAAATATCATTGGTTCCCATGTGTCATGTGACTAAATGTGACACAGTAAGTGGTACACGAAAACGAGAATGACATTAAAGAGCTGAGGTGGAGAGAAATAACTTGATTTTTCATCAAGTTACACTGTTTTAGAGTAAATAGTCGTTCAGAAAAGTCAAGATTTTAATGCCACCTTAAAAGTAAAGGTTCCAATTAGCAAAAAGGTTTTTGTGGTCAGCTGCATAAACGACTTAAACTCTTTCAAGTTTGTCATCTATTTTCTTTTAGACTGCTCATAACTCTGGTACTTAAAGTAGATTTGTGTAACTTGAATCTGAAGAGTAAGACTGATCACCCCTTGAGTAACCCCTACGTTGCCCAGCTGGGATTCAGGCTGGTTTCTGCTGGTTTCTGCTGGTGGAGCAGAATATTCATGCGCTTCTCAAGAAAAACTCTGATCCACCAGCACTTCCTCCTCCATGATGGAGAACAACGAACAAACAACCAGCAGAACGTCAGAGCAAAAGATTTTTCTGGTCGGCGGTAGTCGTTTATTTTTAAACATTAATCAACTAATCGCACCTTTATTAATAAACCAAATAAATCATAATGAGGAGCTTCTAACGCCTACACAGCCTAATCAGTGTTCAAGTGCTCGCACCGACTGATAAAGTATTTGCTGTTTTACTGCAGTGATGAAGATGATGATGCTGACTCGTCTTCTCCACAGTGAACGCTGAGAATATTTGTTTTCCATTTCAATTGGTTCATTTAAAGGGTTATTAATTCCTCATGTGGTTCTACAGCCGTAAGACCTTCGTTCATCTTCAGAACACACATGAAGATATTTTTTTTTAACGAGCGCCAAAGTCACGTGATCTTCGTTGCGTCATCAGTGATTCACAGTTTCAATAGTTCACGTGACTTTGGCCGTTTGATACACGAACCACTGAATCGACACAAAAGATTCGTAAAGCTTCATGAATCAGTGTTTTGAAATCGTCCATCACTAGATATTGTTGAATAAAGTCGTTATTTAGTTTTTTTGGCGCACAAAAAGTATTCTCGTCTCTTTATAATATTAATGTTGATCCACTGTAGTCACATGACCTGTTTTAAATATGTTTTAGTGTCTTTCTGGACATTGAAAGTGTTCATTATCTGTCAATAGAGACTCACTGAACCATCGGATTTCATCAAAAATATCTTCATTTGTGTTCTGAAGATGATGAAGATCTTACGGGTGTAGAACCACATGAGGAGAGGAATTAATGACTGAAACTTAATTTTTGGGTGAAATAACACTTTAAAAGTAGACATTTCCCTTTCTATAGATATATATTCATGTCTGTGAAGTAAGTCTACATGGACTTTTGGTTCTTTTCTTGTTTTTTTGACATGCTCAAGCTCACAGAGAGAGACGGCAGAAAGCGCGTCAATAAGCTTGATGAACATTATCTGTCCGTCACAAACTGTGACTTCGAGACTTCCTGTGGAGGTTTTTTCCTTGAGAGTAAGAGACTAATAAAATTCTTGTCGACCAAGCCTCTTCTCGTCAAATAACGGTTAGTCGACTATCTACAAAAATGGTGACCATTTTTCAGCAGGGAGGTCAGAGTAGATGTTGAGGCTCAGTCTTAAAATAGTGTCCAATGAAACTAGTAGCTCAATATCTGCACAGTTCTGGACAGGAACAGGGTTCTCTTCTGAACCCATTGAAGAATACTAGATATTATGGTCTCCTTCTGCATGAAGGGAGTGAAGATGAATAAAATGGAGACAGAGTTTTGTTACGCCCTCATGAAGGGTGGTCTGGTGTCTGTGTTGTCCTTCATCAGATGTCTGTTGTTAGTGGCAGTCATTTTCTCACGCTTTATCTTCACTGTAATCTCTCTGTCTCTCAGGACTTCTCCTCTGCCCACCCTCTCATGCTCTCTCTCTATCAACGCTTCCCATCCTGGTGGCCCTCAAGAACCAGCGGGGGCTTGACAAAGTAAAACACAGTGTATATAGTAACGCCAGCAGCGCAGGACAGGCCAGAAATAGCATTCATTGGGACGCTGGAGAGACTGAGGGTTGGTTTGGATGATGGAGACACCTCAAGTCTGAAGAGATCTCTCAGTATCAAGTTTTCTGAAATATGGTAAAGCGCTGGGGAAAATCCTCCATGAAAGCGGTTGTGTGGACTGCCAAAATGAGGTTTGTCTGCAGAGAAAATATTTGCGCAAAGAAATAGAGACCCTGAGGAGTGAGAGGGAAAGAGAGAGCTCTTTTTTCTTGGCGGTACTGTTCGGATCTGGTACCGGCCTCGGTCTGACCGCTCGTGGGCTCTAGAGTCAGAAAGAGACGCAGAATTACGTCAGCTCCAGCGGTGTGGAGTTAGGATGAACTGCTGTGGATCCGCTCACAATGACAGGAATGGTTCACCCCAAAATAAAGTTCTGTCATCATTAGTCACCTTCAAACCCATCTGACAGGTTTCTTCACTGGATCACACGAGATGTTTTGAAGATTGTCCAGGCAGCGGCAGTTGACCAGAAGCTGCTACACTCCAAAAAAAAAAAAAGCAGATAAAAGCATTATAAAAGCAATATTCCACGTCTTCTCAAGCCATATGATAGCTTTGTGTAAGGAAAAGCCAACATGTTTTCACCGAACATCTCGCCTCCCACCATTGCTGTCATACTCAGATATTCATAACTCTTCATATTGAAACTTGGCAAACTATCAGAAGTTGTTGTAATCTATTCTGAATTGTTTACATCCTCGACTCAGACTCTCTTTAATGTGTTTCTGCAATCTCTATCAAGACTCCATTAAAGCAGTTTTTATTGCTCAGAGGTTTCTCTTTCTAAGCTCAGGAGACTCTCTTATATCTCTCGTTTTCAACAGTGTCTCAGATGTTTCTCCTAAAATTCCTTATAGCGGAAATAAAAGTAGACACAACCAAGACATGAGAAATATCTGAGAGAAATGAGTACAATTATTACTCATTATCTTGCTGTAATCTCTTGTCTTCAATTTTATTTTAGAAACATTTTAACTGTATTTTTAAAAAAAAATATTGCTAATATATTAAATACTGGAACTATCATTGAAATAGCATTCAGAATATTAAGTGTTAGTAGTTTAAATCTGTTTTCAAAGCATGTTCCAAACACACGGAAAGGGATTAGATGAGTGTGAGATGAACACTTTCTTTTGAACAAATGTAATCTAGTGTACCAGTGCTTCATTCCTGCTGCATCACCTGTTATTTCTTCATTTAACATTGTCTTGTTCAACCTATTTTGCATTCATGTAAATATAGCTCATGATTTCCTCTGTTAAATCATTGTGCAACACAACATGTATTGTGCATGACTGAAATAGTGTGAACCAAAACTGTGTAGAAAACTGTTCATCTAAACTTTTCATGCAGCTGCTTAGTTCAGACACCAAATGTCCCCACAACATAAGTAAAACCAGTAAATCTTGACATTGTGGGGACCTTTTGTTGGTCCCCATGAGGAAACAAGCTTATAAATCATACAGAATGATCTTTTTTGAAAATCTAAACTAGCAGAACTAGCAGTGTGTGTGAGTGTGTGTGTGTGTGAGTGTGTGTTTGTGAGTGTGTGTGTGTGCGTGTGTGTGTGAGTGTGTGTGTGTGTGTGTGGTCAGCGTCAGTCTGTGATCAGTGACTCTAGCTGAGAGAGTAAAAGTTGATGCTCAAGTGTGTGTGTGTGAGTGTGTGTAGGGTCAGGTCAAGGGTCGCTGAGTCCTAATCGCTGCAACTCTCCATCCTCACAGTCCTCACTGCAGGCACACTGACAACAGGGGTCAGAGAGGTCAGGAGGTCACTGGGGGTCAGGGGATCGAAAAAGATGGGCCACACAGAGATCACTCTCACAACTTCTGTCACTCCAAATACTCTTCTTCATTCAGCAGCTTCCAAAGACTGCATGAAATGGTTGGAAAAGTTTTCTTCCCTTTGTTTGACGTATTTCCTATTTAAATTCGGAAGTTGGGCGGGACTCGGCCCTTCATATTAGGATTTGTGTTCCATTCATATGCATACACAAGTGGGAGACAGTACAAAAATATCAAAGCTGCACGGTTCGCAGGGTGGGAAAGTGGAGTATACTCTTATAAAAAGGACTATTTTTGTTCTGTTTTCCCAAAAATATGCTTCTAAAAGTTATTTTATCACATCATTAAAAGCCACTAAAATGATTTCTTGGGATATTAAAGTGCCCCTGTTATGCTATTTTAAAGGTTCCTAATTTTGTTTTGGAGTCTCCTACAACAGGTTTCCACGCATCCAATATCAAAACAAACATTCTCAAAATATACATTGCATCATCAGTCTGAAAACGGTTTGTTCGAAGATCCGATCTCTCTAAAGCCCTCCTTTCTGAGAGCATACTCTGCTCTGATTGGTCAGGTGACCCAGTCTGCTGTGATTGGTCTATTCTGCTATTCAAAGTGACAATTTTTTTTCAATTCCAGCGCGAGTTCTCTCGAATTGCTGAAAACGGCTTCTTCTTTACATATTGACAACACAAACCAAACTCTTCCAAGCATCAGCGACAACTACAGTATTTGAGGTAAAGTAGACATTGTTCACGGCAGACAGTGAAGACCATACACAACAAAATCCCCAGAGTTCAGTCACATCTGCTCAGAGCGCATATGATCCCTCTAGTGTTAAAGTAACACTGAAGCAGTTAAAGTTAATGAGATAATTCAATGATTAATTAAGGGATGATTGAACATTAATGATGAACACCTGCTGTTAACAAGCAGAATCATTGAAGAAAAGAGAAACACAAGAACTACAACTGACCTCAGCCACAGTCTTAGATTAAATCAACTGAAGATAAAAGACAGTAAATCTCTGAAGATCTGATTAATCAACTCCACTAACAGCATTACCAGCTTCACTCATTAACCAGACTGACTTTACGTCTGTCAGACATCTACAGAAGCTCTTATTGAGAACTAACAGAGGTTTAGATGTTGATGATTTATTGGTCAAAAAATTATGCCACTACCATGGTGGTCAGGGTTTGCTTTAATTTGGCTCTTGACACTTATCTTTATATATATATATATATATATATATATATATATATTTTTTTTTTTTTTTTTTTTTTTAAATAGTTTGTTTCACAGCAAATACTTGCACATTGCTGAATCAACTTTCATTTTCTGTTCATCAGACATTTGAATGAACATCACAAGGTGGTATCTCCCCCTTTTTTTCTTGACCGATAAATCATAAAACATCTAAACCTGTTAATACTCGATAAGAGCTTCTGTAGACGTGTGACAGAAATGAAGTCAGTCTGGTTAGTTATAAGTGAATCTGGTAATTCTGTTTGTGGAGTTGATTAATCAGATCTTCAGAGATTTAATGTCTTATTTAAGTTCAGTTGAATTCATCTAAGGCCCTGTCCATATGGACACGGGGATTTTCAAAACCGCAGCTTTTTCTATGAGGTTTGGCTGTTTATTAACCCACAAACACAGAACGAACATTGTTGAAAACTCCTGCCAGGGTGAAACCGGAGACGTCGGAACTGGAACCGGTAATGACCTTTTTTCTAGGCTTCTGATTGGACAACATGGCTTTACGGTCAGGGTTATATCCTGTTGACTTGGCATGCTCTTGATAGCGCTTCATAGCATGTTTTTGGATTTTCATGTGGACGTGATTTAAAAAAAAAACTTCAGGCTGAAGTTTCTCTTTTCATCAGTGATTCTGCTTGTTAACAGCAGGTGTTCATCAGTAATGCTCAATCATCACTTAATTAATCACTTAATTATCTCATTAACTTCAACTCCGCTTCAGTGTTACTTTAACACTATTTAGAGAGGAACTATATGTACTCTGATCAGAGTTGACTTAACTTTGGAGATTTTGTGTAGGCTTGTATTATGTTGTGTCCTAACTAGACGCGTGATAAAAGGAGATGTTAATTGGAGTTTTTGTCCTAATTAGGTTTATGCCAGCATACCAAAGTCTCAAATGAACAAGCTTGCTGAAGAACTTTCTCACAAACAGTTGATCAGAAATTGTTTGGTTGCTGTCTCCCCTGCTGACAGATGCAGGAACTACACCATTATAATGGCAAAAATCATGCGTCCACATTGATGGTTCCCCATTTCAAAATAGCCGTATTCAAACATTCTAAGCAACATGCAACTCAAGTATTTCTTTATATTCCCATAGATCAACTGACTTTGAAATGCATGCAAACAGACAGCTTTTTTGCATGAAATTATGGATTTCCTCTAAGATAACAGGGACTGTTAAATGACCCTCTTAAACTAAACAATCGCAGTAAAATGAGTGAACACCACGTGACCATCTCTTTTTTCTGTGACATACTAAAAGAACGAGCTAAAAATAAAATTCTGTCATAATTTACTCATCCTCATGTTGTTGCAAACCAAAATAGCTAAAGGAAATAAAATACACGATGATTGTTTGTCTCCTCCAGTCTGAAGGAGTCGATGCAAATTGCCAAAAGACACTGAGTTGGCAAATTTGATAGAAAATCACATTATCATGGAATTAGTTTGATATTATGAGCTGATTTTAGAGCACATATTGTTTTCAATTGTCATGCATCTCAAAGATCCACAAGTTTCTGCGTGAGTTTGTTGAGTTCAGAACAACTTGAAAGTCTGTTAGTGTGTGATCCTCAGTCTTTTAGTGCCCTGGTTTTCACTGTTTACAAAGTTGGAAAGTGTATGTGTAGTGTTTTAACCTCTTTAGATTTTAAAAGTCATGAAGTGTATTCCAGCCTTTACTTTCTCCATCAGCCAGAAAACGAGATGTTTTGAGGATCTTCATGTTAACGACACTAACTGATCACGCAGAAGGTTGAAATTCCTTTAGTAATGTGGTTGTTCAAGATTGTACAAACCCTATAAAATGTACTAAGTGACCCAGTCATTGTTTTAGTATAATGGGCCTGGCCTTAAAAGCTTCGTGTGTCTGCGATTGTATGAGAGGATCCTCTCTCATCTAGATCTGATCCTTTACCTCAGTTGCTTTCTGCAGAAAGCTGTCTTTAATAGATGTGGTTTTCCAGGTACTGGTGAAGGGCCAGTAAACATCATCCAAACATGTGGCACACAAACACAGAGCCGCGATTGTTAATGGAGGCTTATATGCGCATCCATCCTCCATTAACTGCGGCTGAATGTGCGGCCATCTTGTTTATAGAGCATTAAATCAAATGGCTTTGAAAATCAATTAAAGAAAACACAATGTGAACGTGAAACAGAGACCACACAGTCAGACCAGAGGCTCATGTTCACACTGAGGCACTTTAACTCTGTTTGGATGTCAGACGGAAATATAACATGTCAGTAAAATGGTGATGTTCATTTAATTTAATGCTGTTATATGTTTAAATCTGGACCATCGCTTTAAATCAGAGGTAGTTGAAGGGTTAATTCACCCAGAAATGTAAATTTATTGTTTTTATCATTAATTCCTCTCCTCATGTGGTTCTACAGCCGTAAGATCTTCATCATCTTCAGAACACAAATGAAGATATTTTTGATGAAATCCGATGGTTCAGTGAGTCTCTATTGACAGCAAGATAATGAACACTTTCAATGTCCAGAAAGACACTAAAACATATTTAAAACAGGTCATGTGACTACAGTGGATCAACATTAATATTATAAAGAGACGAGAATACTTTTTGTATTCTAACAATATCTAGTGATGGACGATTTCAAAACACTGATTCATGAAGCTTTACGAATCTTTTGTGTCGAATCAGCGGTTCAGATCACGTCTCAAACTGACAAAATCACGTGAACTATTGAAATTGTGAATCACTGATGACGTAACGAAGCCTCGTTTACTGAAATCATGTGACTTTGGCGCTCCGAACCACTGATTCGACACAAAAGATTCGTAAAGCTTCAGTGTTTTGAAATCATCCATGACTAGATATTGTTGAATAAAGTTGTTTTTTTGGCGCACAAAAAGTATTCTCGTCTCTTTATAATATTAATGTTGATCCACTGTAGTCACATGACCTGTTTTAAATATGTTTTAGTATCTTTCTGGACATTGAAAGTGTTCATTATCTTGCTGTCAATAGAGACTCACTGAACCATCAGATTTCATCAAAAATATCTTCATTTGTGTTCTGAAGATGATGAAGATCTTACGGGTGTAGAACCACATGAGGAGAGGAACTAATGACTGAAATATCATTTTTGGGTGAATTAACCCTTTAACTGAAATCTTAAAACATGTCAGCACTATTGTTGTCAAGATGCTCAACAGTAATGTTTTTTTTTCTTTTCCATTAATGACAGAAATTAAGTTTTTGGGCTAAATAACCCTTTAATGGCCGTCCTTCACAAATCTAAACCCATAAAATTAATTCAAAATGTGCTATTGCACTTCATATATTATTATTATTAATATTATTATTATTAGTAAGACCATTATTGTTGTTATTATTATTATTTGTAGTGTTCGTGATTTTAGTTTTATTTAATATGATGAGGTGAATTTTCCCGGGAAAGTAAAACATGTAGCTCGCGGTAACAAACTTTCCACCAATTAAATCGCAGAAACTCACTCTGTTACTGACACTAACGTGAACGCTCAGAAACTTTCCACCAATCAGAGCGCAGAAACGCGTTCCCTGAACGGCCAACAGCCAATCGGAGCGCAGTGGCACTCTCCAGCACGGACAGTAACATGGAAGATCATCAGACTGGACTGAGATTTACAGCGAGCAGAGAACCTCACACCAGCCTCTAGCCGTGTTTCCGAGGCGTTTCCTCTGTGTTGTGTCGAAGAAAGGCGTCTCTCTGGAGTAATGAGGATGTTGGGCATGTACGTGCCGGACAGATTCGTGCTGAAGTCCTCTAAAGTTCAGGACGGGATGGGGCTGTACACGTCCAGAGCCGTCAAGAAGGTTCGTGCAGATCAAACAAACCCTCAGCATGAGAGATAAAGTAGGAGAACTGCGTCTTTTATCAGTGTTTTCTCGTTGCTCGTGGCGTGCACGCGCCCGGCTGTGGCTGCATTCCTCTGCGTCTGTGCTGACGTGTGCTGCCACGTCCCTCAAACAATCACCATGGCAACCGTCGCTGCCGCCAAAAAATCACCAACGTTATTTCAGTGCAGTCACGTGACGCGAATGAAACAAACACCGAAAGGAGTTTTTACACTGTTTGAAAGAGATTTGATATGAATAAATAGAGTTACTGTGGTAACTGTCCGTGTTTACTGTGGTAAGTGTTAGTCAGGGCTCGACAGCTGAGGAGATGAAGTGTGTGAACACCACAACACCTGCAGAACCGCTCAGAAAACACACCAAACTATGACATACAAACTTAAATATATATTTATATATCATTTCTACTGAAACTTGTTTATTTTAAATGCACTAATTCATCACGATTGTGTACTTACAAATATTAAATATGTAAATTTAGTGTAATATCTTAAAATTATAATCAAGTACTTCACGAAAAATAAAATAAGTGTAATCATTAAAGGGTTAATTCACCCAAAACTGAGATTTCTCTCATTAATTCCACACGCGTGAGACCTTCGTTCATCTTCAGAACACAAATGAAGATATTTTTGATGAGGTTTCTGACTCTAGTAATATAATCAACACTTTCAAGGTCCAGAAAGGAAGTAAAGACGTGGTTAAAACAGTCACGTGATGCAGTGCTTCTAGAGACCAGAACACTTTCTGTGCGCAAAAACAAAACAAAATAACTTTATTCAACAATCTGTTCTGTGTCGTTCTCATACGTTGTTTTCGTCCAGAGCTTCCTGGTTCTCCGTCAGAACGACTCATTATTGGCTCCTGCGTCAGATCACGTGATCAGCGTCGGCCAATAATGAGCCGGCGTTCGGACGTAAACACGGACGCTTCACTGTGCGTCACCTGCGTAAGACAACAGTTCAAATTATTATTTGACATTATTACAAAGTGCACTTTTTAGAAACAGTCATGAAACAGTCATGAAAGTATTTTTTTAAAATATATATATATATTAGTGCTGCAACGACGCATCAACGTCATTTACGACTATGAAAATACGTGGACGTGCGTGAAATGCGTCGACGCGTTACACTGTTCACATTCATCTGGCGTAATGGCGGCTTCTGCTCCTGGGAACGGAGAAAGTTCCATTCTATCACAAAAACCCAGACCACGATTATCAAAAGTATGAGAATACTTTAAACAGAGGCCAAATAAAACGGTCATTTGTTCCCTTTGCAGAACTGAAATGGCGTACCACCTGTGGAACTGGATCTCTGACAAATTTAGGGCATTTCGCGCGTGAACTGAGTTGAGGAGAAAATCTTTGTCTCGCAAATAAGAAAATATTTCGAGCGAATGAAAATCAGTTTTGCATTTCAAAGAAGTTTATTTGGATGTGCGCGGACGTTCTCTTTCACACGTTCAAGGTTTGAGTCGTCGCGCTCCTGATTCCCGCCCCGCGCGCTCGCTAAGCGCCGACCGCGCGCCTGCTCAACACAAACCAGCGTTACAATGTGCCAAAATTCCAGCCAATCAGAATTTAGCAGCCTCATCTCCCTTGACAACCAATCACAAGACTCGCTGCATTACTGACAGCGCAAGAGGAAAAACACACGGTTCAGGAGACGTTTGTTCAATGGCTTGAACACTATCAAAGTTCCTTTAAGACTGTAGAGAAAGTCTTTGACACTCTTCATGTTAAAGTTCAAATGTCGGACGAACACACATGAGTGGCTTATTTTTAATCAAAATCAAATCGTATTATTACATAATGGCGTGTCCCAGTATTTCTACACCTCAATGAACTGATAAATTACTTCTAACTTCTGACGTAAAAAAAGATCACTAGTTAAAAAAGAGTAATAAAAATAATCGTTAGATTAGTCGATTAATCGGGAAAAAATATATATAAAAAATAATCGCTAGATTAGTCGATTAATCGAAAATATATATATATTTAAAAAAATAATCGCTAGATTAGTCGATTAATCGGGAAAAAATATATATAAAAAATAATCGCTAGATTAGTCGATTAATCGAAAATATATATATATTTAAAAAAATAATCGCTAGATTAGTCGATTAATCGGGAAAAAATATATATAAAAAATAATCGCTAGATTAGTCGATTAATCGAATATATATATATAAAATAATCGCTAGATTAGTCGATTAATCGGGAAAAAATATATATAAAAAATAATCGCTAGATTAGTCGATTAATCGAAAATATATATATATTTAAAAAAATAATCGCTAGATTAGTCGATTAATCGGGAAAAAATATATAAAAAAATAATTGCTAGATTAGTCGATTAATCGAATATATATATATAAAATAATCGCTAGATTAGTCGATTAATCGGAAAAAAAAAATATATAAAAAATAACCGTTATATTAGTCGATTAATGGAAAAAATAATCGTTAGATTAGTCGACAGAAAAAATAATCGTTAGTTGCAGCTCTAATATATATATATATACTTTTAAGATATAAGGGAATACTACAAGTGCACATTTACGTCAATGAAGCGCACTTCTTCGTCACAAGGCTAAGTATGAAACTTGAAGTATAACCTGTATGAGTTTCAATCATGAATCTCAGATTTTAACTGTCAAATCACTGAAAGCATTGAAAACATCTACACAAGCTTTAGGAAATGACGTCTCGAGACCTCAGAGCATTTCTGTATTTGGTCTGGAGCAAAAGAGACCTGAAGCACAGGTGTGAACGCAGCCTGGATCGTGTTCAGCTCCTCCAACTCTCACACACTCGCTCTTCTTTCACAGGGTGAGAAATTCGGGCCGTTTGCGGGTGAAAAGCGGATGCTGAGTGACTTGGATGAAAGCATGGATCCTCGGCTGATGTGGGAGGTGGGTGACTAGACTCAACAACCATTCCATCACTTTACCCACAGTGCATTTGCTGTGTGTCGCCACAAAGCTTTTTGTTCTTGTGTCACTTGGGAGCGCTTCAAAGGAAACTCGTATCTGATTAAACCTCTTCAAAACACTACATGCTAGTTTGTGTGGTTGTTAGGAGGGAGGATTCAGTTGCTAAGGTGTTCTGAGTGGTTTTACATGAGTTGATGTATGGTTTGCTTGGTAGTAGCTAAGAAGTGTGCTTAACTGTGCAACTGTTGTAACGTACACTTATGAAAGGGTTAGTTCACCCAATAATGAAGATATTTTTTGATGAAATCCGATGGTTCAGTGAGTCTCTATTGACAGCAAGATAATGAACACTTTCAATGTCCAGAAAGACACTAAAACATATTTAAAACAGGTCATGTGACTACAGTGGATCAACATTAATATTATAAAGAGACGAGAATACTTTTTGTGCGGCAAAAAAACAAAATAACGACTTTATTCAACAATATCTAGTGATGGACGATTTCTAAACACTGAAGCTTTATGAATCTTTTGTGTCGAATCAGTGGTTCGGAGTCAGAGTCACATGATCTCAGTAAACGAGGCTTCGTTACGTCATCAGTGATTCTAAACTTCAATAGTTCAGGTGATTTTAGCTGTTTGATACGTGAACCGCTGATTCAACACAAACGATTCGTGAAGCTTCATGAATCAGTGTTTTGAATCGTCCATCACATGAACTAACATGAGTGATGAAGGTATAATTAATATATTAATATCTTCTATATTTTAAAAGTACAGTACATTTTCATGGTTCAGCACTGTTTTTCAATTTTTGTAATAAAAACTGGTCAAATCCACAGATGGACGCCGCTCTCCACTCTCTTCCATTGTAGAAAAGTGAAGCCGCCAATGTCCCAATATGGCGCTGACATCTTGTGCTGATTATTTGAAGAATTTAGTTGTTTAGTTTGTCTCACGTCCCATTACATTACATGGAGAGGGCGGAGTTTATGACCTATACTGGGATCAACCACCTGAGGGCGATCAAGACATTTTGGCTTCACTTTTCTGACCCTTTGCAATTGTTACTGTTGCTATGTCCGCTCTCACGCCACACATCATGTTCTCACGCAGTGGAAAATACATCGCATACTTCTGATGTTCATTCATGTTTATTTGATGCTATAAATGAACTAGTATGAAGAGATGATCGAGGAGCTACAGCGATCTGTCACCACACATTAAACACACACTAGACGCTATTTATTGATTCAACTGCTTTAAAACATTACTATATTTTAAATATGAAACTGTTTCATACGTTGTCAGTGTCTCTTTGCTCCAGGATGTGTTTTTCACTGCGTGAGAACATGATGTGTGGCGTGAGAGCGCATGACTTGACATAGCAACAGTCAGGGCTGGGTCGGTTACTTTTAAAATCTATTTCACTACAGATTACAAAATACATGCTTTAAAAAGTCATTTGTAACGTATTTCGTTACATTACTCAACTTTAGTAACTTAATCTAAATACTTTAGAATACTTTGGAATACTAATAAGTGTGGAACAAACACAAAAAAGGTCATTGAGAGTTTTTATCTCACAATTCTGACTTTTTCCCTCAGAATTGTGTGATATAAAGTTGCAATTGTGAGTTATAAAGTCAGAATTATGAGATATAAACTCACAATATTGAGAAAAGTCAGAATTATGAGATATAAACTCGCAATATTGAGAAAAGTCAGAATTATGAGATATAAACTCGCAATATTGAGAAAAGTCAGAATTATGAGATATAAACTCGCAATATTGAGAAAAGTCAGAATTATGAGATATAAACTCACAATATTGAGAAAAGTCAGAATTATGAGATATAAACTCACAATATTGAGAAAAGTCAGAATTATGAGATATAAACTCACAATATTGAGAAAAGACACAATTATGAGATATAAACTCGCAATATTGAGAAAAGTCAGAATTATGAGATATAAACTCACAATATTGAGAAAAGACACAATTATGAGATATAAACTCGCAATATTGAGAAAAGTCAGAATTATGAGATATAAACTCACAATATTGAGAAAAGTCAGAATTATGAGATATAAACTCACAATATTGAGAAAAGTCAGAATTATGAGATATAAACTCGCAATATTGAGAAAAGTCAGAATTATGAGATATAAACTCACAATATTGAGAAAAGTCAGAATTATGAGATATAAACTCACAATATTGAGAAAAGTCAGAATTATGAGATATAAACTCACAATATTGAGAAAAGTCAGAATTATGAGATATAAACTCACAATATTGAGAAAAGTCAGAATTATGAGATATAAACTCACAATATTGAGAAAAGTCAGAATTATGAGATATAAACTCACAATATTGAGAAAAGTCAGAATTATGAGATATAAACTCACAATATTGAGAAAAGTCAGAATTATGAGATATAAACTCACAATATTGAGAAAAGTCAGAATTATGAGATATAAACTCACAATATTGAGAAAAGTCAGAATTATGAGATATAAACTAACAATATTGAGAAAAGTCAGAATTATGAGATATAAACTCACAATATTGAGAAAAGTCAGAATTATGAGATATAAACTCGCAATATTGAGAAAAGTCAGAATTATGAGATATAAACTCACAATATTGAGAAAAGTCAGAATTATGAGATATAAACTCACATACTAAATTCACAATTGCAAAAAAAGTCAGTATTCCAAGTTTATTTCTCCCAATTCTGACTTTATAACTTGCAATTGTGAGAAAAAGAAGTCAGAATTGTGAAACACAAACTCACAATTGTGAGGGAAAATAACAAATTGTGAGAAAAAGTTGCAGTGACGAGTGAATTATAAAATGACTCACAAAACATGAAAACAGTCGTGGATCATCAGGTCATGACAGGACAGTTCAGTTCACAGTTGGGCAATTTTTTATAAATTCAGTCATTTTGTCTTGTTCAGGACAGAACTAAATAAAAATAACAACATTTTTATGATCCTCTTAAAAGTATTAAAATGTTGGTGAATCTTAACTCCTCTTTTTCAGACGGTCAGAGTCAGAGAATCACCAATCGCTGTTTAAATGACATTAAAACTCAAAGTAATCACTTTGGTAATCTAAAACACTTTTCAGATGTAACTGTAATCTGATTATCACCCATTTAAAATGTAACTGTAATGAAATACAGTGACTCACATTTAGTATTTTAAATACGTAACTAAGTTACTTGTATTTCGTTACTCCCCAACCCTGGCAACAGTAACTAAAGGGGGCGGGGCTTTGTGAACTGTCATTTGGTAAAATCCAGTATCGTCGATATTTTAGACAATAGAAGTAGGAAATTACATATAAAGTTGTACTTATTTGGCTCAAAAAGCACTCAGCTAATTTGCATTTAATAAAAATTTAAACTATAGTACATTTTCATTTAATTGCATTTAAAATGCAGTGAAGTGTCTGAAATATTATATTGTTGACTTTTAAAGTATATTATTTCTGTAATAAGTGCTCTTTTTAAAAGAATGCTAAGGTGTGCTTGTTTTTCTCTAGAGATGCGTGTTCATCAAGACTTTTTCCTCCCATTTTATTGTTCACCAGACAAAAAACACCTCTCGACGTGTCACATGACTGCAGGTATCGTGGATGTCAGTAGATCATCACACACTGAAGTTGAATGCTCTGGGTAACAGACTGGCTCAGATCACCCAGCGATGTTTGTCAAACAGAGATCGTTGAGCTCGGACTGAATTTTCAGCGTCTCGGGGAAGTTGTTCAGACGGACGCATCACTGCTCATCTCCAGGCAACCGATAATTGGACGAGACATGCCAGCATGAACTCTCCCAGGCCAGACAGAACCACGGGAACAAGACGCGCCTCCCAGTGCATGCCGTATCTAATATCCCGTCAAATATCTGCTCTTGAAAGATTCGACTTTATTTTCAGCTGCATTAAAGTTTTAATTATAGTGCAGATCAGGTCGTGTTCAGCCACATTAGAGCCGTGATTTACTGATCTGTCTGCGCTGATGACACTTTCTGCTCAAAGTATAGTGAGCCTAACTCTAAAATTACACATTTGTGCATATAATTATTATGATATATCATGTTAGTGTGCAATCCTTCACGGTGCCGCTCTTTCATGCTGCTCGTGTGTTGTGATGCAGGCAATTTTAGGGAATTTACCTTTCAAGATTGAGTCACGATTAGCTGGCGTTTAACTTTAAGAGCGAGAAATGTCTCAAAATAATAATTTGTATCCAAAAACAAGCGATGTTCCAGATTGAAGACCCCGCTGGAGTTTTTGACTTCAGCCGCCGGATGTGATCAGTGAGCGTGCGATGATGAAGACGTCCCGTTTGAGAAGATGAAGCGCTGGACGCTGGGCTGTCGGAAGAACCGCGGCCGCAGATTCTCTCCGTTTAATGGATTTGTTTGACAAAAAGTGCCTAATAACTGTGTTTGTGCGTCGAAATACATTGTCAAGAGAGGCACATAATGTAATTATACTTGGATAAGTAAGGATTTAATATTAAAATTCTGCCCAATTTTTCATGTCTGATTAATATTTATACTATTTTTGTCAAAATAAATAAAAAATAAAACACTAAACAATAAAATCAAAGCGACATCATGGCATTTTAATTTATAAAAGGCAAAATTATTTTCTCATTTGACAAAGATTAGCCTAGGGCTTTTAAAGATTATCTTGAATGGTCTATATTATGCTTATTTACTAGTTCTAGATTTTATTTTTTGGTGTCTGCTAGAATACATTTAAATGATTTAAAGTTGAAATATGCATTAATTTTCTCTTTTCACCTTCGGATGAAGTGCTCTGTTTCAGCCCTTTCCTCTTTGTGCTTTTTGGAAAGATGAGCTTTAGTCTGCTCTGATTGGTCAGCTGGTCCAGTTCGTCGTGATTGGTCAGAGTGTGTGTCAGAAATGTAGTAGCACCCGTTACTATAATATGTTTTCATCTGAGGTTTAATGAGCAGCTGTAAACAGTGTCCACAAAACCACTGTTTTTTGAGGGCGGACCAAAGCAGCCAGTAGGCGGGCATTATGCAAATGTGTTACTCGGTGACGTAGCTACATCACAGAAATAATGGGAAATGGGCCGTTTCAGGCGGCTGTTTCTCTGTTGCAGATTCAACACGCTTTGGTGTGGACTGGGCTTGCGCAAACAGCTATATTACACACTAACAGAAAAATAAAATAAAAAACAGAATTATTAACCCTTGTGCATTGTTCAAATTCACGACCCTTTCGTGATGTTCGTGGCTGAAAACAGCCACTACTTTTAACTTCTTTAAAAATGTATCAGATAAATATTTTTTTCAATTGTTTTTGCTTAAATCTATTAATCAACCTCAGTCCTGATCAAAACTACTAAATGTTTTTTTTTTTTTTTTTTTTTTTATAAAAATCATGATTTTAACTCTTTAATTGCCAAATTCAAAAATGATGTCACTGATTTAGGGGAAAAAAAAAACACACAAAATGACTTATTTTTGTGTAAATTATTATATTATGTGGTTATAATGGAAGTCAATGGGGCAAAAACAGCCACGAACAGTAAATGAGGGAGAAAAATTTAATCTGATGCTGCACAAAAACTAACAATGCATCAAAGCCAATGTTGTTTCTAATCTTTGACACGTCCAAGACTGTGATAAAAGGTAAAAAAAAATCCAGTCCACAATCACATTTTATATTGAAAATAAGTCATTTTGTGTGTGTTTTTTTCCCAAATCAGTGACATCATTTATGAATTTGGCAATTAAAGAGTTAAAATCCTGATTTTTTTTTTTAAACATTTAGCAGTTTTGATCAGGACTGAGGTTGATTAATAGATTTAAGCAAAAAAAATTGAAAAAAATATTAATTTGATACATTTTTAAAGAAGTTAAAAGTAGTGGCTGTTTTCAGAACATAACGAAAGGGTCGTGAGTTTGCCCACAGAGTTCTGTTGAGTTTTTGAAATTTTTCAAAGCATTTTCCCAAAATATGTGTCAAAATAAGATTTGTCACCAAAAATGATTCCATTTGCTGAAACACGGAGAAAGTTACGGCCAAATTAAGACTCAAAAATTCCCCATAGTGGATGAAAACATCCCCAACAGCACAGAAGGGTTAAATATCTAATATCAACTGATATATATATATATATGAACATTAAAATCGGTAACACTTCACAATAAGGTTCATTAGTTAATGAATTAACTAACATGAACTAATCATGATCAATACATTTGTTACTGTATTTACTAATCTTCGTTAATGTTAGTTCACAGTACGTTAACTAATGTTAACGAGATTTTAATAAATTAACATTAACAAAGATGAATAAATGCTGTAGAAGTGCAGTTCATTATTAGTTCATGTTAACTAATGAACATTATTTTAACGTGTTACCTAAAAATCCAATACTGTGAGTTAACCTGTGTGCAACCTTTGATTGTGTGTACTTCTGCAGGTTCGAGGGAATAAAGGTGATGTGCTGTATATTCTGGATGCTAGTAACCCTCGTCATGCTAACTGGCTTCGCTTCGTTCATCAGGCCCCTTCACAGGAGCAGAAGAACCTGGCCGCCATTCAGGTATGACAAGATGCCACCGCGTGATAACCACAGAGATCTCTTTACACTGTGTTCTGCCTTCTGAGGAACTTTATTTGAGTGAGTGATTTGGAACACTACACTTGAAGTGTGTCAGTGTAACGAGCCACATTTACCATTGTTCTGCGAATTTTGTGAGAGAATTATAATCGTTTCAATAGGTATTTTGTTTGAGGATGGAAGATTTCCCCATGTATTGTGAATTTTACGTGAGGACGACGGTTCCCTTTCGAGGAAACTCCATGCTGCGTCCAATGACAACACTATGGGGAACACCTCAGCATAACTGCGTCTGAAGCATGTGTGCAACTATTCCAACTCTGATTGGCTATGTCACCTCGTGATGCGTGACGGCATACCGCTGAAGATATAAAGGATACCCGGAACAAAGCAGCATTAGCTTCGGTGTCTTTAGCAAGCGCTCTTTGTATAATGTCTGTCTTATTTGGTGTCTGTTTGCCCCTATATTTATATATTTATATATAATCTATATCTATATTAGCTCTATAAAATAAAAAATAAGCAATTCAGATCTATGTGTGAGCTGCCTGGGAGTGAAGCTTGCACAGACTGTGCTCATTGAGATCAACGCTGCGCTCCCGCCTGGCTCCCTTTGATGAGAGCCGTCAGGATGGAGCTTGAAGAGGACGGGTCTGTCCCTTTCTCAGCTCTCAGCTGCGGGGTCCAGTGCTGTCACTCAGGATCCAGAAGTCCGCTCTGCGTCTTCTTCTGCCCCAAGAGAAGGCCCGATGTTGGCTTTATCTAGCTCTAAGGAGGTGGATATTGTCAGCATCAAGGCAGAGCATTTTGAGGATTCGCCATCTCTGTCCCCTGCTTATGAAGAGATGGAGGAGTTTGTGACTCATGCCATGGCCAAATTTAACATTGATTGGCCAGCAGAGAAGCAGGAAGCGCGGATTTCTTGATTGTGAATTTTGTGTGAAGACGAAATTTTTCCCAACAAATATTTTGTGATTGTGAATTTCACACGAGGACGAAAGATTTCTTGATTGTGAATTTCACGCGAGGACGAAAGATTTCTTGATTGTGAATTTCTTGTGAGGACAAAAGATTTCTTGATTGTGAATTTCACGTGAGGACAAAAGATTTCTTGATTGTGAATTTCACGTGAGGACGAAAGATTTCTTGATTGTGAATTTCTTGTGAGGACGAAAGATTTCTTGATTGTGAATTTCTTGTGAGGACAAAAGATTTATTGATTGTGAATTTCACGTGAGGACAAAAGATTTCTTGATTGTGAATTTCACGTGAGGACAAAAGATTTCCTGATTGTGAATTTCACGCGAGGACGAAAGATTTCTTGATTGTGAATTTCACGTGAGGACAAAAGATTTCTTGATTGTGAATTTCACGCGAGGACGAAAGATTTCTTGATTGTGAATTTCTTGTGAGGACAAAAGATTTCTTGATTGTGAATTTCACGTGAGGACAAAAGATTTCTTGATTGTGAATTTCACGTGAGGACAAAAGATTTCTTGATTGTGAATTTCACGTGAGGACAAAAGATTTCTTGATTGTGAATTTCTTGTGAGGACAAAAGATTTATTAATTGTGAATTTCACGTGAGGACAAAAGATTTCTTGATTGTGAATTTCACGCGAGGACGAAAGATTTCTTGATTGTGAATTTCTTGTGAGGACAAAAGATTTCTTGATTGTGAATTTCTCGTGAGGACCAAAGATTTCTTGATTGTGAATTTCACGCGAGGACGAAAGATTTCTTGATTGTGAATTTCTTGTGAGGACAAAAGATTTCTTGATTGTGAATTTCTCGTGAGGACCAAAGATTTCTTGATTGTGAATTTCTTGTGAGGACAAAAGATTTATTGATTGTGAATTTCACGCGAGGACAAAAGATTGAATTTCTTGTGAGGACAAAAGATTTATTGATTGTGAATTTCACGTGAGGACAAAAGATTTCTTGATTGTGAATTTCACGCGAGGACGAAAGATTTCTTGATTGTGAATTTCACGTGAGGACAAAAGATTTCTTGATTGTGAATTTCACGCGAGGACGAAAGATTTCTTGATTGTGAATTTCACGTGAGGACGAAAGATTGAATTTCATGTGAGGACGAAAGATTTCTCCACAAAGATTTTGTGATTGTGAATTTCACACGAGGACGAAAGATTTCTTGATTGTGAATTTCACGCGAGGACGAAAGATTTCTTGATTGTGAATTTCTTGTGAGGACGAAAGATTTCTTGATTGTGAATTTCTTGTGAGGACAAAAGATTTCTTGATTGTGAATTTCACGTGAGTACAAAAGATTTCCTGATTGTGAATTTCACGCGAGGACGAAAGATTTCTTGATTGTGAATTTCACGCAAGGACGAAAGATTTCTTGATTGTGAATTTCACGTGAGGACAAAAGATTTCTTGATTGTGAATTTCACGCGAGGACGAAAGATTTCTTGATTGTGAATTTCTTGTGAGGACAAAAGATTTCTTGATTGTGAATTTCTTGTGAGGACAAAAGATTTCTTGATTGTGAATTTCTTGTGAGGACAAAAGATTTCTTGATTGTGAATTTCTTGTGAGGACAAAAGATTTCTTGATTGTGAATTTCTTGTGAGGACGAAAGATTTCTTGATTGTGAATTTCACGTGAGGACGAAAGATTTCTTGATTGTGAATTTCACGTGAGGACAAAAGATTTCTTGATTGTGAATTTCTTGTGAGGACGAAAGATTTCTTGATTGTGAATTTCACGTGAGGACAAAAGATTTCTTGATTGTGAATTTCATGCGAGGACAAAAGATTTCTTGATTGTGAATTTCTTGTGAGGACAAAAGATTTCTTGATTGTGAATTTCACGTGAGGACAAAAGATTTCTTGATTGTGAATTTCACGCGAGGACAAAAGGTTTCTTGATTGTGAATTTCACGTGAGGACGAAAGATTTCTTGATTGTGAATTTCACGTGAGGACAAAAGATTTCTTGATTGTGAATTTCTCGTGAGGACCAAAGATTTCTTGATTGTGAATTTCTTGTGAGGACAAAAGATTTATTGATTGTGAATTTCACGCGAGGACAAAAGATTGAATTTCTTGTGAGGACAAAAGATTTATTGATTGTGAATTTCACGTGAGGACAAAAGATTTCTTGATTGTGAATTTCACGCGAGGACGAAAGATTTCTTGATTGTGAATTTCTTGTGAGGACAAAAGATTTCTTGATTGTGAATTTCACACGCGGACGAAAGATGTCTTGATTGTGAATTTCTTGTGAGGACAAAAGATTTCTTGATTGTGAATTTCTTGTGAGGACAAAAGATTTATTGATTGTGAATTTCACGTGAGGACAAAAGATTTCTTGATTGTGAATTGCACGCGAGGACGAAAGATTTCTTGATTGTGAATTTCTTGTGAGGACAAAAGATTTCTTGATTGTGAATTTCTCGTGAGGACCAAAGATTTCTTGATTGTGAATTTCTTGTGAGGACAAAAGATTTCTTGATTGTGAATTTCACGTGAGGACCAAAGATTTCTTGATTGTGAATTTCTTGTGAGGACAAAAGATTTATTGATTGTGAATTTCTTGTGAGGACAAAAGATTTCTTGATTGTGAATTTCACGTGAGGACAAAAGATTTCTTGATTGTGAATTTCACGCGAGGACAAAAGGTTTCTTGATTGTGAATTTCACGTGAGGACGAAAGATTTCTTGATTGTGAATTTCACGTGAGGACAAAAGATTTCTTGATTGTGAATTTCTCGTGAGGACCAAAGATTTCTTGATTGTGAATTTCTTGTGAGGACAAAAGATTTATTGATTGTGAATTTCACGCGAGGACAAAAGATTGAATTTCTTGTGAGGACAAAAGATTTATTGATTGTGAATTTCACGTGAGGACAAAAGATTTCTTGATTGTGAATTTCACGCGAGGACGAAAGATTTCTTGATTGTGAATTTCTTGTGAGGACAAAAGATTTCTTGATTGTGAATTTCACACGCGGACGAAAGATGTCTTGATTGTGAATTTCTTGTGAGGACAAAAGATTTCTTGATTGTGAATTTCTTGTGAGGACGAAAGATTTCTTGATTGTGAATTTCTTGTGAGGACAAAAGATTTCTTGATTGTGAATTTCTCGTGAGGACCAAAGATTTCTTGATTGTGAATTTCACGTGAGGACCAAAGATTTCTTGATTGTGAATTTCACGCGAGGACGAAAGATTTCTTGATTGTGAATTTCTTGTGAGGCCAAAAGATTTCTTGATTGTGAATTTCTCGTGAGGACCAAAGATTTCTTGATTGTGAATTTCTTGTGAGGACAAAAGATTTATTGATTGTGAATTTCACGCGAGGACAAAAGATTGAATTTCTTGTGAGGACAAAAGATTTATTGATTGTGAATTTCACGTGAGGACGAAAGATTTCTTGATTGTGAATTTCTTGTGAGGACAAAAGATTTATTGATTGTGAATTTCACGTGAGGACAAAAGATTTCTTGATTGTGAATTTCTTGTGAGGACAAACGATTTATTGATTGTGAATTTCACGTGAGGACAAAAGATTTCTTGATTGTGAATTTCACGCGAGGACGAAAGATTTCTTGATTGTGAATTTCACGCGAGGACGAAAGATTTCTTGATTGTGAATTTCACGCGAGGACGAAAGATTGAATTTCATGTGAGGACCAAAGATTTCTCCACAAAGATTTTGTGATTGTGAATTTCACGTGAGGACGAAAGATTGAATTTCATGTGAGGACGAAAGATTTCTCCACAAAGATTTTGTGATTGTGAATTTCACATGAGGACGAAAGATTTCTTGATTGTGAATTTCACGCGAGGACGAAAGATTTCCCCATGTAGATTTTGCTACAAGTTCAAGTTGGTCAGGCGATTTCACTGCATTGATTAAACAAAAATAGATTGAATATTTTTTTTTCCTGTATTTTTCTTCATTAATTTGTCATTTCTCTCACTTTTTACATTTTAGATGGATTTTTCCACTAATATGGTCAATGTAGCCTCAAAAACGTAACATAACTGCCTGCCTGCCTTTTGCAACAGCCTTCACATAAGGAACACACCTATGGTTCCTTAAAATGCTGCCTATGTAGGGCACTCATTAGGTTTTGGAGTGTGACAGCAGCTTTGCATAAGGCTTTGAAACACATGCAGACAGCAGAGGGAATGAGATGGAGTGAGTTGTTTGTTATGTCTAGCGGTGCTCATGTGAAGATCTGAAAACACCAAAGAGTGTGAGATAAGAGAAGTGCAATGAGCCTTAGATGAATAACACACACACAGATATGTGGGCATACACATGTAGGCATAAATATTTGAGGTGACATGAGTTGGATACGGTAGTTGAGTCGCTACCAATAGTGCAGTGACCTGGCAATCTCCAGTCAGTGTTGATGCACCTTCAGCACCTCATAATTCAAATGCAATTATGGGAATAATGCTGTGATTGCACAATGATTTCACAACTCATCTCAACATGTGAAGATGGGATTCTCACTGGAGGATCACTGTAGATCTGACTGCAACAAAAATATTGCGGTCAGATTCCACATGTTAGTCGGGTTGCATGATAATGGTTACACTGACAATTATGATTATTTTGCTCAAAAATTATAATTATGAATAATAATCACAATTTCTGCCATTTAAGAAATTTCTTCATAAATCATAACATTATGACATCATACTGAGACAAAACCCAAAATGAGTTGTTTTGGCCGCTTGGTTTAAATAAAAGCTGTTTTGGACTAACAAGGAAGAGTCCTGAAACTTACAGCATATTTTTATAGTACAATGACTTCTTATATGTAAAAATATCTAGGAAAATTTGAGTTCTCAATTCATGACCCCTTTAAAAATCTGTTTTCTACATGTATAATATACTGACAATCACATTAAAAAAACAGGTGGTAAAGAGAAAGCAACTAGGGCTGTCGATTTATAACGCATTAATTAGATTAATTAATTCCGGAAAAAAATAATGTGTTAAAATTAACGCATTTAGCGCACTTGCCCCTCCCCCAGACATTCGTAGGGAATCCGGCATTTCATACAGTTGATGAGGGTTGATAATAATTGCCTATACAGTATTCAGTATTCAGTCTAATGCTGTAAGGATATTCACAGCACCAAGATAACGACCTTCTCATCTGAGCGGTCAGTGGTCAGTCACCGGTCAATGTTAAAATATTTGAGGTGACCAATCAAATCATACTAGCCGGCTTTTATGTTCACGGAAGCTGCTGAGCGCGACTTCCAGCGCGACGCTTCAGTTAACGGTCCTAAAGTGAGAGATAAGATGCAAGTAGATAAACTACTCATTTCATGATAACTGATTTATGGTTGAGATGTTAAACAGCCGAGCAAAATAATCAGGGATGCACAAAACTTCAGTCTGATTTCGCCGTTTGGAATAGGCCTAGTAGTTATAATTTACATGATTCATGTAATAATTAGTAGTATAGCCTGACTGTCAATGTGAGCAGTCAAAACACAATAATGAAGCCGTTTTCATCATATATTAGGCATACACTCAAAAAAATATTAGTCTAAATATCAGTTTTATGTAATTGAATTACATTCAAATTTTCCATTCCTTTGGATTACATAGTTTTAACATAAACAAACTAATAAACTTAATGTGATTCACATTTGTCAGTCATATGTAAATGAAATGGGTAAGATTTATGTAATAGTTCACAGGTTAATGAACACTGTTTAGTGGTCATGTGTGTGCGCACTACTGAGTTAAAGTACCATTGAAACAGTGTCAGAGTTAATGAGATCATTAAGTGATGATTGAACATTATTGATGAACACCTGCTGTTAACAAGCAGAATCACTGAAGGACAGAGAAACACAAGAACTACAACTGATGAAATCAACTGAGGATAAAAGACATTTAATCTCTCAAGATCTGATTGAACAACTCTACAAAACTTTACCAGCTTCACTCACTACTAACTACTTACTACTAACAGTAAATTAACTTCTCTAAGAAAATGATTCATAAAACATAAATATCAATTAACTCCGTTTACTTTCTACGTTGATACAGATGAAACAGAAAAAGACTATCAGTCAAAGGGTTAAGCTCAGCTCTAGGAGAGAAGAGACAAGGAAAAAGATTTTAAAGCTATTATTGTCCAATTTTTTGGCCTTCAAACATCTTAAATATGTATATGTATGAATATGTATGAAGTTAATATTGTGTTATTTTAGACACAATACTTCACTCCTGAATGAATCCACTGTTTGAACGATTGGAATGAATTAGACATTTACTGCCATCTATTGGCAGATTTAGTTTCTTATTTAGAGTATAATTTCATTTAAAAACATCATATTTCCATATTAATAAAAAAATCCCAAAAGTCATCAAAAGTGTGTGTAATAAATTCTATATTGAATCAAATAAAATATTTCTTTCTGAATCTTTTTTGTTTTGTAATGTTTATTTGATTATTTACACAATAATGACTTCAATGACTTGATCTTTTGGGGATAATTTCTCAGCCAGATTTGATTAATTAATCGCCACATCATGTAATTAATTAGATTATAAATTGTAATCGCTTGATAAAAAGCAACATTAGGAATCAAGGTTTTCCACAAGCTGAGGTAAATACTGATATATATATGAAGATGTACAGTGTCACACACTCAAGTTAACACAAACAGTTATTTCAGCAAAAAACCATGAAATGTGAGAATTATGGCTTTTCACTTCATGTAATTTTACAGTAAAACAGGATTTTGCTATAAAATTACATACAGTATACCATTAGATCTACAGTTTTTAATGTGTACACTAAAGGAACATACTGTAAATTAATTAAGAGGTTTTTACTGTTGGTTTTTTTACCATTAAAATTCTGATAATTTTTTACAGTCTCTTTCATTTGAGCAGAATATCTCAATAGAATTGGTTAAACTCCAACAAACGTTTTATGATGTTTAGTTAATCTAGAAGCAGAAATTACGATCCTGTCATTAAAATATAAGTCCTATGAAAAATCCTATTACATTTTGCATCTGTAACATTTTTTTGAAATAACTAAATTATTCTTATCAGGATTTGTTCATTTTTTTTCACAGTGTTTGTGGATCAGTTTTGTCAGTTCTCTGGTGAGTTTGAGATGATGATGATCTGACGGCCGTAAATCACCAGAGCTGAGTCTGTGTTTCGTCACACATGACACTTCTCTCACCGTCTCCCTGCGGTCACATCTGTGGCTGCGTTTTAACATAATGTACAGCAACCGTGCTTATTTCTGCATGACCTTTTAGGAAATGAAGGTCTGATAAAGCCATTAAACAGGGGTTCAAGTGTTTGCCCTTTGACCTTAATCAGGAAGCTCTGTTGATCTCACGCTTCCCCTCGTGTCAATGTTTGATTGCTGTTGTGTTGTCTGTTCAGTGTCAGCTGACACCTGGATCTTTGCTTCTCAACGTCTAATTTAGTTTATTTGTAATAAGACACATGTGATCGATTGATGCTAGTAGAGTTTTTATTCTGTATATTGATATAACCTGTATATACGGGTTTCCTATGGTCATGGAAAACCTGGAAAAATAAGGTGATTTCAAAAGCCTGGAAATTAATACAAAAATGTTAAAATTCAAAGTCAAAACATTCCAGGATTTTTCTCCATATAGTGGACTTCACTGGGGTTCAACAGGTTGAAGGTCCAAATGTGGAAGTACCGATCCAGTGTTTGCAAAGTGAACATCAAAGACCTTTACAAAAAAAAGGTGTCGGACGATTTTGAAGTTGGAGTGGTATTTCCGCCTTCGTCACGTGACCTTTCCAGCGTGATGACGTGATGTGTGGAGCATCAGAGCAGTGCAAGACCAGCATTTGTGCTTAAAAAGTATATAATGTTTATTTTTGTATCAAATGTGTGATGGTTTCTCTAGATCAGACTCTTATTCCTCGTCTGGATCATGTAGATCTTTGAAGCTGCTCTGAAACTGACATTTGGACCTTCAACCCGTTGAACCCCAGTGAAGTCCACTATATGGAGAACAATCCTGGAATGAGTTCCTCAGAAACCTTCATTTCTTTTAGACTGAAGAAAGAAACACATGAACATCTTGATGACATGAGGAGAGAGAATTATCAGATTTTCATTCTGAAGTGAATTAATGCTTTAAGATAATAAAGGCCATTACTGGCTAGGAAAGAACAACACGCTAGCAGAAGATAGGACGTATTTTAGTAGATATTTACAATCTATTTTATAAAATATACAAAGATTTTCATGTCCAGTTTAAACTGACACAACAGGGTGGACATGTTATGTTTTACGCTATTAAAAAAGTCACCAAAAAAAGGAGGAACAGAGAAAAGTTTATGACTAATGCTTTATTCTTGGTGTTTCTTTTCCTCTGGGATTTAGGGAATATGCTTAAGATTTTAAAGGGGAATGAGCACCCATGTGACAGGGTGGACTGGAGTTTGAGGGACATAAATTAATTTTTACACATTAAAAAAATAAATTGTCCAATCACAATCAAAATAATTTGTATCTTATGTCAAAGAAAATAAGTAAGTGTATATATAATACTATAAAACTGCTAATTTGTGAATATGTATGATCAGAGACAAGTCAAGTGCTCCAAAAAGTGTTTTTTATTTTTAATAAATATTCTTGGGTGGTAAATATAATCATGAATTTATGTCCATTGGAATACATCTACGCATGAAAGAGGCATTTTGTTCAAAATATTCAATATTGTTTCATGGGGGCAAATAATCCTCCGAACTGTCAGAATTGACGATGTAATTGCTAATAAACATATTTACACTTCCATTGAAAAGATTGGCATCAGTAAGATTTTAATGTTTTGAAAGAAGTTTCTTCTGCTCAGAAAAGCTGCATTTATTTGATGAGAAATACAGTAAAAACAGTAATATCATGCAATATCATTATAATTTTTTTTTGTTTGAATATATTGTAAAATGTAGATATTATATTGCAAAACAGAGCAATTTATTTTACATTGTAATCACTGTTTTCTATGTGAATATATAGTACAGTGTAATTTATTCCTGTATTTTCAGCATCATTACTCCAGTCTTCAGAGTCACATGATCCTTCAGAAATCATTCTGATATGATGATTTGATGATCAACAAACATTTATGGTTATTATCAGTGTTGAAAACAGTCATATTTTTGTGGAAACTGTGATACATTTTATTTTTCAGGATTCTCTGATGAAGAGAACGTTCAAACAAACAACATTTATTTTTAATGTGTCCTTGATGAATGACGTATCTGACACGGTTTCTCCACAGGATGGAGAAAATATCTTCTACCTGGCCGTTGATGACATTGAGACGGATACAGAGCTTCTGATTGGTTACCTGGACAGTGACATGGAGGAGGAGGAGGAGGACCTGGAGGAAGATGAGGACATCAAAGATGAAGATGAGAACAGTAAAGACAGCAAACACTTCAGCACAGAAACAGGTGTGTGTGTGTGTGTGTGTGTGTGTGTGTAGTGTCTCTCTGGAAAGGATTTAATAGAGCATGTAATATAACAGTAATTTAATGCAAGTTATTCTCATGTTTAATTTAATTTAGTTTCAGAAGTTTTGATCATGTTGATGGTTTAGAGGGATTAGAAATTTGCGAATCAAATATGGCAATAGGGTTAAAAACGGTCAGATATTATAGATATTCCTGAATTATTCCAATCTACACTTTCAAAAATCAGACATTGAAACATTATTTACAAGATTATTTATTACTTTTGAAATATGACAAAAATATTGTTCAAACTGAAAAAAAATGTGCTTAATGTTGTGCCACAAATGTGCTCTCATTATGATTTATGATTAATACGGCAGCATTTCAGTCCAGCAGTAATTCGTAGATGTGTGTGTGTGTGTGTGTGTGTGTGTGTAGATCTGGTGATTAAGAATGAAGACTACCCGTGTCTGCTGTGTGAGAGCAACTTCCCCAGTGAGGACGTGTTAGCAGAGCATCTTCAGAGTCTTCATCAGAGAGGAAGAACCGAGGACAAAGAGTTTAAATGTAGCTCCTGTGGAAAAGAGTTTCCTGTCAAACAGGCCCTGCAGCGCCAGTCAGTACCACACACACACACACACACACACACACACACACACCTACACACACACACACACACACACACTCACACACACTCACACTCACACACTCACACACTCACACACTCACACACACACACACCTACACACACACACACACACACACACTCACACACACACACACACACTCACACACACACACACACACACACACTCACACACACACACACACACACACACACACACTCACACTCACACTCACACACACACACACACACATACACACACACACACTCACGCACACACATACACACACACTCACACACACACACACACACACACTCACAGTGTACAGCGTACCAGTGTCTCATAATCCTGACGTCCTGTTTATTTGTAGTGTTCTTCACTGTACAGAGAGCTCAGCGTCATCAGAAGACCCTTCCAAAGTTCATCAGTGTGTCCTGTGTCACAGCAGCTTCTGTTCAGAGTCCAGGTACCGCTCCGCTCCGGCTCTAACGCGGAAAATACAGGAGCAATATGGGTTGGAGACGGTGTTTCATGTTGATTTTTAAGTAAAATTGTGTTTGCGTGTGACAGTTTTGAGCAGCATAAAGAGGCGTGTAAAGGAGATGGTCGGTTTATCTGTAAGGCGGAGAGCTGTGGGAAGAGATTCAAGAGTAAAGACGCCCTGAAGAAACACAAAGGCAATGTCCACACAGGTTGGTCTCACACACACACACACACACACACACACACACACAGACAGGCTGGAGACTGAGGCGAGTGCGAAATTACCCGTCTGAGATGAGAGTCTAATCAGAGCCTGTTTAACATCTTCATTAATCTCTTGGATTCTGATCCGCTCTTCATCCCTCGGTCTGTCAGATAAACGTTCAGCGCTCCCTCCCTCTCTGCACTCGTCTTTTCAGAGCGTCTGTCTCTCTGCCAGAAGCGCAGACATCTGAGAAAATTAGTCAAAGACCCCTAATCGGCTGATGAAAGAACGTTTTCAATATTATTGTCAGTAATTATAATTGGACACTTTGGCCACATGCAAGTGAATCAGTGATTTACAAATGAGTCCAAACAGCTGAACCATTTACTGAGCGCTTAAAGCTGCATTAATGATTGTGTGTGTTTTCCTGTAAAGTTGAGATGGAACGTGTAGACGTAACACTGACAGCGCAAACTCTCTCTCGTCTTTTCCTCTCTGGGCTGTAAATATTGCTCTGAATCGGCTCTGAGGGGTGGGACAGTGTCCTCACCACGTCACGTTTTCAGAGTTCAAAAAACATAAACTAGATATCTCATATTATAATTAACAAATCTCTCTACACAACTCACGGCACATTTTAAAAAAAAAATATCATTTGCGTGAATATTTTTCTGTGAATTAGGGGTTCAAGCCTGTAGTGCTGAAACTCTATTGTAATTGACCGTTCTCAAAGCCCCGCCTCCTTTAGTTACTGTTGCTATGCGCTCTCACGCCACACATCATGTTCATGAAAAATACATCCTGGAGCAAAGAGACACTGACAACGTATGAAACAGTTTCACATTTAAAATATAGTAATGTTTTAAAGCAGTTGAATCAATAAATAGCGTCTAGTGTGTGTTTAATGTGTGGTGACAGATCGCTGTAGCTCCTCGTGAAGCGATCATCTCTTCATACTAGTTCATTTATAGCATCAAATAAACATGAATGAACATCAGAAGGAATGTTGTTTCAAGACGTGATTCAAGTTCACCAACGTTAATCTACTAACTCCCCTGACCGCTTTGAGGGACAAAATGGAGGATTCAGGGTTATGATTGGTCAGATCGCCTGTCAATCAAACTGCCGGCGAAGGGTCAATTGTTAAAATTTCCAAAGATCATCATTCTCCCCTAAAAGTGATCAACCGTAAGTCGTAGAGACTTGAATCTGTTGTACTCACATCGTCTACAACGTCACCAAGATCGGCCTGACGGGTCAAAAGTATGAAATAGCTCATAACTCCTGAACCTTTAGACTCAAGTGTCTCATATCACTAGAATCTTTGGCTCAAGATGGATAAGATTTTGCATTGACTAATCGACGACGACTCGACTTTAGCACATAAATGTCGACTTTAAAAAATCTTAAGTTGTTCAACCCCTACTCCGTGTAAACTACAAAAATGTGAATTTGTGAAAACATACATAGAAGAATGCATAGTTTCTTTACGAAGTGACATCGCCACCTACTGGCCTGGCAGCAGAATGCAGCGTTTTTAGTCATTTTCACGGATCGTTTTGACATCGTTGTTGTCTGTGTGTGAAACTTTTCAAAAACACAAAGGAAAACCTTTTCCATTTTTAGTACATCATTGTCATGTGAACTTACCCCAAATTACGGCTGTTTTTACTGCAAGAAACATTAAAGTGGATTTGGAACAGAATACAGAGTGAAGAATATGCCTTTTAAAATGCCAATGCATTAAGAACTGTTGTTGAGGGATCCACTTACTACATGTTAGCTGACCTTTCACCCCTGTTAAGTATAGTTGTTTTTGCTTTTGTCTTGGTGGTGCACTTCATGCTGAACCAGGAACTGATTTATTTAAGGACTTCCTGATGTTTTTTTGAAAGACTGTTGCAGTGTCTCCATTAGCATCTCCTCATGCCATCAGGATGTGTCCCACTGCTCATGTGATGTATGATCTGTGTGTGTGTGTGTGTGTGTGTAGGGAGTGCTCGCAGGAAGTTGGTATGCACCATCTGTAGTAAGAAGTGCTCATCCTCACTCAACCTGCAGGAGCACCGCAAGGTCAGATCATCCCTCCATAAATCTCCTCTTACCGTTCATCCAGTCCATCTCTTCATATTTCTTACCTTTCGCTCGTCTGTTTTGTCTTTAATCTCTCTCCTCTGTCATGTCATCTATCCATCTGTCCTATTTCTGGCCCGGTCTCAGATGGCACCCTCAGCCCTTGCTCTTCTCCATACTTTGAGTTCATACTTCCAGCATCCGATTCACTAAAGGAATTATGGAGATCAGGCAATGGAATGAATATGCTCAAAAATCTAGTGCTGAAAACGCTACAGACTGGATCTGAGCGCTCGGTGGTGAAGGATGCAGACGACCGCAGTCCGACAAACTTTACCTGGGCCGTTGAGCGTTCACCAGTCCACTGGCTCTTTAAATCTCAAAATTTAGTTTACAGCCAGCGGCCTTTGTGAAGAAAACACAATTATAAATCTGTAATATAAGGAGTCCTGTTTTCGGATGCATTATTATATCGCCTTATCACAAACGACACATGTGTTGTCGCTCATTTTACCTCTGGCTCTCACTAAAAGACTACATTACCCATCGTTGCTTGAAAACTACAGCAAACTACGGCAACTCAAATAGCTCAAAATAAAAAAAAAATTCCCCTCATGGTGACAGTCCCTGCGTTCCAAAATGGTTTGAAAGTAATAAATTAAATAAATGAATGATTTAAATAATACTTTGTGTGCTTTTTGATGTAGAAATCAATTTCGATATTTCAAAATACTGTTAATTGCAATAACAAGCTGAAAAAACTATTGCTAAAATAGAACAAAGACTTGAGACTTGAATTGGTCTTTAGAGACTTGTGACCGTCTGCCAAACATACAGCGGACACCAAATGCTACTATAGATATACACAAACATAACATAATCTGTCGCTGCAACTGCATAATCACAAACATACAATTGTTCTAATAAATATTAAATTAACACTAAAATATGACTTAGGTCACTCCTCGTCAAGTGTGCCATTTAGGACAAGGCCTGTCCATCTCTCATGTCTCACTTGTGTTCTCAACTTCCTCTTTTCTCTTTCCTTGGCCGCCGTGTGATCCATATACATCATTTTCTGCTCATCTGTTTCATTGTTTTTGCTAAAAGCTAAAAAAAATTAACGAAATTTGGCCTCCGACTCTGGTTCGGTCTTGTATGCCGTCCATCTCTCTGTCTCTCAGTTGGAGGTGGGCTTCATGTTGATGTTGTAAGGTTTTCCACTGGTGTGAGTGTATACAGAAAGGTCGTCTTTTGTTTCACAAGCTCATCCCTGTGGCCCTCGTGAAATTTAAGAGCTGGGAGACCAGACTGCTCGGCCTTCCTGCTGGCGTCAGGGTTCCTTCTGCTAAAAGACCTGAGAAATATCAGACAAACAGCTTTGCTGAGTTCATCATCATCATCATCATCATCATCATCTCCGAAATCACCACAAAAGTCAGAGCTCTGAGCTTCTCTTCACTGTTCCTAGTCCATTTTCTCTTGGGAATGTTCATGGTTGGGGTGTGTGGGCGTCCTTTTCAAAATATACCACTTTTTAGATGCTTTTGAATGAAACCACAATGCTAAACCTTGGCAGAGTGAGTTGAGAGGGACAAATGAAGGTAATTTGATTTTCTGAATGAAGGAGGTAGGTGAAGAACCACAACGCAGGTTTAATGTTCTTACGATTGGAAAGCATCCCAAGCTTCCACTGCTCCACCAAACCAACATCCTTTTCAGTTTTGGCCTCTTTGCCTAGATGTAACTAGACGTAAAACAGGCACTTCCTCCTGTCAGCGTTCACTCATCAGCAGTTATCAGTGCAGCCGTTCAGAGAGAGAGCCTTTCCAGTCACAGCTGTCCGGATTTGGCTTCGACCTGCTCGAGCATCATCTGCGTTCGCTGCTCTGGTGTGTTTCTGATTGTGCGGCAGCGGTCAGTCTCTCTCGAGAGGAAATGCTAATGTTTCTGTAAAATTCGTCCCACAGGTAGCGTTAAATCCAAACCTGTTTGGCACTTCCATGTCCTTTTGTTTTATTGGACACTTTCTGGCTCTTAAACCAAAGTACATTTAAATTAATTAATATTATGTTGTAATATTTAAAATATTTACTAGTGGTGTACTACAGTTGTAGTATGTTGAATTGAGATTTACATCTATCCATTTAATCAAGCATTTATTCTAAATCAAAAGGCAAGTTTGTTTATATATACACAATGGCAATTCAAAGTGCTTTACATAAAAAGTATAAAAAGAATCATAAAGTAATCAAAACAATAAAAGCAAAGCATAAAAACTGATTTGAAGTGTATTAAAGGGGACATATCATGAAATTCGGACTTTTTCCGTGCTATAATAGGATCCCGGTGCATCTACCAACCCAGAAAACATGAGAAAGCACAACCCAGTAACTTTGTTTTGGTAAGCCTTTCTCTGCAAGCATGTGAAAAAAACGAGCCGCTCAGATTTCACTCCCCTTGTGACATGAAGGGGATTTTATTATAATATTACCGCCCCTGAATATGCACGTTTCCACCCACGGCACCACCATTTTGTTTTCGCAAGCGACAAAGTTGGAGCTAAGCATGCTAACTGTTCTGTGGTTGGCTGCACAGACGAGCTCTGAACACTATTGAGAGTCTCGTTAGCTTGGATAGCGTGCAAGTTGACCCTGGCAAGCTCAATTACTAAAACAGGAGCGTTTCTGTCCAAGCGATATTTTGGAAAAAATATTTGACCATTCACAGTATTTGATAGCAATCATAAACATTAGCCTGGTGTGTTTGACTCTGTTTGGCAAACATGTTCGCTATGTGTAATGGCCGTCCATACGGGTTTCGCCCAAAAGATGAACGTGACGACACATGCTAGTGATGAGTTGATCAACTCCACAGCAACTACATCAATTTATCCACTAACCGTTCAGAAACGTCTAAAAGTTGAACTTCTTCCTGAGTCTCTCCATCAGTTTGAACACTTTCCTCATTTTGTCTGCGTGAGATTCTCCAGCTTTGTTGTTGTTGAGCTGTTGAAGCTCCGCCCTCTTCTGGAGCAGCAGCTCATTTGCATTTAAAGGGACACGCACAAAAACGGCGTGTTTTTCCTCACACCCAAATAGAGGCAAATTTGACAAGCTTTAGCCCTTTCACATAAATGATCTGTGGGGTATTTTGAGCTGAAACTTCACAGACACATTCTGGAGACACCAGAGACTGATATTACATCTTGTGAAAGGGGCGTTATGGGACCCCTTTAAAACAGTGCTAAAAAGAGAAGGATACGTAGATAAGACAGATATAGTCTGGATTTGAATGTGACTACTGTTGGAGCACATCCGATCTCTTCTGGAAGCTGGTTCCTGCTGCGACTGGAGTAACAGCTAAAAGCAGACTCTCTTTTCTTTGAGTGAATCCTTGGTATTTCTAACTGACTCGATTCTGATGATCTGAGTGATCTGTTAATATTCAATGATCATTTCCGCAATGTATTGAGGTCCTGGACCATTGAATGATTCATGTAACTGGAAGCCAGTGTAAAGACCTAAGGACTGGTGTGATATGTTCATATTTTCTGGTTCTGCTCAGTGTTCTGTATGAGCTGCCGCTGTCTGATGGTGTTTTTGGGAAGGCCAGTGAGGTCCATTACAGTATTCACCCTCCTAAAGCATGAACACGTTTCTCTAAGTCTTGGATTGGAGACAAAGCTTCTAATTCTTGCAGTTTGTTTGAGATGATGATGATGATGATATGCAATATATTGCTTCTACATGACTTCTGAAACTAAGGTCTGACTCCAAAATCACACCAAGATTCCTGACTTTTTGACCCCAAGGGTCAAGGTATGTGTTCATCTTGAGAACTTTTTGTTTCCTAATGCAGTGACTTTGTCTTTGTTTAACTGAAGTTTTGGCACATCCAAATGTTAATTTCATCAGTGCATTGGCACAGGGAGTCAGTGGCACTGTAGTCATTAGGTCATAGGTCAAGGTAAATCTGGGTGTCATCACATAGCTGTGATGGGCAGTTTGGTTCTTTCTCATTATTTGGCTCAGTGGCAGCATATATAGCTGGAACAGGAGCGGTGCAAGAATTGAGCCTTGAGGGACTCCACATGTCATGGATGTCCACCGATACTCACCTAATAATCTCTGCCTTCTAAGAATGACCTGAACCATTTGAGGACCATCCCATCCCCAGTTTTCCAGCCTGTCAAGAAGTATGTTGTGATCCACAGTATCAAACGCAGCACTGAGCTCAAGTAGAACTAGCACTGATAATTGTTCTGTATCTGTATTTAGGCAGATATCATTTATTATCTTTATGAGCGCTGTCTCTGTGCTGTGGCCGTGTTTACACCTGGTATTAAGATGCGCTTTGGTCAATCAGTGGACGACTCTAAATACAGGTGCAAACGGGTTGTAAAACATTTTGAGTTTGTCCACTTTCGACCACTTCTAGAAGCAGTTGAAAACGCATTTGACTGGATTGCTTTCGTAGTCTAAACGCTCATGTGGTCCAATGTGTTCAAACAGACCACCTACTGACCGAATGTGTAAACTTTATGGGAAGAGCTCTAGCCAGACGGGATTTAAACTTTGTCAGTTGAAGACCCAAGTGTAGTTAGAAGATAAAAAAAGTACCAAGCAATGGTTCCATTTACATTTAGCAGACGCTTTTATCCAAAGAGACTTACAAGTGAGGCAATCAGGGGTTAGGTGTCTTGCTCAAGGGGACTTTAGTCATGGTGTTGAAGGTGGAGAGAGTGCTGTTCATTCACAATCTCCACCTTCAATTCCTGCCGGCTTGGGAATCGAACCGGCAAACTTCAGGTTAAAATCCCAACTCCCTTACCATTAGGCCACGACTACTCCCTAAGCCATGTTCTAGGCCATGTTCTAGGCCATGTTGTGGTTCATGTTCTGAGCCATGTTCTGGGCCATGTTCTAGGCCATGTTCTGGTTCATGTTCTGAGCCATGTTCTGGGCCATGTTCTGGGCCATGTTCTGGGCCATGTTCTGGGCCATGTTCTGGGCCATGTTCTGGGCCATGTTCTAGGCCATGTTCTAGGCCATGTTCTAGGCCATGTTCTGAGCCATGTTCTGAGCCATGTTCTGAGCCATGTTCTGGGCCATGTTCTAGGCCATGTTCTAGGCCATGTTCTGGGCCATGTTCTAGGCCATGTTCTAGGCCATGTTCTAGGCCATGTTGTGGTTCATGTTCTGAGCCATGTTCTGAGCCATGTTCTGGGCCATGTTCTAGGCCATGTTCTGGTTCATGTTCTGAGCCATGTTCTGAGCCATGTTCTGGGCCATGTTCTGAGCCATGTTCTGAGCCATGTTCTGGGCCATGTTCTAGGCCATGTTCTAGGCCATGTTCTAGGCCATGTTCTGGTTCATGTTCTGAGCCATGTTCTGGGCCATGTTCTGGGCCATGTTCTGGGCCATGTTCTGGGCCATGTTCTGGGCCATGTTCTAGGCCATGTTCTGGGCCATGTTCTGGGCCATGTTCTGGTTCATGTTCTGGGCCATGTTCTGGTTCATGTTCTGGGCCATGTTCTGGTTCATGTTCTGGGCCATGTTCTGGGCCATGTTCTAGGCCATGTTCTGGGCTATGTTCTGGTTCATGTTCTAGGCCATGTTCTGGGCCATGTTCTAGTTCATGTTCTGGGCCATGTTCTGGGCCATGTTCTGGGCCATGTTCTGGTTCATGTTCTGGGCCATGTTCTGGTTCATGTTCTAGGCCATGTTCTGGGCTATGTTCTGGTTCATGTTCTAGGCCATGTTCTGGGCCATGTTCTGGGCCATGTTCTGGTTCATGTTCTGGGCCATGATCTGGGCCATGTTCTAGGCCATGTTCTTCACCGTTCCTGATTTCTAACTCACACTCACAGCGTTCGGCTGGTCTTACGGCTGTCAGAGAAGAAATTAAACCTGCTGCTCTCTGTGTGTTTTTCTGACGTGTCCTTTCATGTTTATATGTTTGTGTGAGTTTATTTTTATTCATTAGATCAAAAGATCTGAAAAAAACCCTACATTTAAAACACCAGGTGTAAACGGGAAGGTATTTTCCTCGTCTACTAAAAGCCGTAAACATGGCCTATGATGCGGTTGGAAACCAAATTGAAAACTGTCCAAGCATTTGAGCTTAAGAATTTGTTCAGCTGATTGAAAACAACTTTTTCGACCATCTTGCCTATGAAAGGAAGATTTGAGATTGTGGTTTTCAGGGACTTTGGAAAAATCCCAAAAAAGAAATTAGGCATCACCACTTCTAGGAGATCTGCTTCTAAACACACTTTTGGGAAAAAAAAAATGTGTGGGAAGTGTGTGAAGGGAGCAGGTTGATGTTTTAAGATGCTGTACAGCTTCTTCAAAGATGTACTGTGATGTATTGCCTCAAAATCAGGCGTGGTGATTAATTTCTGAAGGTGTGATTGAGTCTCTTGCCACGCTGATCGCCTTTCTTAAACTATTGATCTGCTCAGAAAAAACTCACTGCATTTGCTTTCGGAGAGCAGTTCACTGGGAATGTGCCTTTTGTCAGTCTCCCTGTACAGTATCAAAAAGAGCAGATGTTGTTTAAGTTGCTTTTTATAATGTTTGAATAAAGAGAGTTTTTTGGGAAGCTAATCTTTTAACATTTTAGTTTATGCACAACTTACACATGTACCTTCCTCAACTCACTGATGGAGGAATTTTGGCATTATGTAGGTCTAGGAAAAAATGAAACTCCCCCGCTGCATGATGAATTTAAGCTTAATTTCAGCAGAATGAAGTTTAAATCTCTGTGGCCTTACTTAAATTCCTGGGCTGCCCGTTATACAAACACACAGTTAGGTCACAGACCTTTTTCCTGGCTTTCCATCCCTCTCCATCTTTGTCGGAGTAATAGATGTCCAGCCTTCCTTTTTGCACCAGACCATGTCCATCTGACTGCAGTCCATTCGTACCAGCCATGTCATTTGGAAAGCCTGCAAATATGATTAGCTCTGTGAGGGTGGAAGCTCGATGGCTTTCTGTAGAGTCTCTTCCGCATGCAGACAATTTCTCTATATGTTCATAAACTGGCATGAGGAGATTACAAGTGCCAAGCGTTTCTCTGAAATCTAAGCCGTTAGAGCTGTGAGTTGAGCTGTAGCTCTGCTCTCGATGTTTAAGGACAGCAGGAGAAGAGTTTCAGTGCTGTAAACGAGTGACATTAAATGACAAGCGCAGATATATTCACAGAGGAGAGTGGGCCAGTTTGTACTGAAAGGGTTAATTTGCCTAAAAAAAGAATTTTGTCATCATTTAAATCAAATAAGTACACTGAGACAACGGTACGTCTGATCACAAACGTGACAAAAAATTTTGTCCAATAGAATGGACAAAAAGTAACAATGCCATATTCTTTCTGTTTAACAGTTGCATTCTGCGTTTTTATATAGAACATGATAACTCCAAGAAATCAAAACATTTTAGATTTGTTCATGATAGTTTATAATCTCTAATGATATTTTTTTGTGATTTTGTTGTCATATAGGGTTATATTTTTTAAAAACATCCAACTCTGTTTGTGTTTGACACTTTAAGATGATCAAATAGGTGTGGAATAATATCAGCGCGTGTAAACAACGACAGAACGTTCATTTTTGGGTGGACAAATATGACATCTGATGAACAATATTTTGTGACTCAGCTCGCCTTACCCTGTAAATGCCCTGCATGAGTCCCACAGACCATTTCTAAACATAACATGTACTTGACACAAAATAATAAAAAAAAAAAATGTAAAATTAAAATTTTAAACAAAACAGAATAAGGAGGCATTGCTGCAAAAAGGCTTTTGTTGAAGGGCAATAAAATACCTCAGATTTAAAAGTGGTGGCAAATGTTTTGACATCAATGACTTATCCACAGTCGTATAAAACTTCAACGAGAACTTAATTCAAGCATTACGTGCTCTCTGCTCTTATACAGAGTCGAGGAACTGCTGTGCTACTGATTTCACTAGCAACAACCTGTTTGATCGAACAAGTAACGGTTCAGAAATAAACACTGTATGAATACACTATAATAGAAGTGATGCAATTAAAAAGACATCGCCACTGTAAGTAGCTTCAGTGTAGGTGATACTTTATGTTAGTCGCTTGCTTTGTAGCAAACTAGTTTTTCAGAAGACTACTTTAAATCATTGGTAGCTTGTATCTCGCAGATCGTGACACGTGGCGCCTTGTTTTCATCATATCGGATGAAGTAGCAGAGAAACTTTGACAGTTTTATTATTGACCGTTTGTAATTTTCAATGGAAACTGACTGGCTGGAGTTCACAGTCATTTGTGAAATCGGACTGAAGTGTTCATGGGAACATTTTTCAGCCGAAGAACGAACTCTTCCCATTGAGCAGAATTGTGTTGAGCAGAAGAGCTATTCAAAACCACTCAGAAGTTTAATTACATTTCCATCTGTGTGTGTGTGTGTGTGTGTGTGTGTGTGTGTGTGTGTGTGTGTGTGTGTGAGAGAGAGAGAGAGTTGGGTTAAGGATATTTTCAAGGTCACACAACAAGAACAGGGAACTGACTCCCACCCAAAGGTTCAGAAATCACCCTCAACGGTCCGTTAAAAGCGTTCTGGCCATTACGTCCATACACTGAGCGTTTGGTTCTGGTCGGCTCTGTCGGTGTGTTTTACTTTGTGGTTACTAAACACAATTTGTGACACTGAAAGTTCAGTTTAAATAAAAGTTATTGTTTTAGCCCTCACGAGGTTTAAAACCAGCATGACTTAATTTCTTCCGTGAAACAGAAGATGTTTTTGTCCATACAGTGGAAACCAAAATGTCTTCTTTTGTGTTTCACACGAGAAGTAAAGTGACATGAGGGGGAGAATTTTCATTTTCAGCATGTCTTTTTGTACGTGTGTGGAGGACAGTGCTCACATCGTATGATTCTGGTGTGTTTCAGGTTCACGAGGTGTTTGACTGCACCGCCTGTGATAAGAAGTTCATCTCCATGAATCAGTTGAAGCGACACATGATCTCACACTCTGGTGAAGAACAAGCGCTCGCATGCATTCAAATAATAGACACACACACGAGCAGAACGTGATGTTGGTGTTGCGCTCTCTTTGCGTCTGTAGAAAAGCGTCCGTACACCTGTGATATCTGCAGCCGGAGCTTCAAGCGTCTGGATCAGGCCACTGCTCATAAGATCATCCACAGTGAAGACAAACCCTACAAGTGTAAGCTGTGCTGGAAGGAGTTCGCTCACCGCAACGTCTACAAAAACCATAAAAAGGTTTGTGTTTGTGTGGTCCTGTGTGTGTGATCTTCCAGTTTAAAGTCGATCAGAGACGCAGAATCAAACAGGACAGACTGACAGACCGAAGAAGTGATCTGGCCAAATAAACTGACGGAATCTTATCTTAATGGCGATCTGGAGTCCAATCAGCCACTGTGGAGCCTAATCAAAACCTTCAGCCTAACCCTGACCAGTAATGACCCCACACGACCCCTGACCTTTACACCCTGCAGATAACATTGAGCCCCAAACCCCACACCGCTGTGTGAAATAGAGAAGAGATTCAGATCTTTCTGTCTTTCTTAATAAATGACTCCAATTTGTAATACTAGAATGATTTCTGAAGGATCATGTGACTCTGAAGACTGCAGTTGTAATGAAATTGCAATATTATCAAATCTTGTAAATGTATAAAGAAAGGCGTCGGCTATTTACACTAAGTGAAAACAGCAATATATTCTATTTACACCATGTAAAATGATCAGTTCTTCACAATAAGAGTAAATCTATACTTTATATTAGCAGATATTAACTCTACCCAATAAAAACGTTTAATATGATTAAACACTCGTTCACTGTATATTTCCACTTTAGGAACTTTAATTTCATTTTTATTGAAAATAAATGTGAGCTCGGCCGTGTTAAAAGCCCAGTCTGAGAGCCTCACTCGCTAACATAGACATTGAATTCTGTGAGTCTTTTTTAAATCTTGAGCTGGTGTAAATAGTGTCCAGTGTAAATAGCAACAAGAGACACTATTTACACTGGACACTGATAAAAAAATATGTAAAAAAAAAAAAAATATGGCTGGAATAAAATCATGTTATGTTCAACATATTTCATTTCATTTAAATTGAACATTTACTTTGACTGCCCTAAAAACTTTTTTATTAAAAAAAATAAATAAATAAATAAATTTTTGTTAAAAAATACTAAAAACATTTCTTTCCAGGGTGGTTCAAGTCCCTTAGATATGACTCAGGTTTCACCTTCAAGTCCAAGGGATATTTTTGTTTGTTTAATCATCCACCATGTCCAGACACTTCACATTATGTCCGTTAAATGCATTATGAATTGTGTTTTTGACCCGACCCGCTCTTCTGTGTGCAGACTCATTCGGAGGAGAGGCCTTTCCAGTGCGAGGAGTGTAAGGCCCTGTTCCGCACCCCGTTCTCTCTTCAGCGCCACCTCCTCATTCACAACAGTAAGTGTGTGCGATATCAGACGAGTGCTGTGTGGGTATACTCCAGAGTAAATGTGTCCAGGCTTCGGCTCGGACTGACCCTGGGCTCTGTGTCTGCGGGTGCAGGGGCTCATGGAGCCGACGGGTCCGGGCAGGATGGATCTCAGCGCTGCTCTGCCCAGTCTAGACTGATCACACTGAGATTATTGAGCTAGAGGAATTTCCTGCTGTCCTCCCCAGAGACTCACACACACACACTCACACACACACGCACACACACACACACACACACACACACACACGCACATCACTGAGAACTACAGGGCTCACTCTCTTCTGTATTTGCTGGAGAGGACGTGCACTCAGAGAAACAAAGTGTTGTCCAGGATTGGATTTGTGTGCTGTATTTACTGTGTGTGTGTGTCTGTGTGAGAGTGTGTGTGTGTGTGTGTGTGTGTGTGTGTGTGTGATCTCTTATGGCCCACTGTGACATGATCTGATCCAACTGTGTCAATATTTGGTTATGAAATAAAGCTGGTTTTGTGACCATCTATTAAACACATATTATCATTTTAAAAGCTCTGAGTGGCTCAGTGGGGTGAGTTCTCCACAAATATTTCACAAACACCCCTGTGAGTGTGTGTGTGTGCGTGTGTGTGTGTGTGTGTGTGTGTGTGTGGTTTAGATGTTTATCCTGGTCTTTTGGCATAGTGTCTTTTACACTTTATCAAAGTTTAATATTTACTATGGACAAATCAACCAATATTTTGCTATTATTGGCATTGAGCTCGACTGCCTGAGCGAGTAACCGAAAACAGAAGTGTTTGCGCTCTTAATTCCAAATTATAATAATAGACCATTTCTGTTTCCAAATATGTTTTACAAATTTTGAGTAATTACTGTATGTTATTTTTATTGTTCATATTGCAGTTGCTATAATTAAATTGTATCTCATAAACTGTACCTTTCACAGGTTTGGGGCTCGTAAGATTTTCTGTTCAAAGAAATTAATACGTTTTTTTAGGAAAAAATGCACGAAATTGATTGAAAGTGACAGTAAATACAAAATATTTCTATCTCAAGTAAATGCTGTTCTTTTAAACTTCATCAAAGTACAGTATTTTGAAAAAAATCACAGTTTCCACAAAAATATGACTGTTTTCAACACTGATAATAATCATAAATGTTTGTTGATCATCAAATCATCATATCAGAATGATTTCTGAAGGATCATGTGACTCTGAGTAATGATGCTGAAAACACAGGAATAGATTACACTGTACTATATATTCACATAGAAAACATGATTTACATTGTGTTTTTGCTATATTTTTGATCAAAACATTAACTCTTACAGAACTTTTAGACAGTGCTGTACGTCAGCATTACCTTCCTCTGTTTCAGTCACGTGACTTTTCTGCTCACCTGTCATATTAATGTCCATCAGCTGGGCACAGTAACTGCGGCGTAAATACAAAAACACAATTCACTGCAAACTCTTTTTTTTCCACAATGCAAACAATGGATGGAAAACTTACATTTTCTTCTTCACATTACAGAAAAGTTCGCCTCCGAAATGAGTTTTCACTGAAGCAACAAAAGTGTCAAAACACAAATTACTAAGTGATTTTGATCGACTGCCCTCAATGTTTTGATGCTGTTGGTGCTCGTAGGTCATCAACAAGGTCACCAAAATCTGAAACGATATCCTGCATGTGGAGTTTTGGTTCTGACTGAAATGACAATCTCTTGTGAAGCAGTTGCTGAGCTGACAGGACCCGCTTCCATGACTAGTAATTCCGATCATGTGTGATCAAAGATGGAGTCACAGTACGTCATACCCAGTTTCTTTCCAGAACACTGCACACAACCTTATGGGCTCTGACATGTGTCCAAGTGCCAACAAAACCACCTCATGAATAAAGAGATTCACTGGTATGGAAACACAGGAAGATCAGCATCTCGTGCGATGACAGCCGCCCTGCGCGCACATTCATTTAAAGACATTGTTCATAGCCCGGGTTTTTATAACCCAGCATTCAGTCTGTTCTGCTGGTGATTAGATGCGGTGACGCGTTGGACTCGGTTCAACCGTTTAAAGAGCAGAGCTGGAGGTTTGGCACAGACTCGGTGTGTTTGTTACAGAAGGCACAGAAGAGCCCCTATAGATGCTTTCACAGCACGTATTTACGTTTCCTGGTGTCACGTATTTGAAGAAAGCTTTGGAAGACGAACAGAGTGCCATCTTCTGAAAAGAGCTGTGACCTCCTCTGAGAGATGAACAGCTCCTCGCTTTTTCTACCTGATGGTTTATCGTTCCTCTTTATACCCGTCCATCTTCCAAAACAACTGGATATACAGGGCTGACGTCCTTTTTTCTAAAGGAAAAGTGGCTCATAAAAACATAATGGGACAGTTTTGGCTCTGAGGGCAGCAAAGTGGATTCGGACACAAAGCGACTTCCTGTAAAGCTGCGATTGAGTGGCACGCTTTTAAATGTGGAACAATGGCTGTCTGGAGTTCAGCGTCTCACAGGGAGTCTGGTGTGATGTTATAAAGCCACTGACTGCTGTCTTTCTCTGTCCAGGTGAGAGAACGTTTAAGTGCGACCAGTGTGACGCCACCTTCAAGCGTAAGGACACGCTCAACGTGCACATCCAGGTCGTTCATGATGGCCACAAGAAGTACAAGTGTGACCTGTGCGAGAAGGCCTTCGTCACGCCGTCTGTGCTCAAGAGCCACAAGAAGGTGATTTCACAATCACAGACATAAAGCGCCAAATAATAAAACTCAAAGAATTCAGGATACTCAAAACATTTAAGTAAACTTACTCCATTTTTAAGTTACTAGAACTTACCAACACTAACTTATGTCTCCCTGTGTTAATCTTGTGCAGAAACACAAAATAGCACTTAATGTCATCCTTTATACAGTCTGACACAAAGCATGCTGGGAATTAGAAGTCTGCTGCAACTCAACTCAATCATATTAAGTTCAGCGTACTACAATGAAATTTTGAGTTCACGCAACTTTGTTCTATTAAGTACAGTGAAACGAACTCATTTAAGTAATTTCATTGTTCAGTTGTTCAGTGTTTCTGTCGTGAGCTGATGTACGAAGAATTTGAACGTCGTTTATTCAAGTGTGACATATGCGTCGTCCCTTTGTGTGCTTGTTTATTAAATTCTTTTTGACTGATTAAACAACGCTGTCAACTACCAATTGTGCGTAAAGGTCACATTTACCTTTAGTCTGCAAATGTTCATGTGTAAAATCCAGTCATTTCAGTAGGAATTCACGCGATACAGACTTTTCCAAGAGATTTTGCAAGAGGCTCAAGATAGAAAGCTGATTGGTTTGATAGTGCGTCATTCCAGTTTCAGGACTCACTTCAGCTCAGATTCACAAGCTTTCGATCCGATCCTGTTCCGATCTCGATTCATTTTGATTTACATTAGATATAGTACGTCAGTTTTTTTGTTTTTTTTTTAAGGAAAATAAATCTCTCTCGATTAATACTGTAAATCATACAGGGAACCCTGTCAGTTGGTACATTACTATAATAATAATAATAATAATAATATATTAAAATTAATTACTGATTTGTATAAAAAAATTAAATTGCACATAAGGCATATAATTGTTTCTACTTTCTGGCTTTTATAAACACATTTGCTTACATAGATCGTATTGATTCAATTAAAATGTAATGAATATATAATATAGTGCATATATTTAGTAAAATGCTCCTCACTGCAGATGCGTGATATATCGGCCACCATATCGGTATCGGCCAATGATGAGAATATTGAGAATATTATAATGGTGTGTTTGGGACATGCTTTTAATTTGTTTTTGTAATCAAGCTCTCAAAAATTATATAAAAAAAATCTAGTTTTTTCGGCCAATATATCGGTTATCGGCCTTCAAATGTAAAGAATTATTGGTTAATGTTATCGGCCAAAATTTTCATCTGTGCATCTCTAGTTATTTATTTTCTTGCTGACTGTGAGTTTCTGCTCTCTGAATGGCTGAGGTAAAGGTAACATCACATGACACATGGTTTATAAGCTGTTTTGTTGACGTCTCGCCGCGGCTGAAATGATTCATTTCAGGAAATTGTACCTTCTGATGTTCATTCATGTTTATTTCATGCTGTAACGGGTGCTAAAGAGCACGAGACGTGATCTGTCGCTGTTGGAAAACTTTGTTTCATGACAAAAATAACAAAGCGCAAAACGATCAATATTTTCAACCCAGCCCTACAGCGGGCAATAGACAATCTTTTTTTTCCAATTAATTAATTTTTTAAAATGATTAAAAATGATTTTAATGTAAAATATGACGTTATGTTCTAACTTTTAGTTCTAATTTGAAAAACTTTTATTATTATTTTTTAAGGTTGCTCATATATTTCAGCACTGTAATGTTTCCTCACATAATCATCTTATATCCGGCACATTCCCTCCGATCGTAGCGTGCCACGGCTCTATCATGATTTATTGCCCCATCTACACAGAGGATGATTGTATTCACATACCATCAACTTCATATTCAATTTCATCTCCAATTTATACGTCAGGTAAACCACTTAACATGAACAGTAGCAGCGGCACCAAACTCCAGTATAGTTTTAAAGCAGTGTGTGTGATTTCAGTTGAGATAGCCCGGGCCCAGTTTGACATTGTCGTCTAATTTCAGACAGGACTGAAATGTGAGCCGCTGCTGGCACGAGAGTAAAGCACCTTTACCGTATTCCGTTACTTCCTGTCAGCGTGTGGAGAACAGAAGCGTGTCAGATATGACACTCTGAAACAGAACTTATTGTGATCATGAAATCAAATCCGTGTTAATAAGTGTCCACATAAAATATTCCAAATTAACAAAAAGCTCTGGCGATCTTCATAGAATCTAAACACCAATTATTCATAAGGTCTCTTGTGTCTTTGTTTAGTAAATATTTTTGGCTGATTGTCCAATCCTGTCAGATATCAGTCACTTTTACTGTTGTTCTGCTCACTTTTGCAGGCAAAATCCAGTCGTTTGAATTGTAATCCACCCAATACTGAATTCCGTGTGGTTTTCCCCGCACAGGTTTCTCAGTGGGTTCGAGATAAGAAGCTTTTTTGTGTATAATTCATCACTGCACATTATTCCAAAGGAAGAAAAAAGTCAGTTTCCATAACTTTCAAACTTCAGGCTGTCTAATGATTTTTGTGTAGGGAACACGTTTAAACAACAAAATAACATTTCTAATCTCATCACAGTATATTTATTGAGTCTCATGTCATTTCAAAACCCCTGTGATTTTCGTTCTTTTTTAAAGACCATATAAGTTATTAATGCCCTGCGTGTGTTTTCCTCTCAGAGAATGAGTGGGATGGACGGTATAAAGATCTCTGGGTGAAGTAATCCTTTATTTATTTAATGTGTGTGTAGAAATAATGTTGTGTATATTACTGTACACACACACACACTCTTGTATGTGCTGCCCCTGCCCTGAAATCACTCACTCACACACACACACACACACACACACACACACACACACACACACACACACACACACTGTCATGATAGAGGGATTCTGGGCTTTCTTTTCTTGACATTTTAAGCAAAAAAGCTGTTTTATCCTGATGGAGTGTGTGACAACTGAAACTTTACTGTGTTATTACGGGATTACGTATGTGTGCGTGTGAGAGAGTGTGACCGTTCTCACCACCGAAGACGTGAGTGTGTATATAATACAGTTATGTAAGCAATAATATGCAGTCAGATGGTCATTATCGCAAAATAAGCCCTCAGAAGGGTGATCGGGTCCCTGACGTGTAGTTAACATTAATAATACGCTACTTAACAACTCTCTCTCTAACTATATATAGAGATAGAGAGAGATATAGATATATAATCAGATTTTTGTTGAAATTGTGATTGTTTTTCAAAGATTTGTTAATAGAAAGTTCATTAAAGAACAGCCTCTTTACATCTTTACTGTCACTTTTGATCAATTTAATGCATCCATGATGAATAAAAACATTCATTTTATGCATGTATTATTACTGTATGTGAGAAGAGCTCAAGATATGAAACTAGTATTGTATAATACATCAATTATACAGTTTAGTGTCGTTATACAAAACCGTCTGACTGCAAAATGCCATGATTGACCAATCACAATCAAGTATTGCAGGAAGACGCATATTTCAGTCATAAAATGGACTGTTAAAGTATTTTACAAAATGTTAAGTGCCGTGTCCAACTCCGTGACACAAACAAACCCCAAACTAATGGCATACAGACGCATCTGGAGAACACGTGTGAGTCCGAACGTGTGTACGGGGTTTTACGCAACATCACACGGAGCGTTTTAAGGCATTCGACAGAAAGAGTAATGGTATCTTAAACTGTCTTTCCACACTTTATGAGTGACTGAGAAAGAGGGAGAGGAAGTGATGGAGGTGAGGAAGTGGAGATGGGAGGGGAGAGATAACAGGCGGGAAAGGAAGTGAGTGGGAAAAGGGAGGAAAAGAGGAAAAAGATAAAGAGATGGAGAAAATAGCAGGAGGTGGAGGAGCTGGTGCAGCGATTCCCTCCAGCGCTCCGAGATAAGCCCTGTTTACATCAGCTTTATCGGAATGCAGCCCAAAAATGATATGATTCATATGTTTTCCTTAAACTTTGACAATAGCGCTCATGTCATCGCTCCGAATAAAGATCTGCATGAGAACGTACATGACCTGTGATTTACACGAGTGATTGAAGGAAGAGTTTACCCAAATGTGAAATGTATAATAGAAGTGCTCAGCAGTCTTCATACTTCTATAGTGACCGTGTGAAAAAGGCATTATCATTTACTGACCCTCAGGATTAGTCATTTATTTCAGGACTGATAAAATCACTAGCCTTGCATGGGAAAAAATCCTTGGAATTCATTTTAAGAGTAAACATATAATAATTGAAATTGCTTGGTGTTGTGATATGCATTTCATATGAAATTTAAATGAGTTTCTTATGTAAGAAATGTTTAACAGAAGATATCTGAAGAAGAGATGCAAGTTTTCAGAAGTTGAGAGCAGAGAGACCGGCACACACACACTCACACACACACACACACACACACACACACACACACACACACACACATAACACATTTTTATAGGCACACTGTGTATCTTTTGGCCCTCTTGTGGTTAAAACACAAAACCGCTTGCATTTTGCAGAAGAACATTGTTTTGGTTGTGCTTCACATCTGCGTGACTGTGATGATGAATGTGATTATCCTGCTGCTCATAAAACACTCGCCGCTAGAGATGTAACCTGGAAAGGATCTCAAGTTTCAGTTTTTCATTCACCCAGACTGGATCAGTTCAGTTCACATCAGTTCAGGACTCTCAGATCCATTCAGGTCAGTTTAGTTCGGATCACCTCAGATCGTGCAGCAGCAGGTTAGTTCAGATCAACTCAGTTTAGATCATTTCAGTTCATTAAAGTTCTAGTCTCATAAGCTCAGTTTGAATCACATCAGATCAGTTCAGATCACTTCAGCTCATCAGTTTTCAAACATATGTTGACATTAATACTCTGTTTTACTGTGTTCTCGTTCCCTTTCAGACCCATACAGGAGAGAAGGAGAAGATCTGTCCGTACTGCGGTCAGAAGTTTGCCAGCAACGGGACTCTGAGAGTTCACATCCGCAGCCACACGGGTCAGTGCCTCCTCACACACACACACTCACACTCACACTCACACACACACACTCACACTCACACACACACACACACTCACACACACACTCTCACACACACACTCACACACACTCTCACACACACACACACACACACACACACACACTCACACACACTCTCACACACACACACACACACACTCACACACAATCACACACACAATCACACTCACTCACACACACAATCACACACACACACACACTCACTCACACACTCACACACACTCTCACACTCTCACACACTCACACACACAATCACACTCACACACACACACACACACTCACTCACACACTCACACACACACACACACACACACACTCACACACACTCTCACACACACACACACACACACACACACTCACACACACACACACACTCTCACACACACACACACACACTCACACACACACACACACCTACACACTCTCACACACACACACACACACACCAGAGGTGTAATGTAATGAAGTAATAATACTTTGTTACAGTTCTTGAATATTTTTCGGGAAAATCTGTACTTACTTGAGTATATATTTCTGAGTATATATTTTTATATTTCTGTCAACTTTTACTTTTACTCCGATACATTTCCCCAAAGCATTTTCGTTACTTACTACAAAATAAATATGCCTTTGTGTGTAAAGAAGGCCATTTTCAGCATGAACGTTTGGATTTATGTGAAATAGTAACACTTTACAACACCATTTGTAACATTAAAGGTTAATGAAAGTGTTCATTGTTAATTTCAACATTTACATTGTAACATTTTAAAGTTGCCTCTTACTTTAATTATAATGCATTATGAATTAACATGAATGATCAAGGTATAATTAATATATTAGTTATATTTTTTTTTATATTTAAAACTTACAATAAACATTTTGACATTTTTAAAATTCAAAGCTAACAAAATATAAGAAATAGAGTTAAAATAGAGTTATCTTGCTGCTCAAACTGTGTAGAGAACAATTTTTAATAATATTTTCTGCTCCTTTTGTATTTTACTTGTACTTTTACTTTCAGTACTTTAGTGTTTAACATCAAAAAAATACTTAAGTACAAAAAATATCACATACTTTAAAACTTTTACTCAAGTAATATTCTAAACAGTGACTTTTACTTCTACCACAGTCATTTTCTGGTAAGATATCTACTTTTACTCAAGTATGGCCTTCAAGTACTTCATACACCACTGTCACACACACACAAGCTCTTTACTCCACACATAGTTCAACAAGCCCAGAACATGCTGGAGTCAAAACACTGTATGTGTGTGTTGGAATGACGTAGACATGGTGACGTGTGCCTGAAAGAAGAATCTAGCATTGTGACCCCTGACCTCTGCTGCCTGTAAATCTGACTGTCCTCTCCTTCAGCTGGACGTGTATTATTGGCACCACTTCTTTTAAAGAGACACATGCTCAAAACATCAGTTTGGATCTTTGTGTGATTGAGCACAGACACTTTACATCATCCTTCAGACACAACACTTGTGCCTCTTGTTATTGAAAGTGAAATGCTTTTTGAAGATGATGATCTTTCTCTTTTTGTCCATATTTCATGTGTAATATCATATACAGTATGAGGACCTCATTTGAGCATGAAAGCTAAATTTAGCTGTTTTCAAATTTTATTTCTGATTTGACATATGTGTGATAATAAAACATTAGCTTGAAAAATAGTTCAAGTAGAAATGACTGCCTAGAGCTTCACTTCCCTTGTGAAAAAGAAGTGTGCACTGAAAAAAACAATAAGTAGAATTGACTTAATTTTTCTTTTGCAAGTTTTGCATGCATGTGAAATTAAGTGTCCTCTGCTTAACTAAGTTAAGTAAAATGAACAAAGAAAATAAGGTATTTTAACTAGGCTAAAAGGTTGAGTAATTTCAACTTGGTTTTTTACATTTTACTCAAACAATATAACACTGAGTTAATGCTTTACTTAGAAACATCTAAGCACTAATATAGAATTTACTTGGTTTGTTTTAAATTTGTGCCTGAAATAACTTTTTCATGTAAATGACATGTTTTTTCTGTAGTATTTACTGCACCATAAAAATCATTTTTATCGGCGTACCTCAAATCTTAAAGATATATTTATAAAAATTTAAAACTGAACTGCTGATAGTATAATAATGAAAAAATGGCCACTTATTGAACTTTCATGACTGTTGTCAAACTTAAATACATTTTTGAAAAAGGCACTTATATAATTGACCGTCTCATTAAAAATACATTTTAAATCATGTTTTGATAATATTTTGTTGCGCCTTAAAGAAGTACTTTTGATGTTGACTAAAGCAGATGTGAAATACTTCATTATAATTGTAACTAGTGTTATTTTTCAAATATACTAAATTGCAACTTCATCATTACAAATATATTTAATAAATACATGACACACAAGGTTATTTTAGTTTACCGCACATGCTTGTCAGTACATTCAGCGGTAACTTTAACCATATTTCAAAGACATCAGAAGTTATTATAATGGATGTACTAAACCTACTTAAGTGGGTCGAAAACACTTTAAAGTTCAGCTAATGTCATTTAATATAAGTGTCTGAAAGCATTACATTAAGTTTGCACTTATTTTTTCATTTTAAAGTGTATTATGTTCATAATAAGTATTTTTAATAATAAGTGTAGCTCTTTTTCACAAGGGTAAGATGGGCGTTGAAAGGACTTGAATATCTCAATATACCTCTAGTTTTTACTAATTGGAAGAAGAAGGATTAATCATTTTCATGTATATGATCATTTACATTTACAATTTGTTAATATATTTACTACAACATTTTAATATCTGAAAAAATGATTAAATATAATAAGATCATTAAAACAATTTCTGAAGCCACTTTTGCTACTGATGTGGCAGAGATGATATTATAATAACCCTCTCATATTTGCATATGAGAACATGAAAATGACTCAGTGGTTTAGTTTTATATTGCACGCAACTTCATTGTGATTATATCATGATTGTTCAGTATCTCACCCAATATTGTGGTTATTACCACACAACAAAAGCAGAGCTTCAGTGAGTTTTGTGTGGTTTAGGTCACCATAGGATTATATGTGTGGAAAGATAAGAAGCACTGAAGTCCAGTCCTTCCCCCGGCTCACCTCTGCTGACGGGGTTAAACCCCGCGCTCACAGTCTCTCGGCTGGTTCAAAGGGTTAATCTCATGATTGTTTGTTTGGTTAACCTGCTTGATTAGAAGCTTGATTCAGAGTCTTTTGCCAAAGTTAAACTCAACCCAGTACTTCCTATAAATGAAATCATACCTAATTAAAACATCTAAACCTAATCATAAACCCAACCATCTGTTTCTCAGATCCGCTTTTAAGCTCAGCTAAACACAAAACTTTCATTCCACCCGCACATTAACATCCACAAAGCTGTGATTTTAACTCTTTTTAATTTCTGTGGTGACAATGCAGCCTTTTCAGACAAAGCTGAATGTAGTGTACGTGTGATCAAGGCTGTTTATTTGGTAATGCCGGGACAGGAGTTGACAGGGCGCAGAACGGGGGGATTTGCATTAGACTGGCGTGAGCTTTACTGAGCTCGACGTGTTGATGATGTCATCCTCAGGCGCCACATGGGATTGTGCTTGTTAGCCAGAGCGGTATACAAAACCTACCTTTAAAAACATATACCTCACCTAATTTCCATTTTATAATGTCACAACCGTACAGCTCTATGAATGATTTTATTCTCTTCAGCTAATGCATAAGCACCATAAAAGAAGTCCATGTGCACTATATTCCAAGTCATGTAATCGTTCTGTGTGAACAGTAGATCATTTTTCACTGATAAATCCTTCTCTCCATCAAAGCTTATTATTATTGTAACCTTTATTTTACCAGGACAAGCACATTGAGATTCAAAATCTCTTTTACAGGAGCGTCCTGGCCAAGATTGACCGCAACAAAGCTCACGTGGGTTAAACGACCATCAGATAACGTCCGTACATACATATACACGCAAGCATAATAAAGTGACAGGATATTCAATAAAAAAGAATATCAGTACATAGCTAGCCAAAACAACTACAGCCCGATGTATCTGTCTCCAATTCATTTAAAATCCTTTTAAATTTGTCCAATGAAGTTTCACGCGAGGATCGAAAAAGTTCCCCACACAGATTTTCAAGTTCACCACACTGACCACCAGAAAGTTGCTTGGTTTGACAGTGACTTCTGTGTGAGCTGAGCTTCATTCATCTACGACATTAGACAGTTTTGCTAATGATCCTGCACCTGAACATGTTGCTGGAACACATTTTCATGCCCCGACACACCGAACCAACATCAGAGAACTGGCGGCGATGAAGCTGACTCCATCTGGGCCAAAAAGTTGTGCTTGAAAACATCAGAAAGGCAGTGCTCTGCATGAGAAGTAACTCCATACCAGCAGGTGGCAGTATTTTGTATTGTCAAAAAGACAAATCAGAAAAAAGCTAGGACTACGGATATGAAAAAAATGAGAAGAGCCTTCTATGTTTGCCTGATTGTCATTTGCTTCCTTTAGTCACTTTTATTATCCCCAATCAGAGTGATCTCTCTCACCGTCGGCACTTCAACATGCTCAATCGGACGGAAAGTTGCCGATAGGAATCCGACTAGTGCTCCCGGTGCAAAATACACCACAGAAACTACATGCTTAATGACAGCCCAACATGGGCCAACTATCAGCTTGGTGCGTCATGGCCTTAAGATTGCCAAATACAGTACAGAACTTAAAGATGGAATGGGTGTTTCCCTTGAAAGGTCAAACTAGAAATACCATGCAAACAGATCCAAGGTCCCTGGCGTGAATGGATGTTCTGTCTGCATGTTTGCCCGTGTCTTCGTTTGCACACTCGGCTGGGTTAGCGTGGTGCCGTTGGCAGCAGGAATGCAGGAGGACCTAAAGGAAACACTTATGGAATGTGAAGGGCTGAGTGACATCATCTGAGGTGTCAAGGCCTGGGACACGCTGAAATTGCCCTGGTTTTACATCTCATTTACGAAAACTGAAAAGAGCCATTGTACAGCCATGTGTAAGGTGTGTGTGTGTGGAAAAGCCTATGCGTTTGCCCTCAGGACAGATCACGCCACATTAGTCTAGTGCCCTCATCAGTGAAAGTAGTTCAGCCATGAGGTCAATGCTCATGTTATTGATGGTCGTTGGTGAAAGTGACACAAAACATTAGCCATGATCTGAACACACTTCTCCAACATTAACGTCCTTGTCTGTCCTACGTCCTGTTTGGTTTTGTTTTCCACCTACTTTCTGGCAACTTTCTGTGTTGCTAATATTGTTGTATGCCATAGCATATTTTGTGCTTTTTGATTAGCCAAACTCTATGAAGATTTAGAAGTGATATTATCAAGTCTGGTAGATTTAAAATAGTTGAAGATGACAGTTACAAAACACTGATCCGTCTTGTTTCACTGTTTTCACTTCCATTCTCCACACATATTACGTCATACAAAACACTTTTCAAAATAGCAGTCAATACCACAATTCACTCATGAACGAATTTTCCCCCTTTTTAACAAGAGAACATCAGTGTTGCACCGACATCCATACATTAGATCTAAGTGACAATCGTTTATGTTGATGTGCATAGAAACGCAGTGAGATGTGAAGCATTCCATGCCTTTCCATCACTAAGAACGTATGTACCCACCCTAAGTCTTTTGGCAACCGTGAGCGGATCAGTAAACTTTCGGTGTCCCTTAGGAACATGCAATATGTTCCGTACCCTGACTTCATCCCCCTCCTGGACTCAAGGAGTGCGAGCACCCCTGTTTGCATCAGTGTACTTTCTCATTTTTGTGTTGCAGCCACGTAATCCTTCGGCGAACGGTCATGTTAGTGATGAGTGCACAGGAGCAGATGGCAAAATAAACCACCTTGTGTGCATTTGCCGGCCATAGAGGAGCTGAATGGGTGAAGAACCAGTTGCAGCACCTGGAGTGGTCAGAAAACTGCAAGAAGAAGACCGTTTCCACAGATTTCCACGGCTGATGTTGCCATTTGGGCAATGTATTTGAGCACACCTCTCTACTGCACCATTAGCTGCTGGGTATTACAGAGAAGAACAATGGTGACAAATATTCCTTCCTTCCAGAAAAGCAGAGAAAGCAGCAGACGTGAACTGAACACTGTTATCAGTAACTATACTCAATGGATTTCCATGGCAGCTAAAGACAACAGAATCTGTAGTGTGAGTTTACTGTAACGGTTAATGTACATTTACATTTAGTCATTTAGCAGACGCTTTTATCCAAAGCGACTTACAAGTGAGGCAATTAGGGGTTAGGTGTCTTTCTCAAGTTGTTTCATGTTCATTCACAATCCCCACCTTCAATTCCTGCCGGCGTGGGAATCGAACCTGCAACCTTCAGGTTACAAGCCCGACTCAATCCACAGCCATTTTAAGCCATGGTCCGTCTGGCAGCTTCCTTTTGTTCTGCGTCATATTTAGGGGTGTAAAAAGTTAAAGATGTCCCTACAGTAACAGACTGGTGTGCATCTAATAAATTATCTTGTCAAGAATGTTGTGCAAGTTTACTGCAACAATGGAGCCGTGAACTTCATATACTTCCCTCATATACTCCCGGGAGACATTCACGCTCCCCCTCGTGGACTGAGTAGGTGAGTGCTTACCAGGATCAACTAAACACTGGATTTTGTTTGAAGTGTGCCATATGAATCGGACGTTCAGCCAACGGTCCAATGGGCGTGAAGTCTGAAGCTGAGACTAAGCAGGATGTGGCAGGAACGGACAGCGTCATGAACCTGAGCATCTACCTCTGGCCAGCAATAGAGATCGAAGGCGTTGTTTGGTTCTCACCTCTCCCCGATGTCCTGTGGAGACCAGCTCAGATCGAAGAGCAGCAGGTGCAATCAGCCGTGAGCCTCAAAAAACATGGTTCCAGACGCAGTTTATAATATGGCAACAACCCAACGTCCAGTCCCTTGGGTGAAAGAGGACAACCATTCGAAATCTGTGTGTGATGGTTCGAGCAGGACAAGAAGCACATGCAGCATCAACATCAGCAGCAAACAGAGAAGCAACAAACTCCTGGAGCAACTGCAGGAGAAGCAGGTGAGGGCAAACATGACAGACTATCAGCAGGAGCATTTGGACACCATAATTAAAAGACGTGATGTGCAGACCACCTTGCTACACAAAGTCCAGCACGGCTGACACCCTTAGTGGTAAGCAGTGTTGTGTGCCTGATGATCTCTACGTAGAGTGAATCAGCAATCCCGTGGATACATACGCCAGTCAGGATGGTGGTCATCGTCTTCTGAAATGCCGTTGACTCTGAAGCCAATCTGTAAGAAACCTGACAAAAATGGATCGGTCTGTCATGTAAGGTCACGACTGTCCTCATGCTGCGGCACATGGTAGTAAGCATTAGTCAGGTCGATGGTATAGAAAACAGTAGAACCTGAAAAGTGCACTGAAAGACTGTCACAGCTGAAGCAGGCGCAGGAACTGCGTTAGGAGGCAGGACTTGATTGTCTTCAATTCTCACACGGAGTGCCTCGAACATCGTGGGAAAAGTTCACTGACAAACACCTAACCACTGGAATTTGGGCTTTTGGAAATGTCTGTTGGGTGGCAACTCAATGCTACTTGAAATGACATGCAGAAGTGCAGTAGGGCAGGACAGATACGGAAGACCCAGTGATGTCCAATCTTTTTTGCACTTCCTGCATGTTGCCGTTGCAGCAGGGCAGTTCAAGTGTGCCTCCGATCCACAGTGAAAGCATGACTGCCCTTTCCCCACCTGAGCAGAACTGAGAGGAGCATGCCATTTGCGTTCTTCTCTGCGGTTTACTGTTCGCTGTGCTGCTTTTACGAGAGCGGTAACTTGGCAGGAATTTAAAATGGATTTAGCCTGATCGGGAGCAGATTCAATCTGGCAGTTATTCGTAAAAGTCTCTCGCGTATTCGTTGACTAAGGACATTATCTACTAACTGATCACAAATCATTTTGTCAGCACCGAACTCACTTGAAACGACAAGCCCTCGCAAAGCAACAATGTACTGTAAAATGGTATCGTGAGGTGCCCGACAGCGTTTACGGAAGGTGTGGCGTTCAGCTGCTATTCTAGCTTTTGTTACGAAGTAGTCTTTCAGTGCATCCCCTCCATCATACCTGTGTTATTCAGTGAGTCCTCTGTGCCGAGGCAGTGACGCAGTACAGCTCTCCATCTTTTGGACAGGCAGCCCTCAATAACTCGTAGATAATTTTCAAATATCCACAACCATGTTCTGAACGGCATAGCAGTTTCACCGGGGCAAGGCAGGATAAATCTCAGGCAAGCAATGTTAGCAACAGCCATCTTCATGACCAAAGATAGCGGAAAAAGGTCTAATCCTCATCGTCAGTTTGTGTCAGGAGTTCAAAAATGAAGCACACGAGACAGGCATTACTATCTTGTTTTACACTTTTTGCACACATTACATCATATGCAACACTTTTCCAAATAGTTGTCAATAATACTATTCACTCGTAAACACAAAAACTGAACTGCAGCTTTAAGATGTAAAGTTCCCAAATTAACTTTGAAAGTACAATATTGTAAGTTTTTCATGGACACCCAATTTGAAAACCCCCTCTGTTGGACAGTCTGATCTCTACGGTCACTATCTCTAGGCAATTTCTGTCAGACTATGAACAATGTTTTCATAATTCCCTTAATTCACAGAAGAAATGTCCAGTGGTGGACATGAACCTTCATCAGAGTAACTATACAGGCCAGCTTGACTAGTGTCTTAAGCAATGTTGCTTATCCACATGTCTTATCTACCAAAAATCTGTATCTCCTCTGTACTACAGAACTGAATCGGGGAGGTAGTACGCAAATAAAGTTGGTATTTACAGATTTACTACAGTCCATCTGAAACCGCTGGAGCTCCACTAGTCTTAGCCTCAAACGGCCATGGAACACTCACCGACGGCTTGATGGATGTTACACACAATAATGCCAATAGCTTTCTTAAAATCCCCTCTGATTCCAATCTAATGGGCTGGCTTTTCATAATTTCCGGGAATCGGGGTGCAGCGTGCACAGCTTTTAATCAGTCCACTGGAAAACAAAGTTATGTTTACAGGATACTGGTCTGAGAATGAGCGTCTGTCAGCATGAACGGATCCCTGGATTTGTCAGGGTTTGCAATGTTCATTGCATGAAATCTTTCAAAGTTACTATATGGCTTTAGTCACACAAAATATTCCATGTTGTCAGACATATTGTATGTCCATAAAGTAGTCAGGGCATATTACATCTGGACGGATGGGAATTCTGACTGCGAAGTTGAGACCGTTTCTGATCATTTCTTCAATGTTGTGCATATGCTCTAATTTATTGATTTGGTTTTGTTTTATCGTGGTATCAAATGTTTCAGATAAACCCCTAAATAACACTTAAAAAGAAAACAAACAATATATGTCTCCGCTTAACTACCATTGTTGGAGAAATTAGGTTATGTATGTAAATTAGGTTATAATTTGTTATGGCTTCAGGAAACAGTTGTGATTGGCTAGTTCAATTTTTCACACATCCATCATTCAAACCACATTTGTCCAACAGAAGAACTCTCGTTAATGACGTCACACAGGTGGTAAAATAACAATTAACTGAACTAATGTCAGATTATTGACATTAATAAGTGGACTACTTCCATATTTTGTTCTCTGATATCTGGTTCAATCATGGGCTCAGGTCATACTCCAGATTCACATACATGCACACTTCAAAAATGCTGCTTTTATTCCTCTGAAAGACTTAAAAATAAAATGTATATTATGTATATTATGTATATTATTATTATTTATAGATCTAATTAAATCCATATACACTCAAAAAAATATTTCAGTCTGAACCTAAGTTTTACGTAATTTAATTACATAGCAATTTTCCATCCATTTGGATTACATAGTTTTTAACATAAACAAACTAATAAACTTAATGTGATTCACATTTGTCAGTCATACGTAAATGAAATAGGTAAGATTTATGTAATAGTTCACAGAAAAATGTTAAAAGTTAATTAAATGTTGTAAAAAGTTAATGAACACTGTTTAGTGGTCATGTGTGTGCGCACTACTGAGTTAAAGTACCGTTGAAGCAGTGTCAGAGTTAATGAGATCATTAAGTGATGATTGAGCATTAATGATGAACACCTGCTGTTAACAAGCAGAAACACTGAAGGACAGAGAAACACAAGAACTACAACTGATGAAATCAACTGAAGATAAAAGACATTTAATCTCTCACTATTCATATACTCAACTATTACATAAATCTTACTTATTTCATTTATATATGACTGACAAATATGAATCACGTTAAGTTTATTAGTTTGTTTATTTTAAAACTATGTAATCCAAATGGATGGAAAATTGCTATGTAATTAAATTACATAACTTATGTTTAGACAGAAATATTTTTTTGAGTGTACTATCCAGAAAGTATGCCTCTAGCCACAGGTCAAGAGCTGTAGCTCCAGCCACACAAGTTTGCGATGCGGTTTGAGAATGTTCGTTGGAGCTGCGCATTCAGGAAGTGAGTTGGTAACAACGGAAATTGCGCCCATAGTTGGCTACCGATACTTATGGGAAACACATAGCTGGTCGGGCAGGTGGTCTCTTTCTGTCAAAGTGGACGGTTCTTTGGACCAGACTTTATATCAATCAAAAGCCAGAAGGTTTTTACTTGATTTAAGACGGGGTTTTACTCGATTTCCATCCGATAAGTGATTTCACAACAATTAAACTTTGAGGAGATGAAGTGGTATTATCTCAGGGCTGGAGAGACATGTTTATGGTGCTCAGATGTGGAGGATAGCAGTATGAAATGTTACAGCACAGCTGTAGGAAGTTCTGCACATGTATCTTGTAATGCTAAAGGAAGCCGAGGCACGTGTGTGTGTGTGTGTGTGTGTGTGTAGTGATGGGTAATTCTTTAGGATGTTCTCGCTGCAGGAGCCGGTGTCCTCACAGTAGTCTAACAGTGCTCGCTCAGACAGTCACACACACACTGTCCATCCACATCTGGAAAGTGAAATCCATCCAGTCCAGTAAAACTAAGTATGTGTGTGATATAAACATCTCTACTGAACTGCCTACTACTGGATCCAAACAACAGAACAGCTTTTTCCACTTGAATGAATTCAGATTCAAGATGTGTTTGGGAAATATTTTTCCTGATTTACTGTAGCTGCCACCGTTGATTGATTCGATGACAGCGCTGGGAGCAGGACTGATTAGTTGGAGAGTTGTTTGAATGAGGGGTTGGGAAAAAATAACGGTCAATCTCGAAGCCCACAAAAACGTAAAGTCAGATATATTTCCTTTATTTAATTAATAATTTAAATATTTCCTTCTCGTGGAATGACACTGGGTAGGCCTACTTTTAAATGTCATTGCATTACGATAAGGCTTATTGTAGTCTAAAATAGGATAACCATGACCAAAATTATATTTTTGTCTTCTCGTGGCGTAGCAAGTATAAGTAATGATATATTGACATGAAACTTCAGTAAATGGGTCATATGTTGAAGACAGGATCAGAAGGGTTCGTCAAACTGATTAATGTGTAATCAGGGGTAGTCGAAGTTGAAAGTTGAAAAGTGGAGATTGTGAATGATCACTTGTAAATTGCTTTGGATTAAAGTGTCTGCTAAATGATTAAAATGTAAAGGCTGATTTAGGATCGTAGACATGTCAGAAGTGTTTTTAGGAGCCGTTCACACTCTCAGCGCAATGGATCTGAACCCAGGATGTTCGAAACCCTCTTAAAAACTTCAAGAGATGCTGAAAAGTGGTGAAACGCAACATAACAATCAATTAATAAACAGTTTTACCCTCTGCGGTCTGAGGGTGTTTTGGGGCCCTGGAAAATTTTTGACATTTGTGCTTTTCTTCAGTTTCTTATAAACATATTAATGGCTGTAATTCTGGTGCTTCAAAGCGACTTCAGAATTACAGACGCAACTTTTTGAGAGGATTTCAACATGTCAACAACCGCAACTGTACCTGTTAAAGCCTGTTCACTCCAACGATAAACATTCTAATGACACAAACATGGCGTCAATGCGACACTTTTTTTTTTGAAAAAAAAAAAAAAAACGTAAACCAATAAGATTCAAGCTTTTGGTCCAGCGAAGCATCCCGAACAGGCACTCTCGTCACTGGCCCTGTCCCGGATGGATACTTTAAGAGTGACTTTGCATCTTCATTCATCTTGTTTGCCATTTTTTCCGTATTGGTCCGAACAGACAGATTGCTTATCCAAACCGGGTCAAATTTTTGCCAGCATGTGAAAACTTTCGGCAATAAATCAAAACACTTAATTTCATTTCAAGCACCAAAAATCTCGCTAAAAAAGGCACTATTCTCTGACTGGTCAAGCATTCTGGGCGGCAGTGTGTGTAACTGGACACAGTGCAAACATGGTAACGTTTAAGCATGTGTGGCGGCCGCAGGTCTGTCAGTAATCACCAGGTCAAGTATGAAGTGATTGGGTGTGTCTGTGACTGATCAAAGTCAATCGCTTATCGGTCAAAACCCATCAATATTGTATTACTGCACCATTCCAGTCTGCTGGTCCGTACCCGGCGGCATTCAAGCCTACATTTACAACCCGTATGAGTGTGAATGAGTTAACCTGCATGGATGAGTCTGGTGTGGATGTTGGAATGAAATAAGGAAGCCAGGATGGAGAGTGTGATGGACAGGACTAATGTCTTTCATACTGAAGGCCCCGAGCTACAAAGATCTCCCCGTAACACCAGCACAATGTGACAGGGACAACCATCTGTTCACCAGACACACACACACACACACACGAGGGGGGTGCCAAACGGATCGATTAGCAGACAGGGGTGTCTGGGGCCACAGGGGACCGCCGGGGATCTGGAAAGAGAGCAGAGACACCCAGGTCACACAAAGACGGTGTCGCATTACAACACATGCTAAATCAGTTAACCCCCTTTCCGCACACACACACACACACACACACACACACTGGGGTCTCAGATAGTGATCCACTGTATAAATCAAAATAACGAGTAGATTTTCACAGTTTTGATGTTTTTCTACACCACAACAGAACAGTGTTATGCGTTTTTTAACATGCTGATATATGGATATTTTCCGGCCCAAGTCAAAAGAGACCCTGTTAACCCTCGTGTCACTCCAAATCTGTACGGATTTCTGCAGAACAAGATATTTTGAGGAATTCTGGGAAACAAACAACACCGGAGGCCCTTAACTCCCATTGTATCGTCCAAAAAGATACAAGTCCAGTTTTTGAACGACAAGAGCGGGAATAAATTCATTACAGACTTCTTATTTTTGGTTCAAATATATGTCTTTATAATATTTCCCTTTAAGAATATGTAATATTAACATTTGTACTGTTATTGGTTATCGACTACTCTTAGAGATTTTATTTATTTATCTAAATGGATAGTTATTGAATATTAAATATATATATAATTTCATATTTAATTGTGCATCCTCATTTACCCAATTTATGTGAGTAAACTTACTTTGCCATCATCTAGTGCTCAATGTTAAATTGAATCTTTATCAAATCTCAAAATGGTTGTTATTGTTATAATTTTAATATCGATGCGGCCACTTTTACTTTTAGTACTAAATCAGACACACGCTCTCTTCAGGCCTCTCACACAGGAAGCGCTCTTACTAGAGAGGCTCTGAGCTCAGTTTACAACTATAAATGAAAGCATATACAAACAAAAAACTTTTCTTTAACGCAAAGTTTTAGTTTCATAGACAAAAAACACAAGAAGTCAGTAATAAAATAAGAACAAATAAACAAATTACAAAAAACGGCACAAATAAATGCAATAGTCCTGCTAGTCCTCATTCTAAAAATTAAATTCAGATTAATACTTACAATTAAAGTTATTAAACTTATTCAGTGAAGAGTAGAGAGTGATTTTCCTTGTCTTTTGTCTTTCAGCAGCAGGAACATTAGACACCGTCACCTTAAAGGGTTCGTTTCAGTCAAAAATAAGATCAGTCATGAGTTCCTCTCCCTCATGTGGTTCCACACCTTCGTTCATCTTCAGAACACAAATGAAGATATTTTTGATGAGGTTTATGACTCTAGCAAATAATCAACACTTTCAAGGTCCAGAAAGGAACTAAAGACATGGTTAAAACAGTCGACAGCAGTGCTTCAACCTGAATGTGATCACAATACTTTCTGTGCGCATTTATAATGACTTTATTCAACAAATTCGTCCGTCCCCTGTCATACTGCTGCTCTATTTCCGTTGCAGAGCTTCAGTGTTTATGTCTGAACACAAGCTCAGTATAAGCTTGTTGCCCTTAAGTTGTGCCCTGAAGACACGCGAAGGTTTTAGGGTTTTGGGATGACATGAGGATGAATAATAAATGACAGAAATGTTCAGTTTTGGGTGAACTAACCGTTTAAGAGTTTATGCACGGACCCAATATACTGTTACACAACATGCGTTATCTTTCTCAATAATGCGCAGCTCACATTATTCCCCGTGACACAATGGATCGGCTTGTATCGGCAAGATCATACGGGATCAGTTCCCCATGATTGGTCACCAATCCGGGCCGATCATGCGGGAAAATGGACGACTCCAATCCCTGGCCGGTCGAGCGTGCATCTCTATTTCTTACGTTCAAAAACAACTGGAGAGCAACAGAATGAAGGGTTTTTGAGGCCTCTAAATACTGTTGTGTGGAGCTCGATGCTGCTCTGACATGTCTTATAAGACAATAGTCCATCAGACTGTGGAAGAAGCAGCAGAACTTCAGCCAGGAACGGTCCTCCTCGATACCATCTGCTCATGAAAGCACAGGCTCTGTTTGTCCTGA
>CM076067.1:595000-597500 GCA_038088235.1 Zacco platypus
ATATTGTAATGTTTTAAAGCAGTTGAATCAATAAACAGCGTCTAGTGTGTGTTTAATGTGTGGTGACAGATCGCTGTAGCTCCTCGTGAAGCGATCATCTCTTCATACTAGTTCATTTATAGCATCAAATAAACATGAATGAACATCAGAAGGAATGTTGTTTCAAGACGTGATTCAAGTTCACCAACGTTAATCTACTAACTCCCCTGACCGCTTTGACCGACAAAATGGCAGATTCGGGGTTATGATTGGTCAGATCGCCTGTCAATCAAACTGCCAGCGAAGGGTCAATCGGAGAGTTTGCGCAAACATATCCACATCTCTGTGATCAGACGCTTCTGAAGTGCTGTCATCTCTGCCGTGTGTTTATATTGTTATTAAGAGGAAAGCGCTCAGCACTTATTTACATATTCATCTGAACGCTGCTCTCGTCAGTGTGGGTGGCGTCAGGACATTCATTGACAGTATATCACTGCAAAGGTATTTCCAACTTCCTTTTAGTGAAGAGCGAAAAACTTTGACACAAGTATATTGGTGTCTTTATGTCAACACTGTCTCAGTGCCGTCCCGTCCTCTCACTGTGGTCAGTGGCAGTCAGTGTCTTGTTACCAATGTGTATATATCAATGTGAAATAAAATATTTATCTTTCCAATAATTGCTCATCTGTGTGATCACATCATGTGTAGTGTTTGGAAGTGTGTCAGAGAGTTTTCTGGAAGTCTGATGTCTGTTTGTCCTCGTCTTCAGGTGAGCGGCCCTATCAGTGCCCGTACTGTGACAAGGCCTTCAGCAAGAACGACGGCCTGAAAATGCACATACGTACACACACTCGGGTAAGACTACAGACATACACGCACACATTAACTTACTAATGTACTGTACATCCATCTCATCATCTCTCTCTCTCTCAGTTTTTTGTTGTGAAGCACTTTGTCTCAAAATCTGGTGTCTTGAAGCAGCTCGACTGTGGCTTTCCACTACAGTAAAAACTCTATGGTTTAAAATTTGAAAGCAAAGAAAGTAAATATTAGTACTGTAATTAAGAACGAAAAAATGATGTATGAAATACACGCAGATATATGAAACATAAACAAAGCGGTGCTTGCTTACCATTTTGAATATCAGTTATGTTGGTAACTTTCTTCATTTTAAGCAGCTCATGTAATGAAAATATTTGTGATTTGGAAAGATCAGGTAGGATAACTTAACATTGTTCTCCTCATCACTTTCACTCTCACCAACAACTGTTAAAACTACCTTCAAACTTTTTATTTCATGTCTATTATGCTTATTTCACGTGTATCTTTGTTCTGTTGTATTTATTTGTGTTATTTGGATTAATTGCTCTTATTTTATCACTGACTGTTGTCTTTAATAATGTTTTAAATGTACGTTAATTAGGCTAGTAGTTTTTGCTGTAGTATCAAAATTGTAATAGAATATTTCACTGACCCAACCAGACCAGCAGAAAAACATCCCTGGGGCAGCTCTAAATATGTGCTGTGCTATAAAAATGAAATATTAAACATCATAGAGCAAGAGATTGAACAGTGAAATTAATTCAATTCAATTCAAATTTATTTGTATAGCGCTTTTCACGATACATATCGTTTCAAAGCAGCTTTACAGAGAACGGATGTCAACATTACAATTTAAAGAATGCAGTTAGCAAATAACATAATTTAGTTAATTAATTTACAATCAGAGTTAGCAGTTTAACTGAAGTTAAAATTAGCAGAAGCTTGTACAATACATTTTAACAGGCATTATTAGGTATGAAAATAACTGTAGGATACATATATTTGCTAAACAAATTTAAATTTGGTTTCTCTACCTAAAAAATTACAAATGCAGTGACAATTCTGGTACCGGCGAGTGATGATGGTATCGGTATCTGCTTTGTTCTAGGAAAAGTGATATTGGTGCATCCCTACTACATACAAAAAATATATACTAAAAAACTATACACACTATAGATACATATTTATCTGTATATCATCATGTTCAAATGGACTGTACATCTGTAAACTGTTTTTCTAGTGTGTATACAGCGGATGTTTTTAACCTTTACAGCAGCGGGTCATCAGGAAACATCAACAAAACAAGCAATACACTTCAATATCTGCCTAAACATCTGGTGTGTGTGTGTGTGACTGTGAGAGTGTGAGTGAGTGAGTGAGTGTGTGTGTGTGTGTGTGTGTGTGACTGTGAGAGTGTGAGTGAGTGTGTGTGTGTGTGTGTGTGTGTGACTGAGAGTGTGAGTGAATGAGTGAGTGAGTGAGTGTGTGTGTGTGTGTGTGTGACTGTGAGTGAGTGAGTGAGTGAGCGTGTGTGACTGTGTGTGTGAGTGTGTGAGTGTGTGAGTGAGTGAGTGAGTGAGCGTGTGTGACTGTGTGTGTGAGTGTGTGAGTGTGTGTGTGAGTGTGAGTGAGTGTGTGACTGTGAGAGTGTGAGTGAGTGAGTGAGTGTGTGTGTGTGTGTGTGTGTGTGTGTGTGTGT
>CM076067.1:602500-705000 GCA_038088235.1 Zacco platypus
TCTCACTCACACACACTCACACACACACACACACACACACACTCTCACTCTCACACACACACACACACTCTCACTCTCACACACACACACTCTCACTCTCACACACACACACTCTCACTCACACACACACTCACACTCACACACACTCACACACACACCTCGTCTGTCTCTAACACACTGGTGTGTTTTCACTCAGCTGCGGTTATAATTGTGAATCTCAACCTGACACAACGAGCACATCCACATCTGGAAAAATGGTCATACTTAAACAAATCATATTAATTATGTAGGCTTAACTCAATATGTTTTTAAAGAAATTAATACTTTTATAAAGCAAACACGCATTAATCTGCTCTAAAGTAACAGTAAAGACATTTATAATGTTACAAAATATTGTTTCAAATAATTAGGGTTCTTTTGAACTTTCTATTCATTAATATTTTATTAAAATAAGTTATATTAAAATTGTAATAACATTTCACAATATTACAGTGTTTTCTGTTTTTGATTTAATAAATGCATATTTGAGCTTCTTTTAAAAACATTAAAAACTGGTGAACAGTAAATCATGAAAAAAGTGACTCACATCAAACGTGTGTGTAAGTTATTATGTCCAGGTGTGTGTTATTCAGTGTGTATTTGGTGTGTTATATTAGTAAATGTATGTGTGTGTCCATGTGAAATGAGTTCCAGGTGTGTAACACATGAAAGGCACTTAATTTGTTTATCCCAGACCATCTTCAGTGTGTGTGTGTGTGTGTGTGTGTGTGTGTGTGTGTGTGTGATGGCGATCTCTAGTTTCTGTAAACACACAGATGTATGTTCATGCCGGAGGGGTTGTTCTGTCTCTCTCTTCATTAGTCTCTTCAATAACACACTAACTGTAGGCAGTCCCTCCAACAGCACTTACTACACACTCACGTGCTTTTCCTCCTTCGAATCGTACATCAGGAGTGTCCGATCCTGCTCCTAAAACAGCCATCTCCCTGTAGAGTATATGTGCCCTTCAAGTGGAGCTGAAAAGATTTCGTAACAGTATGTAACAGAGAGATGATACGTGAGTGATGTGTCGGTACTATAGCTATAGAATATTGTGTAGTCTGTGTAATTTATATATATATTGATCAGCAAGTGGAGAGCTAGTCTGTAGTGAATGATGTTAATCACTCGAAATGAAGTAGAAATGAATTTTTCATCATTTTCAATTCAGTTTTAGTTACACTGTAAAAGAAAAGATTTTTCGAAGGTGTAAATAAAACAGATTATTGGAGTATCTTTCAAGAAAACTATTTTAGTATTTCTACTTCAATTATTTGTGAAGTAAATCCTACAGCAAATGTCACAGTTCACAATATAATTCGTCAGTCTTGTTTAGAATACTTCCATGTTTTATTTACAACTTGAATGTCAAGTTGTTGTAAGAAAATCAAACGCCCTCAGAGGAACGAGTCTGATGTCGGACAATTTCATGAACTTTTCCATTTTCATGGAACTTTATATCAACTTTTTCATTTTTGGTGACAAAATCATGACATGTGAGGAGAAAAAAACATATTGTGGCCACAAATTAAGAATTTATACATTTCATTCATTCCTTTTAATATTGTTATAAATTTCTGTATTTATTTGTCTGTGTGTTTCTCTGCATGTCATACTGAATACTGAAGAAAATAGCTGAAAATGTGGACATGAAGAATTAATATATTTGTCATATCTGGAGCTCTGTACTAAAAAAATGGGTTCAACGGGTTGAAGGTCCAAATGTCAGTTTCAGTGCAGCTTCAAAGGATCTACATGATCCAGACGAGGAATAAGAGTCTGATCTAGAGAAACCATCACACATTTTATACAAAAATAAACATTATATACTTTTTAACTTCAAATGCTGGTCTTGCACTGCTCTGATGCTCCACACATCACGTCATCACGCTGGAAAGGTCACGTGACGAAGGAGGAAGTACCGATCCAGTGTTTACAAAGTGAACGTCAAAGACTGAGTCAAACGCCTTTACAAAAAAACAATAAAACAACGATGTCGGACGATTGTGAAGTTGGAGAAAATGAGTTTTCTGCGGTACTTCCTCCTTCGTCACGTGACCTTTCCAGCGTGATGACGTGATGTGTGGAGCATCAGAGCAGTGCAAGACCAGCATTTGTGCTTAAAAAGTATATAATGTTTATTTTTGTATAAAATGTGTGATGGTTTCTCTAGATCAGACTCTTATTCCTCGTCTGGATCATGTAGATCTTTGAAGCTGCACTGAAACTGACATTTGGACCTTCAACCCGTTGAACCCCAGTGAAGTCCACTATATGGAGAACAATCCTGGAATGAGTTCCTCAAAAAAGACATGAACATCTTGATGACATGGAGGAGAGTGAATGATCAGGAGATTAATTCAGAAGTGAACTAATGCTTTAAGAAATCAAACACTTCCACACATCATCTTTAGTAATGAATTATTAATATGCAGCTTTTGCCGTGACTCTAATTGACAAGCTCCCATCTCATCCAACATTTTCACTCTTATAATCTCACAAAAAAGTATTTGTGAATGTTTACCGTCCTCTCTCTTACAGGAGAAGCCGTACAAATGCAGCGAGTGCAACAAGGCCTTCAGTCAGAAGCGCGGTCTGGACGAACACATGCGCACACACACCGGAGAGAAGCCCTTCCAGTGCGACGTGAGTTACACACGCAAACCGCATTGCATAATGTTGCATTCTGACACACAAACACGGGCTCTTTTTATGTCTGATTCTGGCTGACTATCACACGGCTGCTCTCGACACACCGCAGCCACATCCCAGTGGAAGAGCGGAGAGAGAGAGGTGGCTTGTGGGTAGCGTGTGACGTTCAGCGGGGTTTAGTCTAAGACCGCTGGAAGAGCTAAAGCCGGGCTTGAGTTTAACCCTGCGGCCCACGCCGAGTCCGCATAATCAGCACCGTGACGCGCATCAGACCACCAACCAGAACGCCCTCGCTGCTCGCACCACACACACTCAAGCTGTGTGTGTGTGTGTGTGTGAGGGTGTTACTGTGGTGTCAAAGCCACAGTAGGAGGACGTCCTGCCAGGCGGACACAAGGACGAAACCGCCCTACACAAACTGACCCATCTCTGACCTCTCAGTGTCTTAAGACGGCCGGCTCAACACACTCCAGTTGTGAGCTGCTCTTATCTTCAGTTTGTGTCCAGTCAGTCTCACACAGTCTTCTGTTTCTCAGTTTACATAAAAATTAAAATTAATTCATCATTCACTCATATCCTTCCTGTATGAAAGGACATTTTGAATAATGTCGTTCTTTTCCATGCAATTACACTGAAATGACTGGAGACACCACAAACAAGCAGCGTAAAAGTGATAGATTGAAGTCTTCTGAAGGGTTTCGTGAGGAACAGATTTAAAATGAAGTCCATCTTCACTGATAACCTTCTGAAGATGTAGTCTGAACGAGCGCTGAGTTAGGGCTCATCAGTATTACTCTTTGAATTCAAATTAGACCAATACCTTTTTATGTAAATGACTCATAAATATGACCAGTCTTGATTAACTTTTGAGATTTGATATCGGATTTCTGCAACTGTTCTCTGATCTACTGCATTATTCATCTGAATCCAAAAAACTCCAGACGAATGTAACGATTGATTTTAATGATAAAAATAATAAAAATCATTTTAAACAAAATCACAATTTGCCTAATACTTCGCTTTCTAGCATTAATATTGGCAACGTTTTAGATAAAGACATTCTGTTTTACAGTCGTGTTGTGATTGATGTGACGCATGAACAGAGCTGTGAGTAGACTAAAGCTACGATGGCGTTTGTTCGTGTTCAGTATAGCCCGTTCTGTTGTGTTTTTGGTTCTGTCATGTGTCCTAGTCTTCCTCACTCAGTTTTAGTTATTTCATTTGTATTAGTAAATGTTGAAATTAACATTAACAAAGATAAATAAACGCTGTATACAGCTGCTGGTCATATCATTAGAATATCATCAAAAAGTTGATTTATTTCACTAATTCCACTCAAAAAGTGGATATTATATTCATTCATTACACACAGACTGATATATTTCAAATGTTTTTAAATAATGTTATGACATTGTTTTAAATATCTTTTGAATATGCAAATAATAAATGCTGTGGGATGTACTTTTAAACGTGCAACTAAAAGTCATTCACGCAAACGATTCGTTCAAACGGCTGATTCGTTCAAGAATCAGGCAGCTGTGTCATTAATCTTTCACTCAATCGATTCGTTCAAAATGTGAGACTATTTTCTCTGCTGAAACAGTCAGTATTGCGTCTAAAATGTAAGTGACTTTATATGAACTATTTATTCATTGAACTGCCATATGAAATCAAGCACTCTTGATCGTGTGATGTTGCTTTACTGTTTCATACGTTATAAATATAAAAACTCCACGTTTTTTCCACAGTATGTTAACTGAGTTTGGTTTGAGATTTCTCCTCGAGAGGCTGTACGAGACTCGACAGCGCAGTCTTGTTTACACATATATTACTATCCACTCACCAAATGTATTTTTTATTGTTATTGATTTTTTAATCAGGCTACTTGTCTGATCAGATGAAAATTGTAAATGCGATCTCTTACAGTAGAGTTAGCACACCTGACCTCACAAAGCGTCATGATTTGATTGTGCTGCAGACATGAATGATTCCTTGTTGAGGAGTGTGATGTTACTATTCTTCACCGTTAGACTTACAATTTAAGGCTTTATGTTCTCTTTTAAGAATCAGAGAGTGATATAAAGATAAGCTCCTCTCTGTGTGAAACACCAGCAGTGAACACACACTCGGCAGGAGACTCTCGAGGAATCTAAACACACACACACACACACACACACAGAGAGAGAGAGCAGTCTCTGCGCATACATTTCACCAAAGTAAATGCGAAACATTCCCGTGTATTTATTTGATTTATATGGCGAGCTGCAAGCATGTCTTTTGACTTTTCTGAAGACCATAAGAGAATGAAATTGGCTGTTTCCTTGTTTTTTCTCTCTGCGTTTGACGTGACAAGTCTTTTAAGGCTGGACCGATGCGGACTGGAATCTGGCGCTCTGATGACGGTTGTTAGAACGGCTTCCATTGATGGTGGCAAATTATTCCGACACTTCTTTGAATTTTTGAAGTGCAGTGTGCCAGAAACCATCCATACTCCAAATTCATTTATTATTGACTCACTTTCTGTGAGTATTTGACTGCATTTGAAGTGGTTTGTGGGGTGGTCACGTCTGTCTCTCCCGGCTCCTGTTGAAGTTAAAGGAAAGGAACTTTGCGGTGTTATGTTGTGAAGTGTCAAAGAGACGATTTGAAGCACTTTAACGGTTATCGTGGCACTTCTGCTGTAAAGGAATTGTATTGGCTTGGATCTCGCTATTCTGTTGTTTCCACACACATGAACATGGAGTCTCTTGTGAAAAATAAGTACATTTTAGCATAAAAGAGTACATATTACAGAAATAATATATTTAAAAGAATATACGAAAGTGTGAATTGATTATGTTTTCTGACACTTATTGGATGTTAATTACAATTAAATAAAAATATATTATAGTTTAAATTTATATTATTTGCAATTAGCTGAACTTTAGAGTACTTTTTGACACACTTAAGTGCAACTTTATGTATAATTTCATAATTCTGTTGTTTTTGAAATATGGTTAAAGTTTACTTACAGTAATCAGATATACGTACAGTATACCTTCCCAAAGCCCCGCCCCCTTTAGTTACTGTTGCTATGCGCTCTCACGCCACACATCATGTTCTCACGAAGTGAAAAATACATCCTGGAGCAAAGAGGACACTGACAACGTATGAAACAGTTTCATATTTAAAATACTGTAATGTTTTAAAGCAGTTGAATCAATAAATAGCGTCTAGTGTGTGTTTAATGTGTGGTGACAGATCGCTGTAGCTCCTCGTGAAGCGATCATCTCTTCATACTAGTTCATTTATAGCATCAAATAAACATGAATGAACATCAGAAGGAATGTTGTTTCAAGACGTGATTCAAGTTCACCAACGTTAATCTACTAACTCCCCTGACCGCTTTGACCCACAAAATGGAGGATTCAGGGTTATGATTGGTCAGATCGCCTGTCAATCAAACTGTTTCAATTACACATTTGTAATGAGAAGTACAATTTTGTACATTTAACATACACATTAACTTTAAATTTAACATCCAATAACACTACAGTTACAATTATGATCTTATTATGATTATGAAGTACTTTACATGTGCTCTAGTATGTTAGTCAACACACAAAATATGTGCTTCTTTAAAGCATGTCAAAATGTGATTTAAAATGTGACAGAGTTTTCCATCATTTATGAGACGACGCTTCCCGCGGCGATCCGTGTTTCCACTGTTATATGGTAGGGGGCGCTGTTGTGCATTGCCTGTTCAAAACACAGGTGAAAAAAATCAGAAACAAGCGACAGAAGCAGTGCTTATGCACATGAATGTGATTACCGTTACTGAATGAAATGTCGACCCAGGATGAGGATGATGATGATGGTGCGATCTACTGCCATTTTTCCTCAGCTTTTTGTTCAAAATGCTGCTTTTTTCATGAAACTTTCACATTCAAGTTTCAATAAAAAAGAATGCATGAAGCTAGAATAAAATGTTTTTTCTTTTTCTGTTCTTTCTTTTGATATATTGTATGTTCACATATCATGAGAGTTTTATGGCAGTGGCCGACAACTTAAAAACAATTGTCAGGGACAGAGTTAAAGTAACTTAATTTGACAGTATGGCGAAGGACGGTGTGAAGAAACTGTGCTCTCGAAGTAGTTTATTAATATTTTATTTTATTTGTAAGTACAGTTGTTTTTAACTATATTTTAAAGATATGAAGTACACTTGCGATACACTTCTTTTCCACGAGCGCTAGATCTAGCCCTGACTTTGTTTCATTTGTACAATTTTGAAGTGACTGGTCATAAATGAATCAGATATCTGAACATATCTCAGCAGGTTTGTGATGAGCACACTGGAGGCGTCGCACTGGTCAGTTCTTCGGCTGTTTGCCGACTACAGGAGGAAAGTTTCTGCGTTCCAGTGAATTTGTGTTGAATTATTGTTGTATGGTGTGCTGCAGCAGCTGTTGTGTCGTGGAATTAAACAAATGTGACAGTAAAGTGAAACTTGAGCATGTTGCGTTCCTTTACGCGCGGCATCTGAGCGGATCTGGGTTTGTTTAGCGCCTTCACACACGCGCCAGAATCCGTGCGACCCCGGGATGAATGCATTGAGGCGGGCTGAAGATAAAACACTTTTTACAGTTTTACAGTGTTCATGACACTGCAAGCGATACACGTCTAGCATTCGTATCATCTCAGCTGCAGAAAAGAGTGAGTAGTAAAAGCGATACAGGACACAAACATGTTGGGATGACCAAAATCTTACATGACAGTTTGATTAATTTAATGTCACAGTAACAATATATTACAATATATTTGTATCTGAAAATTCACTGCAAAATGATTTATAAATTATACACTGCCTGGGGTCTTTTATTCTTTTATTCAGCAAGAATGCATTAAATTGATCAAAAGTGACAGTAAAGACATTTATAATGTTACACAAGAGTTCTGCTTCAAATAACGGCTGTTCTTTTGAATTCATGACATATTATTATGATTTCTGAAGGATCATGTGACACTGGAGTAATGATCCTGAAAATTCAGCTTCGATCACTGGATATAAATTACACTGTACTCTATATTCACATAGAAAACTGATGATTTACACTGGAATAATATTTCACAATTTTACTAATAAAATAATACAAATTCAGTTACTTCCTCTCTTTTCGAATCTTTTTTTTTGTGTGTGTGGAATACAAACCAATATTAAGGTTATTTATGAATTAAAAAATGAAGTTCGGCAACCAAAACTTCTTCACTTCAAACAGAAATCCACCAAGAGTGCGGTTCAGTTTTCCAGAGTATTCTATAGTTTTATAATGGCGGAGAATCTCTAACGGGTGACACATGGCCAGAGCACAACATCCTGACACCATGTGCTCACACACATTAATATCTGCAGTTCATGTGAGAGACTGAGACGGAGTCGTCTATCACGCCGTTAAATGTGTTTTCATGCTGTTTAAATAAAAAATTACATTCATTTTATGAAGAAAGTGACAGCTGCAATATCTCTCACTGTCTCTTCATGGAGATAAAGAATATTGAGTGTTCTTGAGGAGATAAAGTTGATTTATCATGTGAAATGGATTTGTGTTCTATTGGCGATGCATGTCTGATTGTGTGTGTGTGAGTGTGTGTGTGTGTGTGTGTGTGTGTGTGTCGTGGCACCAGGCCGCTGCTCTGACTGCAGGATTTAACTGAATACAATTTACTTCTCGGTTTGGCTTCAGTTTGCTAACTGGCTGTTTTTGAGTGTCTGTTCTGTTGGCAGTGTTCTGTCCAATGGTCCTGGTGTGTGTGTGTGTGTGTGTGTGTGTGTGTGTGTGTGTGTGTGTGTGTGTGTATGTGGGTCTCAACCAATAGCATATGGCACAGTTAGAAGATTTCACCTTGGCTTGCAGCTCTTTGGTTGTGTTTTTACTCAGTTATTGGTTGTTTGTGTGTCTGGTCTGATGTATTGAGCGTTGCCTTCACATCCTCTCTGCGGTCGCAGGGCATGAAGTCATACTAACACACAAAACATTACAGAATGAAGTCTGTAAACAAGCGCCGCTTCCCTAAATGTGAATTCCAAAATAAAAACCTTCCTCTCATGGCTCTTTTTCTATGGATTATGTAACACAAATCCACTTATGGCCACTAGACTAATTTATTATGTCCTGTCCTGGAAAAAAGTCGACAAAAGTCACAGCCACAATGTAGGTTTGCCAGGCCTTCGCTTATTCAGTGGCTAAAGTGTTTTTTTAGCACGTTGCTAGTTGGTTTGTGGATGGTTTCTAAGGTGTTCTGGTGTGTTTCTCACACAACGACATGCTTAACCACCATAGTAACCCTAACAAATAACTATTCAGGACTGTTTTACGAAACTGTAACATGCAATGATGCCTATATTGCAAAACCATTAAATGAAGTACGTAAATAAACTAATATAGTGTTATATGCATGTTATTAAAGGACAGGATAGAAATGCTTGTACAGTTTGTGACTGAGTTCCTGCTTCATGGTATATTTTACTCATTTGTCCGCCGGACGGAAATGCTACTAAATAATTGACCGTAGTCCAACTGTACATGGTGAGATTAAGTATTCAATGAGAAAATAAGATGTAGGGGAGAATCAGTTTTGAATCTATTGTATTGAATAGAGAGGGAATTATATTACCATAATGTATCCAGACCTGAATATGACAATAATAACATTCAATAACATCCAGGAGCCCACATGGATGAAATATCAGAGAAAAAGTGTAATGTTAAATTAAGAAACACCGCTGCATCCTGAACAAAACATCTATTTACTCTCCAGGAATCCATTTCATGTCAACTTCAAACTGGGATAAAGATACTAAACATCAAAAATCTACAATATGATTTCTTAATGGGTTGAAATTGTGTGTTGTTTGTGTGTTTCTAGGTGTGTGACCTGTCCTTTAGTTTGAAGAAGATGTTGATCAGACACAAACTGACCCATAATCCCAACAGACCCATGGCTGAATGCTCCCTGTGCCACAAGAAGTTCACCCGCAACGACTACCTCAAAGTCCATATGGAGAACGTCCACGGGGAGACCGAGGGATAGACAATCATACTCCACACCTACACATGAACACATATTCATACAAGCCATGTATAAAACGGATGCATACAAACACAGGGTATATACACACACTTCTCCACAAGCTTTGGTTTACTTTGAGATGTCCAGAACCAGTTCATTTCCACATTATCACAAGACTGATTAAATGGCATTTAATCGTGGCTGCAGATCAGGTTTAGATTGGAGGAAAGCATGAGAATGCTTGTCCTTTTGTACGTTAATAATTCAGATCTCACAGTTGTTGAGCGATGTTGCGTGACCAAAGACCATTATGTGCCAATTTTCTACAACCTTGTTGAGAGTAAAGTTCATTGGTTTCAAATGTTTGCATTTAACTGTATTATTCGATATTTATCATTTTATATTTTCAGCGTTCAGTGTCACATGAGGTTTGTGTTTGATCGTCAGATTAACGTCTTGCCGTTCTAAGTTGGAAAGTTTGGATTTGGTTTGGATGAATGAACGATTGAATCGCTGATACCACTAATCTGGTCGGTCTGGTTTTTTTCCCCGATCCTGTCCTGTCCATCTGCAGGAGACCGTCGACAGTGCCTCTGCCCCGATCACGTTTGCTTTAGTTCATTTTAAACATTTGGTTCTCGGTAGAAATCAGATGTGCTTTGATTCTTGATTAGACGTGCTCAGTTGATGATTGCTCTCTGAAGCTGCTGCTGTCATTAAAGCCTCAGTGTGGCTTTGGATAGAAAAGTAATCACTCATTAAGACTGAGATCCACAGCCAAATACACAACTTCCACTTCTGAACTCTAGGAACAGAACTCGTACCACCTCTGCAGGATCAATAGTACACAAATAAGTTTTGTTTTTAAACATTTTAAATCCAAAAATGACAGTTTTGTCCATTGAGCAAAGTAACGTGAACCTGAAACGTTTCAATTCAGACCTTTCTTCTAAAATCAGAAGGTTCTGATTGGTTTATAGGAATGACCAACAAAGGATGTTGAGTTGTTCGTGTTGAGTTCAAAATGGTCTTTGTCTCAAAACAATTAAATGTATCTGATGATGATTTAGAAATTTCTATGTTTTCAATGTTCATCTGGGCCAGGAGTGTAAGAGTTCATCATTCTATGGGCTAAAGTATTGCAAATATTCTTTGCACACAATTCTACATCTCTCATCTCTTGTTTTCCCCTCTGTTCAGTTTATTTCTACTTTCTATCCTTGTTTCTTTTCATTGTTTTTGGCTTTCTTTCTAGCTTTTTCTAGCGTAAAATCATACAGTGCCAGCTAAAGAGTTTTAGAAAGTATCTGGAACAGCTCTGGTAACATCCACAAGTGTTGTAGTCGAGATGAGCTCAATTCGAGTCCAGCCTGAGACATGAGAAGACTGAGACCAGAAGAGGGTCGAGTCCAAGTTTGTCAGAGTCCAAATGCCCCGAGTCCGTGACAAGACGGACATCTACTTTATATAAAACAGTGTTCATCAGAGGAAATCTTGAGAAACACATTACTGCACAATACTTTGTCTAAATTGACAAAAGAGCACCTGGATGTTCCTCCATGCTGCTCGAAAAATGTCTGCTGGACAAATGAAACATGGTGGAAAACATCAAAACCTCATCCCAGGTGTGAAGTATAGCGGAGGAACCATCATAGTTTGGGTTGCTTCGCTGCTTCGGGAACTGGAAAGCTTGCCATCATTGAGAGAAAAATCAATTCCATGTCTATCAGGACACTTTGATGGAGAACGTGAGGTGGTGTGCCTGCAGATCGCAGCTCAACAGATGTTGAGTGATACAACAAGACAACGACGCAGGAGTAATTTAACAACAGAATCGCTTCAACTGAAGAAAACACAGTCCTGAGTCCTGACCTCAAACTGATTGAGATGGTTTGGCATGAGCCGAAGAGAGAAATTCACACCAGACATCCCAAAAATATTGCAGAGCTGGAAGAGTTTTGTTTCGAGGAGTGGTGCAAAATTCCTCCTGACCGTTGAGCAGGATTGATCTGCACTTGGAAGCTTTGGTTTATTTGGCTTTGTCTGTTCAGTGATTAGTGGAGACTGCTGAACAATTGTTTGCTTCTTAATGTCAGAATTTGCTGCCCAAAAAACTCGTGTAGTTGGTGGTTCAGATGATCGTTTCCTATTCAAGTGGGCATTTCTTGGCCAAAATAAGCTGCAAAGTTGAACAGACTCTCAGTCTGAAGTCAGAAGTCTGTCTCTCCAGGACCAGGACGGTCGTGGTGAGAGAACGACAGTCAGACGTGGGAGATGATCATCTCAAGTTCTTTCAAACGGCCGTTTACCATTTCCAAACCACTTCAGAGTGTGGACTGTTTCTCTCACATCCTTTCTACATTTCAGTTTGTCCTCAATCACAGAGTTTCGTACACACTCGAGTGATTTACTCGGCACTGTGAGGGCGTGTGTGTGTGAGAACGTCCTCTGTGGGTTTTTGAAGTGGTGTGTGAGGCTTCTGAATCAGTATCTGCAGCATCCGTTCCAAACTCTATCTCGCGTCCTCGGTTTATCTCTCCCCGTCTCCTCGACCTGCCTTGAATGCCTACATCGACGCCCCAAGCCTGGCTGCATTCCCTCGGGAAAAAGGAGTTACCGCGGCAACCCCCAGGGGCGTGACGGAACATCCCGGTCCGTGTCGACCCACGCCGGCAGCCGAATCCACACACACACGACCGCAGACTGCAAGAGCGTCCTGGAATTTTGTCCTTTATCAGCGATGGAGAACCAGTATCACAGTGCGTACAGTGAGTGTGTGTGTATATATATGCTTCTAATTATTCTCTTTATGAGTCCGCCGGTTTCCTGTGCCCCTCGGGATGGTGACACTGGTCTCCACCCTGACTTCAGGAGTATCATTAACCTCTCACCACACTAACCGTCCAGTCAGACGGGACCGCCGTCACCACAGTAACAGGTAGTGTGGGATGCCTTCCTGACCCTCGGAATGTGAAGTATGGCTGTCCAGATTGAATCCTGTGGGTCTGGAATCTAAGGAAAAGAGTGTGTTTAATGTGTGTTTGCATGGAAAAACAGGGAGCGGTACCAAGAAGGGAAACCCAGGCCCATAACCACAGCGAGGAAGAGAAAAGGAGGCGATAAATCAAGAAGGGACATTAGTTGAAATGAAAGAGGGGAAAGTGAATTCTGCTGTAACCGGAGAGCTGAAGCCTCTAGTGGCAGGAGAAACAATGACATGTGAGGTTCATGCTCATTCTGCTGTTGAAAAACAGATAGTGACGCCTCTAAAATCTGATATATGACTATAATGTTATACAACTATGAACTGTTTTACTTGCAGGGTTGCCAGCTCTGTGCAACAAAAGTTGCCCAATGTGACGTTCTCCGTCGGATGGCAAAATTCTCCATTGATTTGTTGGGCTGGGGTGTTTCGAGGGTGTTGGAGCGCTGAAATCGTGCGTACGGGGTGGAAATCAACAGCTGAATGAAAATTATTCCTCACCCTCATGTTGTTCCGCACCCATAAGACCTTCGTTCATCTTCACAAATAAACTGAACAACACTCACGGCACTTCTTAAAATTAATCCACTGGAGTCACATGGTTTACTTTTATGATGTCTTCACTTCCTCTCTGGGGCTTGAAAGTGGTAGTTGTATATTTATCTATGGAGGAGAGCTCTCGGATTTCATCAAAAACATCTTCATTTCTGAAGATGAATGAAGGTCTTATGAACGACATGAGGAGAGGAATTAATGACTGAAATATCATTTTAGGGTGAACTGACCCTTTAAAAGCCACAGGAAAACCACAGATGTGGCAACACTGATTACTGGGCAGAAGTGAATATTATTATTAACACATTTAATTATTGATTTAACAGTTGCGTTTTATATACTCTACATTGCAATTCAGATAAATTACCAATATACTTAGAAAAATAAATATTTTAGAAATTTGTCAATCTTCCTTTTTATTTTATGTTTATTTAACTGTTGGTTGTTAATGAAAGTAAACAAATAAACTATTATATCAGTTCATTGAATATTGGTCAATTTAATGACCTTGTTGTTTCTGCCATTTTAAATCTGATGAGAGTCATTTTAGGAAAAAATTATTTTAGAAACTATTTTTAATCTGAACTATAAGACTGATCTAAAAGAGAAAGAACAATCGCACTGATGATGTTAGTAAAATTATTTATTTTTATTTAATTTATTTTTTTGTTAAATATTCATCTTTTTATCATATTTCCGTGTCTTACGATTTATTAAATCAATAAGCCTCATGTGGCCCGGTGTTTTTACAACAATTATACATAAAATATTGGTAATTTATCTCTTAGAAAACTTGTATAATATAAAGATTTTTTGTTGTGTAAGAGAGCAGAAAGCAACATTCACAGTAAAGATTTTGACTGAAAGCCATTTTCAATGAGGACTGGTGACTTCAGTTATGCAAATGAGCAGTGATGTCATGTGATCATGTGCCTGAAACAGATGAACAGCACAGCGACTCGATTCATTCAGCGCTCCTGATGTGGGTGGAGATGAAGATGTACGGAGTGCCGCGGGATCATGAGTTTTTGTTGTCAGATCCAAGAAATGAGTTCGTGTTTCCGTTTACATTATCCTGAAGTCAGTGGATTATTTTAATGGGTTTTTGATAAAATGCCTGAAATAATAAACTCAAGATTTTTTTCCATTCTAAAGCATAAAATACATCAGTAATACCCTCTTTTTTTAAAGCTTTTACTTGCCTTAAATTAAAAAGGTGGTTGCTAACGAGCGTCTAAACGGAACTACAGAGGTTGTCGGAGACATAAACATCATCAGCCGAACTCTGTGTTTATAATCGCTATTCAAACCTTCAGGGAAAATGCTTTAAACAAACACTGAACGAGTTCAAGCTCAATGTTGATGACGCTGAATCCTGCGATCATGGTGTAGTTCGCTTACAGCCTACGTTTAGCTTTTTACTTCTGTATTTACGCAAAATTCATGAAAGTTGTTCGTATGTGAAGATTATCATGATGAACAAAACCTGTAAGAAGTGTGTGTGTGTGTGGGGGGGTATTCCCTACGTTATGGGGACCATAACGTCCTAGTAAATCTTGACATTGTGGGGACATTTTGTTGGTCCCCATGAGGAAACAAGATTATAAATCATACAGAATGATCTTTTTTGAAAATGTAAAACAGCAGAACATTTTGTGTGATGGGTAGGTTTAGGGGTAGGGGTGGGGGCAGGGGGACAGAATGTACAGTTTGTACAGTAGAAAAACCATTACGCCTATGGAATGTCCTCATAAAACATGAAAACACAACATGTGTGTGTGAGTGTGTGTGCGTGTGTGTGTGTGTGTGTGTGTGTGTGTGTGTGTGTGTGAGTGTGAGTGTGAGTGTGTGTGGTCAGACATCATCACTGTTCTCAGGTCTCCTCATTACCTCCACATCAACTTTCTCCTCAGATCTTCCCGAGTAAAGACACTGCCTCAAACACGTCTGCTAAGACAATTACATCAGCAGAGACGTCGAGAACACACACTGCTAGTGTCCTTCATCCAAACCATTCTTAAGGCATTTTCTCCACGCCTCTACGTCAAGCCAAAGCAAACATTTATCCTGACGTTTTCCTATGGCTGTGTGATTTTATAGTGCCTCCATGTCTAGCCAACTATCGGGGAAATTTGTGAATTTTTCTCACTCAGATCCATTTTCGTCTCATAAAGAGGTGGAAGCTCGATTGCTGTCCTTTATGAACTAGGCCGATTTGAGTAAGTTACTTGAATTTTTCATGTTTTATCTCTCATGACTTGGATTGCCAGGCCAAACACATAATCCCAGAGTCGGAATTCCACGCTTTCATCCTCCTGCAAAAGAAAACATGGCGTTTTGGAGTTCTGTCGCTCTTCCCCTCATCAGGAAGCCCACGGGGAACACGCGGCCAGCCCGCCGCTCTGAGGATTATTAGTGGTTGCTGGAGAGCCCGACATTCCCGTTCTGAGGGGATTCCAACTCCAAAGAGCAACAATTTAATTCCAGTCTCTTGGTATGTGTCCAGCGAACGCAGGGCAGTTCATCCTAAACCTATAAACACATTTCATAACATTCCCCCACAATAAGGCAAGACAGAGAGAAAGAGTGCGTTTAGAAATGTCAAATGGGAATTTAAAAAAAAAGCCAAACAGGGAAAATGAAAGGAACACGTTGATTGAATTTATAATATGACTCCAGTAAAGGCAAAAAGGAGAAATAGACATATCAGCAGAGCCGTACGGTGCAAAACCTTCAGGTCTGTCAGCACACACATCACAAACATCACAAAGTATATTAGCACTCCACCACAAACCTGTCCGCACGTCACACACACACGTGCACAAACGTATAGCCTTACACACACTCTCGCACACACACACACACCGGCTGTCCTCACTCTACAGATGAATGCTGACAGAAAAACACACAGGGAATTATGGGAATTGCGTTTCAGTGAAAGAAAAGAGCAGTACATGTGAACAGAATACACATTTCATGGTCCATTTTCCAACGGAGGGCATGTATTGAAGGGTAAAAATTATAACAGAATAAATAGAACTTAAAATATGACATTTTTCTCTCTCTCTTGATTATGGCCACTTTTGACTTTAAAGAAAAAGAAAAACGTACAGAAAAAGCATGTTTTTGGTATATCGTGTGCCTTGGTGGATTTGTATTGTGTGTAAATGATGTGGGATGAGAGACATGTAAACACAGCTGCATCAGTCCATCAATGTTTAACATGTGTAAAACATATCTAAAAATAATTTTTTTGTTTCTGAATTAAAATTCTCAAAATACAGACTGCTAAAAAAAAGTAAACTATTACACATCAGTTCCAAATGTATTACGAACATGAAACATCCCATTTTTATAAAGGTATTATAAAGGTGAAGTTAAAATGCCTGGAGTCAATTAAAAAATTGGTTTTGTTTTTAATCATCATACAGGATAGGAAATTTCCCTTGATTGCAGAATCACACATATACAGTGGTGTGAAAAAGTGTATGCCCCCTTCCAGATTTCTTTTTTTTTTTTTTTTTTTTTTGCATATTTTGCAAGCACAAAATGCAGTTTTTAAATGAAGGTTGTTATTATTAAGGTAAAACAGAATCCAAACCCACATGTCCCTGTGTGAAAAAGTGTTTGCCCCCTAAACCTAATAACTGTTGTTCCACCCTTACAGCAACAACTGCAATCAAGTGTTTGTGATATCTTGCAGTGAGTCTGTTACAGCGCTGTGGAGGAGTTTTGACCCGCTCATCTTAGCAGAATTGTTGTAATTCAGCCACATTGGAGGGTTTTCGAGCATGAACTGCCTTTTTAAGGTCACGCCACAGCATCTCAATAGGATTCAGGTCAGGACTTTGACTGGGCCACTCCAAAGTCTTCATTTTGTTTTTCTTCAGCCATTCAGAGGTGGACTTGCTGGTGTGTTTTGGATCATTGTCCTGCGGCAGAACCCAAATGCGCTTCAGAATGAGGTCTCGAACAGATGGCCAGACATTCTCCTTCAGGAGTTTTTGGTAGACAGCAGAATTCATGGTTCCATTTATCACAGCAAGTCTTCCAGGTCCTGAAGCAGCAAAACATCCCAAGACCATCACACTACCACCACCATATTTTACTGTTGGTATGATGTTCTTTTTCTGAAATGCTGTTACTTTTACGCCAGATGTAATGGGACACACACCTTCCACAGAGTATTTTCCCAAAAGTCTTGGAGATCATCAAGATGTTTTTTCTGTTTTCTGGGTGTGGCTAGAACAATTGAACTCAGGTGTAATAACCCACAGTTAAGTTGTGTTTTAACAGGTGGCCAAACACTTTTTCACACCACTGTATGGAAAATATAGCAAAAGAGATCTCCTGTGACATTTGTAAGTTTTCTTGAATGCTAACTATGTGGCATCATTTAATTTCCCCAGACTCACAAACAAAGAATAAAACCTTTCATCAAAGATGCCCATCTAAAAACTCAAACCAAATGGCTCTGTCTAATTAAAGCCATTTATCCCATGAAACAGGGAATGTTTTGTCAAAAACAAAAGGGTTTTGTTGTGTGAGCTGGCTGTGATAAAGGAGAGCCACGTCTGGCCACCATACAGTCTTTATGGTGAGATGGGGTTGTCCACCCAAAACATGCAGATTATTTGTCAGTATATTTGTTTATTTTCATAATATTTTTGTCATATTGCTGTAGCTGAGACATATTTGTACAAACACAGAATGTAAAATCTGAAGAGGTGACATTAATTCTCATTTTATGTGTTTGAGGCAGGGTGTTCCCCAGGGTTCGCTCCTGGGTCCTCTTAAATTCTCATTTACTGTTTCAATCTTTTTCTCACACAGACAGCCGCTTTTGTGTCACTCCTTGTTGTTGTTACTCTGCTTAACCATCATCCCCTTGACGGATGGATTCAAAGATATTATCCTCTAGTGTATGTGTACATGTGTGTCTCTGTAAAAGGGGGAAACAGAGTACTTGTTCGAGACCCCTCAATTAGACACACTGAACCTGCTGGACCACACACATGCATTTGGACACACACACTCATTCAACAAAATCAATGGCCTTGGTGTCAGTGCTGCACTAATATACCACAACACATATCTGTCAGACAGGAAACCACAACTCATGTGGCCATCACAATTTGTGTGCACACACACATTTATCATTTTCTATTATGTGTCTGTGTCTCAAGGCTACACTGTCGAGCCGAACACACAAACACACACACACACACACTGACACATGTTGTGTTTTCATGTTTTATGGGGACATTCCATAGGCGTAATGGTTTTTCTACTGTACAAACTGTACATTCTGACCCCCTACACTACCCCTACCCCTAAACCTACCCATCACACAAAATATTTTACATTTTTAATCAAACATTGTTTAGTAGGTTTTTAAAGCTATTTGAAAAATGAGGACGCATGAAATGTCCTCATAAAACATGTTTATGTCGTAATACTAGTGTCATACCCATGACATTATACACATTTGTGTCCTCATAAATCACAAAAACACACATACACACACACACACGTTGTGTTTTCATGTTTTATGGGGACATTTCATAGGCGTAATGGTTTTTCTACTGTACAAACTGTACATTCTGTCCCCCTACACTACCCCCACCCCTAAACCTACCCATCACACTAAATGTTCTGCTATTTTACATTTTCAAAAAAGATCATTCTGTATGATTTATAAGCTTGTTTCCTCATGGGGACCAAAAAAAGATCAAGATTTACTAGTATTACTATACCTGTGGGGACATTTGGTCCCCATAACGTAGGGAATACACACACACACACACACACACACACAAGGATGCTCTCTCTTTACTGACAGCGAACAGCTCCCTTTATAACGTGCATCTGCTCAAACACATGGAAGGACAGGTGATTCTGAACCAGCGGAAACATCTCTCAGTGCTTCTCTTCTCCTGTTGAGCATGTGATGAAAACACATTTCAGTTGTCAGAAAACAGAGGACACAGTACAGTGCATTCATCTGATGAGAAGTGACGAGACATTTATATGCATTTATAATGTTTCCATTTCAAATAAATGCTGTTCTTGTGAACTTTCTATTCATTGAAGGATCGTGTGACACTGGAGTTTTGATGCTGATCATTTTCCATCAAGAAGAAATTATATATTTTTAAAAACTATTCAGTTTCTTTAATGTGCTATTTTAAAAAAAAATACCTTAAATTGTAATAATATTTCACAATATCACGGTTTTTATATATTGAAAATCCACATTGTACATGTTTGTCTGGAGCGTTGTACTGTATACAGTAATGGTTACAGTATGTAGTATGCGGTCTCATAGCAACCCTCCACCACATCTCTCACACTCCCCATCTGACACGACCACATCAGTGTGAGCGCAGGCTGCGTCAGGACATCGGCTGAAAGAGACTCTGTCCACCGGGACAATGATGACAATGAGTGTGTAAATCTCAGGTTCATGCTGTGGTTTGTAACTGCTGAGAATGCTGGGAAATCAGCAAGATAGAGCATCATGTGAATCAGCAGGACTGAATGAAAGAATCTTTTATGGTTCTCTTTCATCTTATCTTCTTTTTCTTTTATGTTCTTGTTAGTCACTGCTCAGATTGAAACCTGACACAAGTCTGCATGTGTATGGAAGACAGAGACTGAACACTCGCATTCTGCACAGTAATAGTTGTGCTTGTGTTAGTGACTTTTTGAACAATCCAGTGAATGAAATATTTTAAAACATGCAAGGTACTTTATTTGATTATTATTTCTTTTTCTTTTCATAATGAAAATTCATAATGAATCCAGTAACACTTGAATTAAAAACAAAAATAGTTGACATCAAATTATGTGTAAAGGGTGAATATATGGTTAAAAAATATTTTTGTTGTGGTTGTTCATTGACCCTTCGCAAAGCCCCGCCCCCTTTAGTTACTGTTGCTATGCGCTCTCACGCCACACATCATGTTCTCACGCAGTGAAAAATACATCGAGGAGCAAAGAGGACACTTTTTTTTAAAGCAGTTGAATCAATAAATAGCGTCTAGTGTGTGTTTAATGTGTGGTGACAGATCGCTGTAGCTCCTCGTGAAGCGATCATCTCTTCATACTAGTTCATTTATAGCATCAAATAAACATGAATGAACATCAGAAGGAATGTTGTTTCAAGACGTGATTCAAGTTCACCAACGTTCATCTACTAACGCCCCTGACCGCTTTGACCGACAAAATGGCGGATTCAGGGTTATGATTGGTCAGATCGCCTGTCAATCAAACTGCTGACGAAGGGTCAATTGAAATGCAGCTTAAAAGTAAAATAATATAAATATTACTATTATTTATTATCAATATTTATTTATTATATAAAAAAAGAAACATTTCCTTGGCCGTTGGACAAAGTTCTAAAATTACTCAAGTTAAAATTAAACGAACAGAAAGAATTTTTAAACAAAAAATAATAAAAATGGAAAAAAGCACTTCATATTATTAAAACTTAAATTAAAATTAAAATGACACTGTCACACTTCACTTCACTTACTTGTTGTTCAATGTGTATTTCAGTAAATGCAGCAGGTCATCTGAGTATTACAGTTATAGCAGAATGGAGTGACACAAAGGTGGCTGCATCTGTTAGAAAATGAAAATACTGAAATAAAGGGAGAACTTAATAGGACCCAGGAGCGAACTCTGGGGAACACATCGCCCCAAACACATACCGTCCACTCCATTCATACTGCATACTACATTCTTTTAAAAATAGAAGATAGCATGACATTCCAAAGAAGAGCGAGAGAGAGAGAGAGAGAGAGGGAGGGGATTCTTGTGCATCTGTGTATGTCATATATATATGTGGGTCGCCTGTATATCTCTCTTTTTCAAGCACAGGAACTTCTTCAAACTTTTCCTTCATCACCCGCTCATCTGCTCCCTGAACCGCTCCATTGAGCCGTGCGGCGTTTAGTGTGATAGAATCTCACTACACACACGTACAGTACACAAACATTCACTCGCGCTCACACACGCTAAATCAATCTGCAGCGCAATGAAACTGTTTTCTTATTTACCCAGCGGAAATATTACGGCTCAGAAGTTGCTCTTTCTGTGCTCAGGGGACTTTATTGAAATCTCACTTATGTTTCTTTGAAGTGTTAACATTGTCTCCGGTGTTTCTTCTCAAATCCATTAGAGGGAATACAAAATTATTAACGTGGACAGCAACTCTTGGAAGAATTTGAGAAGAAATGTTTGTGTTCGCATTAAAATATCATGATTTGTAGACTTTGGGATCCGGCCCAATCTGAGCACAGTTTGAAACGTTGTTGCGATCTCTTCTGGAACTGCATGTGATTACTTTTTACTCAGGAGAAAAATGGCATGAAAAAGTTTCCATTTGCTCTCCATTTGTTTTATTGTCATCTAGGAGAAACAAGTGAGAAATGTAAATGATTCAAATATAGAGCAGAACCGCACAAACCGCTGACACTAACAGGAAGCAGAATCTGACACGCTCGAGTTGCAGTTTTGCCTCAGTGATCTGGGTAACGCTACAGTCGTCATGTAGTCTTTACATGTTGTTAATGTTACGTTTACGTTGTATTTGCACTGGCACGGGAACGTTAATGCGGTACCATACACTTCTGCTCTTGAGAAAAAAAGGAAACATTTCAGTGATTTATAATAGCGACAGAAGATGTTTGATTTGCAACAAACCCTTATTTTCTTTCTCACTGTGAATGTTATTTTCAACAGTAACAAAAACATGCTTCGAATGAAGTTGTAAGACTTCCTCTCCAGTCATAATTTATATGCAGACATTGAATGTATTGCTTAACGCTCTCTTCTTTTGCTTCTTTTTATGTGCACCTCGAGCCCTCAGTAAGTCATCAGCACTGAGCGCCGGGAGAACATTTGTTCAGGATTAGTGTTCGTTTAACAGATTTTTTAAATACTTTCTCCTCTTCAAAGGGCCGCAGTTGCTCCGGTAGCCCCACGCACCCATGATGCCTCGCTCTGAGAGGCCTGTGTCTCCTAACTGTAATTTATGTTGATGTCATTGCATTTTTAAAAACAACTGGTAACTTGAGAGATCTTCTGTAAAGTTCTTGGCTTTCATTCACCCACCTGTTTGGAGTCAGAGATGGACAGAGAAGAGGGTTGTCTGGGGTTGTGCTTTGGATAAAAAGTGTTTTTGCTTATATAAGATCACACACACACACAGTCACACACACTCACACACATGTTTGTTTTGCTGTCAAAGTGAGGTCATTCCATAGGCGTAATGGTTTTATACTGTACAAACTGTACATTCTGCCCACCCCCCACCCCCCACCCCTAAACTTAACCCTCACAGAAAACATTCTGCATTTTTACATTTTTAATTAAACCTTGTTTAGTATGTTTTTAAAGCTGTTTGAAAAGTGGGACATATGAAATGTCCTCATATTTCACGTTGAAATTGTAATACCAGTGTCATACCCATGACATTATACACATTTGTGTCCTGATATGTCACAAAAGCGCACACACACATACACACACACACACACACATAAATCACAAAAAAGTGCACACACACACACTCTCTCTCTCTCTCTCGAGAAGTGAAAGGGAACTGACTTCATGAACTAATCTGAGGATTAGAAGAGAGAGGTTTGTCCCATCCACCCACCCATCCATCCATCCATCCATCCATCCACCCATCCATCCATCCATCCACCCATCCATCCATCCATCCATCCATCCATCCATGAATCCATCCACGCATCGATCCATCCACCCATCCATACATCCATCCATCCATCCACCCACCCATACATCCACCCATCCATCCATCCACTCATCCATCCACCCATCCATACATCCATCCATCCATACATTCACCCATCCATCCATCCATCCATGAACCCATCCATCCACCCATCCATCCATCCATCCATCCATCCATCCATTCACCCATCCATCCATCCATCCATCCATCCATGCATCAATCCATCCACCCATCCACCCATTCATCCATCCATCCACCCATTCATCCATCCATTCACCCATCCATCCATGAATCCATTCATCCACCCATCCATCCATCCATTCACCCATCCATCCACCCACCCACCCATCCATCCATCCATACATTCATCCATGCATTCACCCATCCATCCATGAATCCATCCATCCACCCATCCATCCATTCACCCATCCATCCATCCATCCATCCATACATTCATCCATCCATCCACCCATCCATCCATCCATTCACCCATCCATCCACCCACCCATCCATCCATCCATACATTCATCCATGCATCCACCCATCCATCCATCCATTCATCCATCCACCCATCCATCCATCCATTCACCCATCCATCCATGAATCCATCCATCCACCCACCCATCCATCCATCCATTCACCCATCCATCCACCCACCCACCCATCCACCCATCCATCCATCCATCCATCCATCCATACATTCATCCATCCATCCACCCATCCATCCATCCATCCATCCATTCATCCATCCATCCATCCACCCATCCATCCATCCATTCACCCATCCATCCATGAATCCATCCATCCACCCATCCATCCATCCATACATTCATCCATCCATCCACCCATCCATCCATCCATTCACCCATCCATCCATCCATTCACCCATCCATCCACCCACCCATCCATCCATCCATACATTCATCCATCCATCCACCCATCCATCCATCCATTCACCCATCCATCCATGAATCCATCCATCCACCCATCCATCCATCCATTCACCCATCCATCCATCCATACATTCATCCATCCATCCACCCACCCATCCATCCATCCATACATTCATCCATGCATCCACCCACCCATCCATCCATTCATCCATCCATCCACCCATCCATCCATCCATCCATCCATGAATCCATCCATCCACCCATCCATCCATCCATTCACCCATCCATCCATCCATTCATACATTCATCCATCCATCCACCCATCCATCCATCCATTCACCCATCCATCCACCCATCCATCCATACATTCATCCATCCATCCACCCATCCATCCATCCATCCATCCATCCATTCATCCATCCATCCACCCATCCATCCATGAATCCATCCATCCACCCATCCATCCATCCATACATTCATCCATCCATCCACCCATCCATCCATCCATTCACCCATCCATCCACCCACCCATCCATCCATCCATACATTCATCCATGCATTCACCCATCCATCCATCCACCATCCATCCATCCATTCATCCATTCACCCATCCATCCATACACCCATCCATCCATCATCCATTCATCCATTCACCCATCCATCCACACATCCATCCATCCATCCATCTATCCACCCATCCATTCATCCACCCATTCATTCACCCATCCAATCATCTATCCATTCATCCACCCATCCATCCATCTATCCATTCATCCACCCATCCATCCATCCATCCAAGCATTCAAGTCATCTGTCCATCCATTTGTCCATCCATCCAACATTCATCCAACTTCCATCTGTCCATCCATCCCTCTGACCATCCATCTGTCTATCCTTTCATCCATTAATACATCAACCTGTTTTTCTAATCCCTCCATTAATTACTGAGGTCTGAAATCAAAAAAGGCGGAAATAGGAAAAGAGAGAGACTGAGAGATAAGAGGAGAGAACAGAACACTGCAGGTGTTGCAGGAAAGAAAATCAAAGTGGAATTCCCAGATGGTGAGCGGGAATCAGTGCAGGATAAATAACCCCGTGACTGACAGCCACTCAGAGAGGAGTGAGACATCACTCACAGCAGCAGAGACAGACCGTGTGTGAGAGAGTGTTTTATTAGCATGTGAGCTGATGTCAGAGAGCAGAAACGAAGGCCCATGTGCATGGGGAGGTTTGGGGTGTACACACATAATTATATGTTAACGTGAATAATTCTGACAATGTTTTGCATGTACACGCTTGTTCTGCCTTATAGCAATGCACTTCTCACTGTTTATTGGTGTGCGTGAGCCAGATCTTATAAAAATGCTTTTGAATGTCAGTCGCAGTTCTCATGAGGAATGTATAATCACATGGGGAAATCCAGAGAGCTTCTGTACATTCCTTTAGCTTGCACTACAGGTCCAGACATACATTCCAAGCAGTGAAACTTCACCATTAGCTCCTTATTTTCTTCATAAGGGCCAACAGGTTGAGTTATCCCAGAAATACAGACCAGGACCATGTGGACAGGATGGATTGGGCCATGCGTCTCGTGTTTGCATGGATCAGGCCTAACTGTGTTAGAATGGAGTGGAGAACACCTATTCCCTGTGGAGATTCTCCACCATTCCCAATGAGGGCATTAGCGCCTTACTTTAACCATCCGGGTCAGCAGGTTGCGTTATCCCAGAACCCTCGTTCCTCATTGGGGCTCAAACGGCAGCACGCAATAGATCTGAGGGGCCACGGTTTCATGCAATGTTTATCATCTAACTAGGGTCAAAGTGTCACCATCTCAACTCAAAGAGATCAACTCTACTCGGCGCTGATTTGCCCCATAGGCCGGGAGAGAACAAATTTCCCGCTGGGTACAAAGTTGCCCTCTCATAAGTGTTTGAAAGCACGGTTCGCTCCATGGATGCAGGACATGTGTCGGCCAGATGTCCCGAACGCCTCGGTTTCCTTCAAAGAAACAATTAGGGACAATTATCGAAACATATAAATGAATTTTGTCCAGAATTACAAAAAGTGTGGCATGGGGAGAAGCAAGGAGTAGGGAAAAAGGTTAAAAGGGTTACAGGAACAGGTGGTTGCAATCTCTGCCAAAGTCTCAACGGTGTTCAAGAAGCAATGGAGGGGAGAATGCAGAGGACGAGAGAAACCTAACAAGTTGTTTGTTCAAGCACTTGTTTGTGTGGACAAGTGCTACCACTCACAGTACACACATGCTAATAGCTAGAGCTGCTTAAATGGTCGTCATTGGATTTAATGGTGGCTTATTTTCCAAATGCAACTATTAAACCAAACCCCTTGTGTGCATGATAAAGGGACACCGAGCTCTGCAAACAAACACCCATCAACATCAAGCACAGTTCATGGTCCCTCTAACATGTTTGTGTGAGAGCGAGGGGGTCTGGAGGTCTTAAGGATAGAAATGCGACTTGTGCTGGATCTAGATGAGAAGCACATTGGACCATGTGGACGGGATGGACTGGGCCATTCGTGGTGTGTGTGGATCAGCTCTAATTATGTTTGAAAAGTGAACTGGAGATGCTGTGCAATGGAGAGTCAATAATAAAATATCTTTGATAACACATGCCAACATGTGTTCCTGTGCAGGACCTGCTGAAAGTCCAGTATAGCCGTGATGTTCACCCAGAAATAATGCAGTTATAGACCACTGTTAAGAATGAAGGACTTTCAAGTACTTAACACAAAGATTTTCCAGCACTTCAAAGGTCAAAAGCTTTAATGTTAAACAGTTGTTTTACATTAAAAAACATGTCATTTTTAATGTGACCTAAAAGATATATATATATATAATCTTTCAAAGATTGTCCCTATTTGTAAACCTAAAAGTTCCATGATATGGGAAGAGACGATCTGAACTCCATAGCATTGGCTAAGGGAGAGACAACCAACTGTAAAGCAACCAATCACAATTTGTTTTGTTCTGCATCAGGGTTGTGAAAATGTCACGTTGATTTCCCTACAATAACAGACCAATAAATAAAGAGTGTATGCCGCAAACTATACATACTTCACATACTTTTGAAAATCCAGTGTTTAGTTGATCCTGATACACGCTCATTGTCACAGTTGTGAACACGTCAGCTTTCTTCTTCCATAAGGGGGTTTGGCATCAAAGTATCTTTGTTTCCAGGTGGAAATACACGGCTGTCTCCTGAATATCCTGTAGAATTGAACCAATCAGATGATGACTTTGAAAATCATGAAGTATTTCCAGTTAAGTGTGTCATATACAACAGCCACTAACTCAGTGAGTTCTCAGATCTGACTAAACTTCAAAATAAATAAATTAAATTGTGTCTCTGCATTGTGTGGTATAACGAGAGGATTTGTTTGTGTGTAAAACTTAGTAAACTCATAATAATAATAATAATCAGATGAAGAAGGGGGACCGGAGGGCAAGTGGTACTCGCTGCAGAGCCAAATGGGAGGAGCTAGAGCTCCACCTCGCTGAATTAAGTGGGCGGGGCCGCGCAGACGCAGGTATAGTCCGTTCTAACTAAGTGTACAACCTGTGGTACGGTAAGAAAACTGTACTCTAAAGTTAAACTGAACTTTGAGATGTATAAAAAAGTAATAATCTTACATTTATCGCTGTCTCGACATGACTATGTTATTGTTATTTTCTGACCCCCTGAAATATTAATCGGGAGTAGGTTAACTTGGGATAAACACAAAGTTATATCGATAGCTAATATGTGCTATAGCATTCTCTCATTCCCCACTAGTGGTACGCAGCGTGTTTTTAATCATAGTTTTTATTTCTGCTTAACCTGCACAGATGCATCAGACAATCCTTTTGCGAGGACAGGATCTCCTGCTGTCTATCGAGAGATGCACAGTGTGCTGCAAAAAATACCACTGTGCCTACTGTAAATTACTGTATAACTATTTACACGAGCTCCAGAATCATGTAAATAATCACATGCAAAATGCAGTTCAGCAAGAGGGTATGTGTGTGTGAATTATTTTAATTATACTGTGTGAAAAATATCATGTTTGTTGAAACTTTGTTTTTGCATGTCATAATCATTTCTTCATATTGTTTGTTTAATATTTTCTTGTGTTCTGAAACCTTGTGTCTGAATTTCAAATACTTCATTTCAGTTATTGTTGTTATAGTTTTTCTGCATTACATTACTTAGTTTGAATCATTGTAAAAGATCAAGTCAAATGAAGTCACCTTTACTTATATAGCACTTTTTACAATGCAAATTGTGGCAAAGCAGCTTTACATTAATAATTGGCAAATAATTTTTGGCTGCACAGCAGCTCCCAAAGAAAATGGTGCCCCTCTTCAGCTAGGAGGAATTGACTGTGGGGTATTCATGTTGATGGTAAGTGGTCTTACATTTGCAGTACAACTGTGTCTGTGTGCTAAACACTGCATTTGTTAATATAGTTTTTGTTTTTTAGTATGCACTCGATGTTGTGCTCTCAAAGCCATTTGATTTTGCTGCGGTGAGTTTGCAATAAAAAACAAAACAAAAAAGTGACTGTGAGAACACGATCAATAAAATATATATATATATAAAAAAAACTATTAAGATTTTCAATTGCTATCTTTTACCAGTCTGACATGCCTAAAATCAGGAAGTGGTGGTGCTATCAGTTAATTCAGACATTTCCTTTGACAAGGTATAATACTGATAACTATACGTTTGAATAAAACCTCTATATATATATATATATATATATATATATAGCAATGCATGCCTAAAACATTCTGATGTTTGTCACTTCCCACAGTCAAGTCCCACAACTACTCACCCAGGAACAAAAGCTACCAAATCCAGATGACATGGAAGTCACTCCACCTGAGTCAGATGTCATGGACCTCACCATCACCCCAACACCAGAAATCTATGTATCTTGAGGGAATGTTTATGTATTGCTTGAATTGTTTATTTATGCATTTACCTTTCCTGTTTCATGAAGGTGTTTATGAGCTGCACTATTATTGAAATTCTTATATTGCACACAGGACTCAGCGGTGATGAGGAACATCCAGCTGGCCTGTGAGTGGGTGGAGGAGGAGAACCAACACCACTTTGCTGGGAAGATTGATCTGCCAAAGATCTTAAGGATGAAGAAGGATGATGCCTTGTTGGCTATCACAAGGCGGGACTTGTTTATAGACACCATGTTTTATGAATGTGAAATGAGTGAAGAAGAAATTTGGGCTCCCTTCCTTTTCATTTTTCAGAGAGTAGAGGACATGGAATTATTCATGCAGGAAATACGTGACAAAAGAAATATCCGTGTGTCTTGTTTTCACAACCCTCACTTGTGAATCTACCAGTGGGGTACTATAAAACAAATATTGATTGAGTTTTGTTTTGTAAAATACCAGTAATTTTTTCGTGTTCTTCAAATATATTCATTATTTTATATCTTCTTATTTTAACATTTTATGTAGATTTAAGATTTATTTTATGTTAGATGCACATTTTGATAGAAACAAATAACTTGTAGGACAGTGCAGTATGTGACTATTAAATTACATTTATGTTCTCCCAAATGTTGTTGGAGTGGATGCCTCACTCATCTCAGAACACATTTGTTATCTTATTTTCTCCAGTGTGGGAAGTCACATGTCTGGTTTAAGACTACTGGTCTGCTTACTTATTTCCATTTCATTAAAATAGCATAATGCGTGGCCTATCACATGAAGGTTGAGTCTATCCAAACTTACAGTCAATATTACATTTAAATTTACAATATATATATAAAAAATTACAACTAGCCTGTTGGAGTACATGCTTCCACATTTATGTACAAAAAGGGCAGATGGCAACCTAGTCGTATTATTAATATTATTTATTATTGAATTAATCCGATGACTTAGATTAGTTCACAAATAACCCACATGTTAATGCAGTGGACAAAAAATAAAGAGGTGCAAAGATAGTAAGCTTTCACATTGCCTACTAAGTCTTGTAATTTACATAATCGTATAGCACATGCTTTTATCCAAAGCGACTTCAAAAGTGAAGAAAACAACGAAACTTCATTCTAATAAGGCGAAAATAATATGACAAGCTGGTAAAGATAGAAAGTTTCAACAGTTATTAGAAACGCACATGTTAGCAATGTTCTTAAGTGTTACATAATGTCGTTTGTCACGGAAACGATACTGATCATGCTGAAAATAATTAATCATAATCATGACGAATGAAAATAATGCAATATTGTCTATGCCAGCATCTTGCGCATCAAAACATTTCCTTTTTAATTACGGTTGAACGCGCACTAACATTAACAGGCTCGATGGCGCTTCAAGCCCCGCCCATTGGAGCTCTAGCTCCTCCCATCTGGCTCTGCAGCGAACTCCGCCCATTAGATCCAGCGAGGGGGACCTCGAGCTCCAGCCATGGGGAGCAAGAGCTCTAGCTCCTCCCATTTGGCTCTGCAGCGAGCACCCTCTCCCGGAGGGTGTGTTCCAACTACAGAGGGATCACACTCCTCAGCCTCCCCGGGAAAGTCTATGCCAGGGTACTGGAGAGGAGAATAAGGCCGATAGTCAAACCTCAGATTCCGGAGGAACCCTGGACCAGCTCTATACCCTCTCCAGGGTGCTGGAGGGTTTATGGGAGTTTGCCCAACCAGTCCACATGTGCTTTGTGGATCTGGAGAAGGCATTCGACCATGTCCCCTTGGGCCCTGTACGACCGGAGCAGGAGCGCTCCCTTAGAGATAGGGTGAAGAGCTCGGCCACTCGGGAGGAGCTCAAAGTAGGAGCTAGCTGGCCTGGGAACGCCTCGGTGTCCCCCCGGAAGAGCTGGAGGAAGTGTCTGGGGAGAGGGAAGTCTGGGCATCTCTGCTTAGACTGCTGCCCCCACGACCCGACCCCGGATAAGCGGTAGAAGATGGATGGATGGAATAGCGTAAGGGCTTGAATTTCAGCATCAAACCCAAAGTGCGCACACATAAAGCCACCTCTCAGTACTAAATTGAGTTCTTTTTCACTGTTAACTGTCAAATACACACAAAATAATGTCAAAATGGTCGTTAGTATTCCCGTAAACAGTCAGTAGTGTTTTAAGTGAACCTAAACAGTGTAACAGTATAATGGATCTGTGCGTCGGCTCTTAAAGTGACAGCAGCCTAATATACCTGCAGCCAAATATAATTTATAAATATATGCAACCCCTACACCCGGGTCCTACTCAACCCGCTCCGAGCGGGCCTCGAACCCCGGTCTTCCGGCATGGGAGTCAGACGCTCCAACAAGGAGGCTAAAGGCTGCAACCTCTAGCATCTGTCGCTAGAGCGTCTCTTGAGGTCAGAGGAGTGAGGTTTACTCGCACAGCAACTACTAGCTGGCCTCCGTTACATATAGAATAGATAATATTAAAAATATCTATATGGCAGTTTCCCCTATGGAATTGATGTCAAAATTGAGTGAAAATGCTGAGTGGCTAAAAACTTTATAAAACCACTAACCAGACTAGCTGGACAGAAGAAAAACTAACTTTGTTTACTAATAGTACTTGGATTTTAGTATACTTACAACATAAAGTATACTTGGAAAATATACTTGAACATTACTTAAGTTTCCTCAATACAATGAACTTGAAGTATATGTTTTTGTAAGGTGACCAATGAAGTTCTGTTTCTTTCAACTTCTGATCACTCTCATTTGAACTGAGAATGTGTGTGTGTGTGTGTGTGTGTGTGTGTGTGTGTGTGTGTGTGTGTGTGTGGTCCTATTGGTAATCTCAAAATCTCAGTGGACGATTTACCCAACACGGTACATTGAACAAGACTGTGAAGAGGTGAGCAGAGTAAAAGAAGAGAGCTTATTTTCAGTTTGATTACTTTTAATTAAAGATTATGGCTTGTTCTAGTAGATAGTATCATCTATAACTGCATACACACACTGCTTTTCAAAGTAGTTGCGAAGTCTCTCTTCACTGTAAATGAAGGCCATTTTTTTTCTCTGTCTGACATGTAAAAATCTGTGAAAGAACTTGGCAAATTCTTTGAAAAGCAATGTCTACAAATTGCCATCTTCAAATCCTACCCCAAACCTAAAGAAACATTTTAGCATTGCTAGGTAGAAGTTTCTAGGTAAATCCCGAGGACATTTTTCTGCCAATTAACACATACGAAGCAAATATAAACCCACAAATATATCAAACTCTACAGGTGACTCTAATAATCACAAGCTTCTATTCCCAGGGCATGGTGGGTAATGGTGATGTATGAGGTGTGAAGTGTTTTATCTGTGAGCATGACGACACTGATGGTTGTGTTATCTGCTCTGGAGAACTGTAGACGTGTGCTGGAGACTCGACCTGCCTTACTGAAGTCCTGATAAAAGAACCCAGACGCTTCATACTGGACAACACACATTAATCACACATCAAATCCAGCATGAAGTACGTGGATCCACGCATCCTCAGCTCACACACATAATTGCTCTCCAACTGAACCCTGGGAAGTTTAGTGCACTACACAAGCAAATGCCCAGATAATCAGACTACATCTGTCAGAGCGATAAAGAACTGTGGGACTATGTTGAAACAATATGAAGATGACGGGAGTTGAAGTGAGAAAATATTACAGGAGAACAAATTCAGGTTCCTTGTCTTCTCAGAGATAAAATCTGAAGCACTCTCTATCCACTGTGGGCACAAACACTTCTACATATCGCTGTGTTCTGAAGCGTGTCAAGTATGGACTGCCACAGGGGGCAGAATATAGGGCAATAATCTAAACTGTCTTCTACTGTGATCACATTTTCTTTTTTAGATGTCAGGGCAACAAATTGAGAAGAATCTTACTAAGCAAGTCAGACACTGAAACCAGACTTGAGCGACGCAACAAAAAAACAAGCGATCAACTCGACGAGACCTCACCCTTTTCAAATAAAAATGTCCGTCACTGGGTCTAAGCAGATTGCATGAAAACACGAATGAGAATGTATGTATCCATACAAATCTATGACAAGAACAGATTCAAATTGTAAAGAGATTCTACTGCACACCTCCACTGCTTCTGACAACAGCACTAATGTGTTTGAAGCGTTCATCTTAGACACGTTCAGCGCAGACAGCCACAACTTTCACACCCCACGCGTCTACGACACTCATTTTACTATATGTGAATAAAACAGGAGTTTGAAAAGAACACACATTTGAAGCAGAGCTGCCGCTGGCTTTTTGTACATTGTACTGGAAACATTTTGGGAGAAGAGCTGCTCTATGAGTCCAATGAACTGAAATGTTCTCGCAGATGTTCTACGAGGAGTCAGATTTTTGCTGGAGACCCTAAACTCTGGTGAACTCTCAGGGTTTAGTAGACGACTGAGCAGGTGTCAACCCAGAGGAGTGTGAGGGTCAGGCTGGATTTCAGGGTGGGACCTCATAATGTGTGCCGTAGAGCTCGACCCCGACTCTCACTCCGCATATGAGTCCATGATTCCTGACCTTTGGAGAAAAATCCCCCTGAATCACAATCCCAGCTCACAAGGCTTTTCCTCAGTGACTTCCTGTTGGTCTCCCAGCCTGTTTTCCAGCATTGCACCAGTGTAAGGTATGCTGGAATTTTGCTTGGGAACGAACATGGGATTCGTGCTGGATATTTTTAGGAGGATTGCTAGTTTTAGAGAGGTTTTAAGCACAGAACAACCGACCAACCAAGTACAACCTAACTTGATCAAGCTGTGAGTTTAGCAAAACCATTTTAAAGAAGTTACGACTAAGTTAAGTTTTTTTTGTTTTTTGGTTTGTTTTCCCGCAGAGTTTGGTGTTAAAACAAAAGATTTTGTCAAATACTGCTCAGTGTTTAAGTAGCAGGTCGAGTTTCTTTTTAGCATCTAAACTGCAGATATCATGAAGGCCTGAGAAAATGTGAAAGTATAATTCCTCTCTGGAGAACAATAAAGGTCTCTTTCTCTTTTCTCCATCATATGTTCTTACATTTCCTCTCAATTTCAACACACACACACACACACACACATATGCATGCGAGCACACGTAACTGGCAGCGCTGGGGAGGTGCAGCTGCAGATTGTAAAAATAAACGCAGCGTGTTTTAAGAAGCGGGAGATTAGCTCTCTTTTATAGGCGGCTCTTTCATGTGCGACTCCCTGAGTGCTGGCCGTGGAAAGAGAACAGGTTGGAAACAGAGAAAGGAAGGTGTGTGAAGTTCGTCCGGAGTGAGGCACGCTGCCGGAATGTGGAGGAGTCTGTTTCTTTGTGTGATGTTTGAAGTGCAAAGAAACAGTAATTGAACAAAAAATCTGTGCAAAAGGCACGAAGCCAGATGTTTTCCCGAGAAATCTTTGAGTGAGAGTGTGTAGTGATGGTTCATTATTAAGATGACCTGGACTACTGAACTTTCACTTATTGAGTGTTTAGCAGTGAACCACATCAGGCCTTCAATTATTTTCTTCTTTTCCTGACATTTTAAGCACCTGATTTTAAGTGCAACAACTAGACTGAGAGTCTGTCCTCATTCAGACCACATTTTAAAATGCATAATTCTTTGAAAAAAAAAACAACATTCTTTGAACTTTAGTAAATAAGTAATATTAAAAAAAGGAATAATTTATTCATGCTGCAGTGCATGCTGGGAATATGAGCACTAGTATAGTACAGACACTGTTGCAGATATCCAGGGTTGGGGAGTAACGAAATACAAGTAACTTAGTGACGTATTTAAAATACAAAATTTGAGTCACTATATTTCATTACAGTTTCATTTTAAATGGGTGGTAATCAGATTACAGTTACATCTGAAAAGTGTTTTAGATTACCAAAGTGATTACTTTGAGTTTTAATGTCATTTAAACAGCGATTGGTGATTCTCTGACTCTGACCGTCTGAAAAAGAGGAGTTAAGATTCATCAACATTTTAATACTTTTAAGAGGATCATAAAAATGTTGTTATTTTTATTTAGTTCTGTCCTGAACAAGACAAAATGACTGAATTTATAAAATCAACTGAACTGTCCTGTCATGACCTGATGATCCACGACTGTTTTCATGTTTTGTGAGTCATTTTATAATTCACTCACTGCAACTTTTTCTCACAATTAGTTTTTTTCCCTCACAATTGTGAGTTTGCATTTGCAAATATAAATTGCAAAATTGCATTTATAAACTTGCAATACTGACTTTTTTTCTTGCAATTGTGAGTTTAGTATGTGAGTTTATATCTCATAATTCTGACTTTTCTCAATATTGTGAGTTTATATCTCATAATTCTGACTTTATAACTCACAATTGCAACTTTATATCACGCAATTCTGAGGGAAAAAGTCAGAAAAAAAGTGAGATAAAAACTTGCAATGACCTTTTTTGTGTTTGTTTCACACTTATTAGTATTCCAAAGTATTCTAAAGTATTTAGATTAAGTTACTAAACTTGAGTAATGTAACGAAATACGTTAAAAATGACTTTTTAAAGCATGTATTTTGTAATCTGTAGTGAAATACATTTTAAAAGTAACCGACCCAGCCCTGCAGATATCATGTAATATAAGATATTATCATACATGTACTGCACAAAGAGTTGCCCGGAATATAATGTAAAATTTACACCTAAAAAAAAAGTATACTAAAATACATTGAGACCACACTGTAAAAAAATCTGTAAACTGAACTGAGTTAACTATTTGATTCAGGGTACTGTATATGATATAAATACAAAAAATATATAATACAAAGCCAAATAATAATGTGCTGTAATACAAATAAAAAAAACTATTTTTAAATAATCACTAGTTTCAGCAGTGTGGCCAAACCAACTAACAAACACTTCTGTATAAGAAACTGGTCAAAAATACTCTGTTGTGGACATGTACTGTAACTCCATCTTGGCTGCAGACGGTGTTTCAGGCAGATTACAGCAGCTCTTTGTTCAAGCCTGTTTTGATAAGGACCACCATCATCAAATTCAGCTTGCTTTAAACCTGAGCATCCTGCCATGCGCCCCTATCATATCTCATATTCTTCTGATCAGTTCAGGGTGAATGAACTCTTCCATATCAGATGTATGAAATAAGAAGATAAAACAGACTTACTGATCATATCTGGAATACGGTAATGTTGCTGTGGTGATGTGATGTATGTATAAATCAGTTGACTTCTGAAAATACAAAAATAATATCAACATCAAGGAGACACAAGTTCAAATGAAACTGATTTCCTGACTCTCTATTCCCCATTAAAGCCTCCAAACCTATTAAAATTACAGTAACTACAAAAACTAACTACATAGACGTACAGACAGAAAGATAGATCTTGTTACAGTGAAATTATACATTTAAGTACTGAGTAATATTAATTAACAACATGTACTTACTATAGCATTAGGATTTGGTTTAGTGTTAATAATTATGCATCATATACTGTTACTACTATAGAAAGTACAGTTTCAAAGTTAATCGGAGGTGAATTAAGATTAATGTGTTCATATCTTTTACGGGTTCATAGAGAGCCTGCCTGTTTTTTTTTTTTATATATAATTTAGAAAAAAATAACTTTTTCAAATTTTTCTCACACGCTGTTCTTTTCCATACACTGATATATAGTCATGTACTCTCATGCTGCACAGTAAAATCCCCAGAGTTAAATCAGCTCTGCTCAGAGAACATTTGGTTCCTCTCTTAATAATGTTAAAGTAACACTGAAGCAGTTAAAGTTAATGAGATAATTAAGTGATGATTGAGCATTATTGATGAACACCTGCTGTTAACAAGCAGAATCACTGAAGAAAAGAGAAACACAACATAATAAAACTTCAGACGAGTCTTCATGCGTGTGTCCATTTTTAACACGTCTGGACTGCCGAACAGTATGACATTAAAGACAGCTGAGATCCTACAGTGGACATGCCGTACAGCAGAGATCATGTTGGTACAGTCTGGTACAGGCAACTAGTTGATGTAATGCTCTATAACATAATGCAACAAATGCAAATATTCCAAGTTAAATAACTTATTTTGTAGAATGTGCTCACAGGTGTGCGTTTATCAGCAAAAGGCTCATCCAATCAAAATTTAGAGTCAAACCTAACCATTTTACAGCAATGTATATAGTAATATAAATTACCCAAAGGGCAGGATCAGACTCAATCTGTAAATGTCATCCATTTGTCAGAGTCTGTCGGACGTGAGTGAGCTGGTTCTTGGCATCCGGGTGCAAGTGATTGGGTTGCATTATAAAAGTGTAGTGAGGGGCAGTCTGTGTTTATGAGTGTCACTGGACTGTGGAAAAGAGCTTGTGCTGTCTATAAATGTATAAAATCGGTGATTTCATGTCTTTTTACGAGTGGCAGAAACACAAAGGGAACAGCTGTAGGTTCTTCAGCTTGGGCAGTTGAGTAGCCTGTAAAATATCCTAAACGCTGCCATAAAGGTGAAGGACGCAATCACTCAAGGGTTTGAGCAGAAAGTGAGAGAACAAATAATGTTTTTACTCTCTTCACATGACCAGGTGTTATATTCTACAGGTGACTCACTAGTAAATTGTTAATTACTCTTAAAAATAATGACCATATAATGCTGATTGGCGTCTCATCTTTTCAAACACTCATAACCTCTCATAATCAGACCCCATTTTAATTAATGTAAAATTGACAGATTGAGCCAAATATTACAAAATAAGCTTAGTCTTGGCAGACTAGATCTGCTTCACTGCTTCCGCATAAAAGCCACTGCCGAAACATAAATACGAATAGAAACGCAAATAAATACAATGCGAGCTGAACAATCTGAACAATTGCAACCCCATCCGATTCAAGATTCCAAGAAAAGAAAAAAGTTAATAAATATGGCTAGACCTCATTACTGATAATAATAATTCATGCAATGTCTTTTTAGGCTTATTAGAGTAGCCTGCTATTAACTTGACATGCAAATGTCAAAGTCTATAGAATCAGATGTAAAGAGCACTACCGGTGTTGTACTGAGATTCCATGTTGGTTATGGTGGTTCTTTTGTAGAAAGCAAGGTAGCGCAATAGGCTTTAAAACAGATCCACTGCCTCAGTAACACCAACACAGCTTCTATAATAATGAAAGTGATATGAATTCACTATTCAGATGCAGACGTTTTTTTTAGGAGCTGATGAAAACAATATGGCTCTGAAACATCACGATTCATATCAAGGGAAAAATAAAGTTAGAAAGCACACCGTGTCTCTGTGCCGATGAGGTGTCACGGTAACATCGCGCCAAATTCTGGATCTATTCCACTTCCTCTAACATCAGCACATCTCACATAATAACGAATGCGCCATAAAAAAACATTAAACACCAGCTGCTACAACCCATTTCACAAACACTAACCACCATGTCCACAAGCATTAGATAAGCTTAAATATCATTCAGCTTCAGCATAATGGATATACCTCAGTCTGGTGGTTTGGTAAACAATCTATTGGAGAAGAACAGAGAGCGCTCTCATGCTGACATATTCCAGTGATGTCATTTTATCTTTCCATATTTTGAAAAGGATGTCTTTTGATTATCAGCTGATTAGTAAAATCCACCCACTGGAAACCCCATAAAAACCAGCAACTTGCTCCAAAAAAAATAGAGGTCAATGACATCTCCTAACACTCCCGTCAGGGCACCAACATGAGGACAGTAAATCTAGGCTAATTGCTGACAAAGTGCCACTTCAAATTGTGTGTGTCGGACCCTGAGTTCTGACAGGCTTCACCGGCTCTTCATCACCATGAGATACGCATCAGCGGTGAGCAGTCAGGTAAGACACGTCTCTCAGCTAACTAGCCAATTAAAAACAAACACCTGCACCTATGAGCGTGTTAGTGAGTGTTGGCGATGTGTGGGGCTCTGGAGAGAAGGCCAGGGGGTGTCTGTAAAACTTCCCTCCATACACATTCTGTAAAAATACTTAATCGTGTCACCAGTTCCAACCAAATCTGAACAAGAGCAGAAAATCTGGCCTGCCCCTGAAGTTAAAATATATTTTAAATCTATTTTAATGTGTTCACGTTAGAGGAGTCTGTTTGCATTAAGGTCAATTTGACTTCATAGAATACTTTTACATGGATGAAAGGGACATTTAAATGACATTTAGTTGCCAATAGCTGCCTAACATACTAGGTACTTGAGAAAAATAAAAATGTCAGCATTTGTGTAAAGCAGGGGTGATCAATTATGTTCCTGGAGATCCAACCCTGATGCAACACACCGGTGTAAAGTATACCTAAAGATCTTAAGTGACCCTTCGCTGGCAGTTTGATTGACAGGCGATCTGACCAATCATAACCCTGAATCCGCCATTTTGTCCCTCAAAGTGGTCAGGGGAGTTAGTAGATTAACGTTGGTGAACTTGAATCACGTCTTGAAACAACATTCCTTCTGATGTTCATTCATGTTTATTTGATGCTATAAATGAACTAGTTTGAAGAGATGATCGCTTCACGAGGAGCTACAGCGATCTGTCACCACACATTAAACACACACTACACGCTATTTATTGATTCAACTGCTTTAACAAATTACTATATTTTAAATATGAAACTGTTTCATGCGTTGTCAGTGTCCTCTTTGCTCCAGGATGTGTTTTTCACTGCGTGAGAACATGATGTGTGGCGTGAGAGTGCATAGCAACAGTAACTAAAGGGGGCGGGGCTTTGTGAACGGTCAATTAACTGATTCAGGAGCGTTGATTCTTTTAACATCCCATCACCCAACATCAGTGTCTGAAGTCACTGATGCTCCTGTGTCTGAATGAGAGCAAATCCCTGCATTCATGGAGCAACATCTAGAGCAGTTTCTCAACGCTTTTCCTAGAGGCACACTAACAGTACCACACACAGACAGCTTAACACAGACTAGACCAGACAACTTCGAAAACACAGGAACTTAAACACACAGGCAAACAAGCTGAACGTGATGGAAAATCCAATCAGTAAACATAGTGAGGTCCAAACTGAGCTGAAACTGTGACAAGTGCATGATATATTTTAATGTAAAAACCTTGAGCTCACTGTTAAATTGTATCGTTATCATTTTCGTTTCGTGTATTTTTTTATGTTTTCTCCAACAGCCCAAGCATTCATACAGGCCTATCGAATGGTGCATAAAACAACTTCACAAATGAAAAATATTAAATCAGCTCCATTTCAGATTCCAAGTAAGTGATCAAGAGCTTAGCGTCTTCCATTTCAATCCATTTCAAGGGTTCTGCCAGTCGTGCAATGAAAGTGATGACAAATGAGACAAAGGGAAGTTATGGAGGGAAGGGCATAAAAAATTGGATTTAAACGCAGTCGAGGTGTGTTGGACTTAAAGCAACCCTTCGAAGACGCGTAAAAAAGTACCATGAGAGCGATTCGAAAGCATACGGAGCGGCCCGTTTTACAATCGCTCTCTCAGAGAATTGATGTCATGTACTGATCGGTCTGCGCTGAACACACCTGGGGTTTTATTATTGGGAGATCCACGGTCCGTGTCTCTACCATTGAAGAATCTCCCAATAATAAGATTAAGCTTGCATCATGTGTGCCTTGAACACCAATCACATTACAGCCTTGACGTCATCGAATCTCTTTCAGAGTTAAGATGTGAAATACCACAGAAATAAACAAGAACCCAATCCTACCTGTCGCTAACTTGTCCTCTTATTAAACAGCAGTTTTTTTGTGTAAACTCTAAAAATAGATCAATCCAAAAGTAATGTTGAATGGCAAACATGCTGAAGATTAGCCAATGGGCTGTCGATTCATCGAGAGATAAGCTGTTTTCCCACAAAAGCAGCTTATTCAGCGTAGCGAAGCCTCTCCTCCATTGACATCCATTAAAAAAGGCTGAAAAAAAAGTTTTCTTTACTAACCTTGGAGGCTTGCTTTAAAGGTGAAGTAAGATTTTTTGTTAAAATACATTCTCTCAACCCAGTTTGTTGTTCATTTACTACTATTAGTATGCCATTCGTGGGTTCATGTCCCCCAAAAGTGTAAACAGTAAGCGGAGCAGGCACCATCAAAACACGGAGAGTTTGGGCCGTGGCTACTGCAGTAGGTAGAGCCGCTGTGGGACCATGACTGATGCGTTACATCAAAGCAATGTGCAATCCCCTTTAAGTTTATATAGACAGACCCTCAATTCTGATGGATGGAGCATGTTGACTCATATGTGTGTTTTGTGTGGACATGTGTTTCCTGGTGCACATTTTCCTGTCCGTTTCCATTTCAGACACACAACAGTTGAATCCAGCTAAATCTACTTCACTGGAACGATCACCGGAATCCAGTATCTGTTCAATTGAAGGCTGGGCTTCTAATGTTTCCTAGATTTAAGTAAAGGATAGTCATAGTACAGGGTAGTCGTGGCCTAATGGTGAGGGAGTTGGGCTTGTAACCTGAAGGTTGCAGGTTCGATTCTCACACCGGCAGGAATTGAAGGTGGGGATTGTGAATGAACAGCACTCTCTCCACCTTCAATACCATGACTAAAGTGTCCTTGAGCAAGACACCAAACCCCTCATTGATCCCCTTGTAAGTCGCTTTGGATAAAAGCGTCTGCTAAATGAATAAATGATTCCCAAAAGGAAACTTCTACCAATTTTAGTTAAAGCTAAAGTTCAAATGAACTGACAATCAAAGCCATAAATATGAGAGAAATTCAATGTAATTCATTCAAAGCTGCTGTAGTTAGACATCTTGCTGAATCAGACTTCAGGCAGCCCCATATACCACAATGCAACATGACTGTGACATCACAGCAGATCAGGCTGAACTTACCCCCAACCAACACAACAGAGAGGTAGATGTCCATGAGCACCCATCAAGAGCAATCCTCTAGTTGTCTCAGTTGGGACATGAAGGTTTCAGAAGACAAACTGTGGCCTGAAAGGAAAAGCTAATAGAGTGATTGACATTGGTGTTTGTAGATGAGTGTCCCTTCAGCGGGCGTCTGCCAGTCATGTTCATGTCATTTCAGACGCCTCTGGTCTAAAGCTGCTAACATGAATCTGACAGCAGAACCTTTTCTGCTCACCGTGGCGGCACATACACAACTGTTTAGTCACTGTCATTTACTAACAGATGGAACTAAGATGAGACCTTCAGAGAGTACTCAGTCCTTATCACAAGACGATTTTGAAAAGTTCACGGTCTGAATCAGATCTCCTCATGTCCTGCAGCTCAGGAAACTGCCGAATCAAACCGGCAAACGTTGCTCTAAGAGTGTGGTGAAAGTTCAGACCTTCTCAGCGGTGTGTTAAGAGCGTGAGACCCTCTGTGAAGAATTGAAGGGTCTATCGATGTATCTTTGATGAATTATCAAGGCCCCTCAGAGACTCTTCCTGTTCCCCTTCACAGGGGGTTTCTTCATTCATCAAAGATTTTCTGCTGCCACACGCCGAGACGCAAACGATTATGGACATTTACCTGTAACGTAGGAAGGGATGCAGGAAAAAAACACAGAAGGTTTTCATGGTAAACACCTTTGAACCACAGAAAACCGGGCTAGCCTACACGCTGCAGGTCTGCAAAAAGCGTGGGGATTGGATTTCCTTCAGGAATCATTTAACGCTTCTGGAATGTTTCACGTCCAACACATGGCCCAAAGTGGGAGTCCTTAGAGAGAAAGGTTTTTATTTCACGGCCCTTGTGGATATGTGTGTTTCCTGGTGCACTTTTTCCTGTCCGTTTCCATTTCAGACGCACCACTGTTAAAGTTGAATCCAATATCTGTCCAATTGAAGGCTGAGCTTCTAATGTTTGGTCGTTTTTGGTAAAGGAAACTTCTACCAATTTTAGTTAAAGCTGCTTAACCAGTAGTTCAAATGAACTGACAATCAAAGCCATAAATATGAAAGAAATTCCATGTAATTCCTTCAAAGCTGCTGTAGTTAGACATCTTGCTAATTTCCACCAGAGACACTGAATGAGAGCACTTCAACCCCACATCCTCCAAAGTCAGCAAACCAGGATGTGCAGAATGAGTGGCAGACAATGAAATACAGTACCAAGATTGGGTAACTTGTGTGGGATGCATTCAGATTCCATTTTTTTCTGTTAACAGAGCACAGGTGTGATTTCTCAGGACAACTATTTTAGCGATCCATGTCAGGAAGTTGCTTAGAGCAGCTTTAACTGTGTTCTAGTGAACACAAAGCCACGCAGGGTCTCTCACGCACTTGCCCGGGTTGATTCTGTGTGTTCAGCACTGTGCCACAGATGCTGATGATGCGATAACCAGCAAAACTCCCATGAGCCTCACCATCTCAACCATGATGAAATGTTGAACCCCACACGTATACGTTCTGCTTGCCTCTCTGTTTATTGGAAACACACTCTGTTCTTCATGATCCTTCATTCACCTTCAAGCGAAATGTTCGCAGTGCAAAGGCAGAGGTCATGATGTGATTTACCAAGCTGAACATGTTCCTGAATCAACATCTTTGTTGGTCCTGGAGCATCTATTAGATTTTAAGGTTAGAACTGGGATTAGAGGCTCGAACAATCATTTCCCTCTGGTTTTAGGCTTTTTTTTTTAAAGGTTTGGATGGGGGTTTGGTATATGTAAGGAATATATTTGTTTGAAACAAATGTTGTTCCAGAAACATATTTTAGGTCGAGAGAAAGTTGTTCAGTTTGGTATCACTGTTTCATTCTTAATCAGTGGATGTGTCGTTCCTCTGACAAAAGAGGTTTAGATCTAAGCAAAAAGAGTCAGAGTTCAGTGGGACACCAGGGCAGCCGAACCAGGAGGCTATTCTTTGCCAACTTAGCATGTTCTCCCAGTGTTGGTAGTGGTTTCTTCTGGGTATTCTGGTTTTTCCCATGATCCAAAGACATAAACAATTGTGAATTGAATGCATCCAAAGTGATTCCCTGCCTATGACCCAAAATGCTGGGATAGGCTCCAGCATCCCTGACCCTATTTAAGACCAGTGGTTTGGAAAACAGTGGATGGAACACTGCCTTTAATTGGAAATCTTTCATGTCTTTTTGTAATCTCTTGTGTAGTATTTGTTCTGTTCAGTTAGAAATGTATCAGTCAAGAGCCCTGCGATCCATGAATCCTCTGTGAGTTATGGCCCATGTTGTGGATGAGTGCTGGAAGAATGTTATTTTTGTAATATATGTCATAAATGAAGTGAATGAGCCTTGGCCCTCCCTGCTATCTGCTCTCATCTCAACACCCAGCCAGGGCAATAAATCAACCCATTTTTAGGCTGAATCAAAGGCGATTCTCATCCTTAGCCTCAAATCATTTTGGTTTGTGAACAAAGTCAAATACTGCTGGTTTTAATCAAAACAAGACGTGACTCGACATTAGCGGCAAAACACAACATTTTTCACCTTCCCTGTCGGAAGGTGAATTATGAATCCAGTGCCGCACAGCTGCTCAATGCTAGAAAATATTTTACAAAGTGTTAGATATTGACTGACAATAGTGCTACAATGATTGGGAATCACAAAACCAAACAACTAAATCCACCCCTCACATGCACATGATCATGTGGTTAGTAGACCGTTAGATTAGCGTGATTTTTTTTTTCCCAAATGGTTCAGCGGAAATCCAATTTCATTGGCTGAGGCTACAGTGATGGTAGGTTTAGGGATCAGGGTTGGGTGTAGACAATCGTTACTGTGATTGACATGACCAATTAAATGTTTAGAATCGGCTCCAGTGTGGGATTTTCGCAGAACTGGTTAGGGGGGGGAAATCACGCGTTAGGTTAGGTGTTATGGATATAGAATAAGTTGATATGTAATAGAATGACTGTTGGGAGCATCATAATGAAGTGATAGTAGATATGAAGCAGACAGTCTACTAATACTCTAATGACCAGTAGTTGACATGTAGTTGCAAAATTACTAGTTAGTAGAATGTCTAAAGTGGATTATTGAAATGGTGTTTCCAATCATTTTACTCAATGTGGATTTCTCATTACAGAAGACTTGAGCGATGCTTTTCATGAAAAGCTCTGGTATATGTGTAGCATCTCTGAAAAATCAGAAGCATAAGACATCATATATAACTCAACAGACTAGACAGAGAGAGCGATCGAGCTGGGCTCATGTTAAAAATCAACTTATTTGTCTATTTATGCACCATGTTCAGAGTTTCAGAGGATTATTCATAGATTAAGGGACACACATTCACAGAGAGAGGATTATAATTTGTAATTTGATGAGTGTAATTAAGGGCTAAACTTCTCCCAAAGGCAATCACAAGGGGTTAATTAACTTCACACACCACACACACACACACACATGTTGTGTTTTCATGTTTTATGGGGACATTCCATAGGCGTAATGGTTTTTCTACTGTACAAACTGTACATTCTGTCCCCCTACACTACCCCTACCCCTAAACCTACCCATCACACAAAATGCTATTTTAGATTTTTAATAAAACATTGTTTAGTATGTTTTTAAAGCTATTTGAAATATGAGGACGCATAAAATGTTGTCATATTTCACATTTAAATCATAATACCAGTGTCATACCCAAGACATTATACACATTTGTGTCCTCGTAAATCATGAAAACAAGCACACACACACACTGAGAGAACTGCATGTAATTTTTTAATTTCCATACATGTTTTGGATTTGTGATCATGTTGTATGTGAAGTTCTCATAGATGAACTGAGTATCTGCTATCATATCTGACTAACCTGCTCTCTGTGTCTCTCTATTCAATTCAGTGTTACCCGTTTTCCATCAAAAGTACTTGGAGTATAGAAAGCTTTGATTATAATGTACTTTGGTGCAAATTAGTTTTATTTATCCACTCCAAAACCACCTTTTCTTGATGAGAAATGCACAAAATTGAACCAGATTGGGCAGAGGAAGCTATGTGTTTTAGTGGAAGGAGTGTTTTCCATGCAATATTTCTGTAGCAGACTGAATTTATGTCCAGACTAAATTCATCTTCACCTTGTACAGTACTATGGTTCACAAAAACCTAACCATGGTTCGCACCTGAGTTCAGCTGATGGCTTTCACACTATGAAAACAGAACTTCATGGTCAATTAAAGCTGGGTCTGTAGCAAAACCACTAGTGTGAAGGCAACATCACCTTCTCACTCGCTCTCTCAGGGTCATCCATTAGTTGAGGGCAGTGGTAAGTCGCTAGTTTATTAGACTGTAAATCCTCCTCTCAGCCCTTTGTCAACCCCAGCATGTGTGAAACCCATCTCAGTTCTCACAGTGAAGCACAGAAACCCTTTTTACTGATCTTTACCCACTGGTTTTTTGCTCTTTATGTTTTTTGCTCCACTGATTCCACCTGAGGCATTGGATTCATTTCACTGCTCAAGTTTTAACATGTGCTAACCACTTTTAATATGAACATTTGCTGTGAAAACCCCCAAAAGGAAGATCATTAAAAGGAAAAGCCAATGTATTGTTTATTTCTTATGATTACAACATAAGTTTATATATATATATATATACACACTCAAAAAAATTTCAGTCTAAATATCAGTTTTATGTAATTGAATTACATTGCAATTTTCCATCTATTTGGATTACATAGTTTTAACACAAACTAATATACTTAATGTGATTCATATTTGTCGGTTATACGTAAATGAAATAGGTAAGATTTATGTAATAGTTCACAGAAAAATGCCCAGGTTGATTAACACTGTTTAGTGGTCATGTGTGTGCGCACTACTGAGTTAAAGTAGGAGCAGTGTCAGAGTTAATGAGATCATGAAGTGATGATTGAACATTAATGATGAACACCTGCTGTTAACAAGCAGAATCACTGAAAAAAAGAGAAACACAAGAACTACAACTGACTTCAGTCACAGCCTTCGATGAAATCAACTGAAGATAAAATATTTAAAAAGACATTTGATCTCTCAAGATCTGATTGAACAACTCTGTCCTTCAGTGATTCTGCTTGTTAACAGCAGGTGTTCATCATTAATGTTCAATCATCACTTAATGATCTCATTAAGTGGCATTTATTTAATTTCATTTACATTACCTCTTACCCATTTTATTTATGTATGACTGACAAATTGAATCACATTAAGTTTATTAGTTTGTTTATGTTTAAACTATGTAATTCAAATGGATGGAAAATGTAAAAATTGCAATGTAATTCAATTACATAAAACTGATATTTAGACTGAAATATTTTTTTGAGTGTAAGAAGCTTAGGAGGAGCCAGCTGTAGTAGGAACCAGAATGGAATCCCCAGCCAGAATCCCAGAACGTAAGCCCATGGCAGAGTCAAGGGAGGGTGGAGCCATGGTGGAGGTTTGGCAGATGATACTGACCATCTGAGGTGGAGCTGATGGTGTTGGAGACTCAGGCAGAGCCAACGAGACCAGGAAGCACAAAAGATCCTGGAGACCAAGGCAGAGCCACAGGGAAGAGCAGCCGAGGTTAAGCCAGGGTGCTGGAGGACTGAGGCAGAGCCTGACGGAGCCAAACGGGTGGAAGCAGGAGTCGCAGATGAAGTCCAGAGCGACAACTTACCCAGGTAGAGCAGGAGCCTGAGGGACGAAGAGGCCCAGTGGATAAACAGGTTTCCTGGCTGATCCAAGACTACAGACTTATCCAGAATAGCCACTCCAGTGGGAGTCAGGGTGGGAACATGACAGACATCAATAGTTTAGTGTTGGCCAACGAAACAGGCTCTGTGTTAACTTTTGTACTCTCCTCAAAATAAATTCAGCTTTCAGAATTCAACACATCCACATCCGCCTTTGTCGAAGAAGCAGGGCTCCATTCCATTCCTTCATATTCCATCGGTACATCCACTGGCACAGACGTTTTTGCTGGCCCAAACACCTGGTCAGATGTGTATGGCTCGGGCTGTGAATGTCTCTGGCGTCGTTTCTGGCATCTGCTCTGGCATCGCTGCAGGCTCGGGCTCTGTGGTGGGCTCAGACTTCATATCCGTTAGGAAGTTGGCGGTGGATGGCACAAAGTGTGAGGCATGGATGCTGCATGGTGGTCCTCCTCCATCTCACCGATGGTAACCTTTACAGTGGAACAGGACCCTATCCACATACTCCTGGAAGCTCCCTTGAGATCTGTCACAACACACACACAGGCTGTCGTCGTCGTAATGGATTAGATGGTAAAAAATGCAGGAAGTCCTGGTGTCTATCCCCTGGGAGAGGAGGAGGATACGAGCCGCCGCTAAATCCATCTTATCTGTCTGTTCTTCTGTCACTGTGTGCTTGCAAAAAAAGGTGCTGGATATAGTTGCAGCAGTTATTTTTATTTATAAAACTGAAAAGAAACAAAATACCCAACGTAACTAGACGAGAATGGATGATGATCTGAACAGAGACAGGGTTTACAAACAAATCAAGAATAAAATTCTTTCATTTAACAACAGAAAGCCCATTTTCCAAGTCAAATCATTCTGTCTGAGATAGACTTATAAGCATATGGGATGCATTTTTAATTTTTGCTCTGTGCACACATGATGACATGGACATGTTTAGCTATTGCATCATGTGTTGTTATATTATTAAGACTAGTGTGATAGAAGAAATATCAGATTGAAGAGCGGTCAGCATTTCGACTCTCCTCGCTGACATCTGTGTCTTCACTCAAGTCACAGTTAATTAGAGTCAGAACTGCGTCAGAGATCTTATATCTCAGAGACATAACATTCAATGTCAATAACTCTGGCAGTGTTAGCCAGAAACTACAGCCAGCGCTGCAATCATCTGACAGCAGGATGGACCAGACGTTACATATATCATATCACACCAGCCAAGATTATCACTGACCAGAACAGTGGCTTTAGATTTCAAGCATAATTTCACCACTGTAATAAGCCGACAATTTGACCTTTCCGAAAATCTGTGATGACGACATATCATCAATATTTAAGCCACAAGCACGAGCAGATGTTTCAAAAGAGTTTTCCACCAATTCATAGTCATTTGCTTTTTTTCAGTTGACAATGAAATCATGATTTTAGAGCTCATTTCAGGGACCACTGGCATGTCTACCTGAATAATTACATTTAAGACTGTTTTCCAATATTTAATTTTTTACATTTCATTTAAAATAGGTGGTGTTGAACTTAATAAAACTCATGTGATAAAACTCAATTTTAGAACTTCATTATTGCACCTCACCACACTAGTAAACTAGTCACTTTTGTATGTTTAGCAAAGAAAAGAGATTTTTTTAAAACCATTATTATTATAAAAAGGAAAATGCCATAGTGTAACAGAGGTGAAAAAGAAGTAAGAAACAAAAGCAAATTCTCAATTTTCTCAGAAAAATTTGTTTTAGTTTAATTTAATTTAAGTAAAATGTATGTAGATTTAGTAATAAAGACCCTTCAAACTTAAAACGAATAAAATTAAAGTAATTAATAGTATTTCCTTGACATTTTACATTAAACAGGGACACGTTCATCAAATGACTAAATTGAGTATCGGCGAGTGTTTCTTGTTAATGAAATCAGTAATAAGTCATGGGACCTCAAAGGGAACAGTTTCCTGAGAATGAACCTTACACATAATGTAAATCATGGCATGAAGGGACATGGCTGTTATTACAACGGACAGAGAAATATAATTGATAATGGATGTCTGCCGTTTCTCCAGAGCCCTGATTAGAAGGACAGAGACATAGACGGAGAGGCTTCATTACTCTCACTGCTTCTGACAGACGGCAAAGGAGCACCTGAATCCGGTTTAATGGTGGAAATGGACGCGCAGGCACCCGCAGCGAAAACCCCTTTAACACTCACCTCTGAGTTACAGACACAAGACAGATGCAGCGCAGCAGAGCAGGGAGGACAATACCCACAGCTTTTAGTGTTTGTGTGAGTGCGCTGCGGTCACAGGGTCAGCGAGGGAGCAGCAGAACGCAGATTTTCCCTACGAGACGGGAGGGCTAACAGAATGAATGCTTGGCACAGACAGAGGTGATGGAGCTGTGCTTGGAAGAGACTTCAAACTATGAAGGACAGACCTTTACCTGACCCTTCACACATAGATTTGAGAATCCATCTTCCTTTGAACCACCTCAACTGATGTTCATTATCGGAGAGAACAAGATTTATTCTCTTCATCGTGATAGGTGAACCTCAGCGTGGGATGAAAAAGATCGTTCACAATGTTCTTATTCGAGCATATATATATATATATATATATATATATATTTATATATATATGGTTATTTGGTTGATTTTTAGATCTTTAAAATTTTTGGAGTGTACTAGCATATTGATTATATGACAATAGACATGGAAAGAATAAAAGACACAACATTTTAAGTTTGATTTTTTGGGGTCTTTAAAGTGCCCCAAAGGCTATTTTAAAGATTCCTAATTTTCTTTTGGAGTCTCCTACAACAGGTTTACACACATCCATGATGAACAAACACTGTTTTGACTGGTCTTCTCTGCTCTGATTGGTCAATTGACGACCTCTTTCAGCAGTTCAGGGTCGATTCTTGATGTGTTACAGATGATAACTCTAGGATACATGTACTTCCTGTTATCAATTTGTGCATTGTTCATTCCAGCTCACAAATAGATCCCAGGGTCAAGGGTCAATCTGTGTAATGACAGGAAGTGAGATACGGTGAGATTGTGACAAACCGTCCACTGTGCTGCTGGGTGTCTGCTCATACGTCATATCTCTGACTCGATATTATCTCTGTAGAGAACTGTACTATATTTTATACATTACTGTTCAAAGGTTTGGGGCTAGTATGATTTTTTTAAAGAGAGTTTAAAACATTTATTCAGCGAGGATGCATTAAATTGATAGTAGAAGATATTTATAATGTTACAAAAGATTTCTATTCAAGTAAATGCATTTTATCCCTTTTTTTTTAATAATAATCAGAAATGTTTCTTGAGCAGCAGATCAGCCTATCATGTATTTTCTGTGTATTTTTGGTATTTTTTGAGTTTCCTGTGTTTCATCGCAATGTCATTTGTTCCTTGTTTCCTCCCTCATTTATCCTTGTGTAATTTGTGAAAATTCATCGAAGGAATATGTTATACGTTATAAAATCCCAAACATTTATTTTATAATGTTAATAATATTTCATGGTTTGACTATATTTGATCAAACAAATGCAGCCTTGTGGAGCATAACACACTTCATTCAAAAATGGTATAATATTAATATTATTAATAATATTATTTTATAATACTATAAAATAGTTTAATATTTAATATTTATGTATTTAAAAAAATGTCATGGGTAGGGTTGCAGCACAAACGTGAGAGACTTAGCAAACCAACATAAATCACAAATGTAAACAACAAAGTACTGAACTGAAACAGGAGTATATATACATGGCAAACACAGATGACACTGACTCGTAACTATAGATGACCAAGATGGAGCCGGAGGGAGAGAGGAGCCCTGCAAGGGACGAGGTGCAGCCGAAGGTCCAGAAGTCTGTGGCATAGGCAGAGCGATGACTGACCACGGTGGAGCCTAGTGGACGAGGGAGCCTTGTGAAGCTCGAGGACTGACGGACCACGGTGGAGCCGAGGGGACGAGGGAGCCTGGTGAAGCTCGAGGGCTGACAGATCACGGTGGAGCCGAGGGAGTGCTGAGTCGGGGCAAACCTAACCGGCTGACAGGCTGAGGGGGAGTTATGGGCCTGGAGGCCCGAGGTGAAGCTGGGGGATCGAGGCGGAGCCAGAGAGCTGCACGGAAATACCAGAGAGGAGCTGGGGAGCAGGCAGATACAGTGGAATGGATGGAGCCAGTGTGGAGGACGCAAATAACCATACAAAGTGAGATCAGGCCATCAGTGTAATTCCATGGGTCTGGCTGAGAAGAAGAGTTCAGGGGTGGGGACTTGGGTAGGAACTGGCTCCATATTCCACAGATCAATGAGCGAGAGCTCTTCAGGCTGGATTTTCCTGCCTGTATTGAGAATCGAACCCGCAACCTTTGAGTTGCAAGTCTGACTCTCTAACCATAAATATATATATATATATATATATATATATTTAAATACCTAGTGCCATCTTTATTAGAAGAAATTACTGAAATTTACCATGGCTTAAATCTCTGACCAGTCTGAAGCAATCATCTGTTTTACAATATTCATTAAATCATGTGACTGGAACACTCTTCCTTTGAACATTTCTCACCTTGTGCTGTGAATAAACAGTTCTAACGTCTCATCTGTGATTCACACAGCTTCGCTGCATCACTTTTTAACAGACCTTAAAACATCAAACCCACCTGTACGTTCATCACACACCACACCTGCACCCTAAATAATCCTTTATATGAACTCTCCCAAGCTTTAAAATCATTATGAGCTAATTATTCCTTTTATATGTCCATGAAGCATGATGTCCACTATAAATAACCAGATGTGAAAACTTTAGAAACAAACATCAGTCGTCTATCTATTCTCTCTGTTCTCATGGGTTTATAGTTTTAATAAGGAAGCAGATGAATAGCCAGACTGTGGTAAACTGTCTACATAAACCCAAAAGGACTTTTATGAAGTCTTAAAATATGCATGGCATAGATATTACATCATTGAGAAAGATCAGATATTAAAACCTTCATAGGCAAAGGTCAAAACCTCTCAAACACTCCAGGCTATAAATACAAAGATGACGGCAATCCAAGTGTGTGTGTGTGTGTGTGTGTGTGTGTGTGTGAGAGAGAGAGAATATACATAAATACACACACAAAAAAATCAAATATGATTTTAATAAAACGTAAGAATATTCTAATTTCAAAAAAACTTGTTTGTTTTGGGTGGGTTTTGCAAGTGTTTCAAGCCAGTTCATACTGTCAGTCCGAATTCGCACGAAAAAATCACATGAAATGCAATTTTTACAAATGCATTTTGAGCTACATTCATATGTAGTTTGAAATCCTATCACATTTATAAAAATACGTTTCAGACTGATTTTTCTTGGTTTAAGTCTTTTTCTCATGACGTGTAAAACATGAGCATATCAGACGTTGTTACAGGAAACATGCTGAAATTCACTGCAGAAAATTGTTGTTGAACTATGAAACTGTTGGATCCTCAGAAGACCTACAGTAGACCTGTAGTAGTCCACTACACACTGTCATGTTGTAAATAACACAACATCTGTACTGCAAACTCATCCATGTATATATATATATATATATATATAATTAGAATATCAACAAAAAGTTTATTTATTTCACTAATTCCATTCAAAAAGTGAAACTTGTATATTATATTCATTCATTATACACCACAGACTGATATATTTCAAATGTTTATTTCTTTTAATTTTGATGATTATAACTAACAACTAAGGAAAATCCCAAAATCATGTATCTCAGAAAATTAGAATATTGTGAAAAGGTTCAATATTGAAGACACCTGGTGCCACACTCTAATCAGCTAATGAACTCAAAACACCTGCAAAGTCCTTTAAATGGTCTCTCAGTTCTGTAGGACACAATCATGGAGAAGACTGCTGACTTGACAGTTGTCCAAAAGACGACCATTGACACCTTGCACAAGGAGGGCAAGACACAAAAGGTCATTGCAAAAGAGGCTGGCTGTTCACAGAGCTCTGAGACAGAAGAGAAGGAAAAGATGTGGTAGAAAAAAGTGTACAAGCAATAGGGATAACCGCACCCTGGAGAGGATTGTGAAACAAAACCCATTCAAAAATGTTTGAGAGATTCACAAAGAGTGGACTGCAGCTGGAGTCAGTGCTTCAAGAGCCACTACACACAGACGTATGCAAGACATGGGTTTCAGCTGTCGCATTCCTTGTGTCAAGACACTCTTGAACAACAGACAGCGTCAGAAGCGTCTCGCCTGGGCTAAAGACAAAAAGGACTGGACTGCTGCTGAGTGATCCAAAGTTATGTTCTCTGATGAAAGTAAATTTTGCATTTCCTCTGGAAATCAGGGTCCCAGAGTCTGGAGGAAGAGAGGAGAGGCACACAATCCACGTTACTTGAGGTCCAGTGTAAAGTTTCCACAGTCAGTGATGGTTTGGGGTGCCATGTCATCTGCTGGTGTTGGTCCACTGTGTTTTCTGAGGTCCAAGGTCAACGCAGCCGTATACCAGGAAGTTTTAGAGCTCTTCATGCTTTCTGCTGCTGACCAACTTTATGGAGATGCAGATTTCATTTTCCAACAGGACTTGACACCTGCACACAGTGCCAAAGCAACCAGTACCTGGTTTAAGGACCATGGTATCCCTGTTCTTAATTGGCCAGCAAACTCGCCTGACCTTAACCTCATAGAAAATCTATGGGGTATTGTGAAGAGGAAGATGCGATATGCCAGACCCAACAATGCAGAAGAACTGAAGGCCACTATCAGAGTAACCTGGGCTCTCATAACACCTGAGCAGTGCCACAGACTGACCGACTCCACGCCGCATCGCTGCAGTAAGTCAGGCAAAAGGAGCCCAACTGAGTATTCAGTGCTGGACATGATCATACTTTTCATGTTCATACTTTTCAGTTAGGGTTAGGAGGGTTAGGATTATTCTAATTTTCTGAGATACTGAATTTGGGATTTTCCTTAGTTGTCAGTTATAATCATCAAAATGAAAAGAAATAAACATTTGAAATATATCCGTCTGTGTGTAATGAATGAATATAATATACAAGTTTCACTTTTTGAATGGAATTAGTGAAATAAATCAACTTTTTGTTGATATTCTAATTATATGATTAGCAGCTGTATATATGTATATATACATGCCGTTCAGGAAATTATAGCACACAGTAAAATCCCCAGAGTTAAATCAAGAGAACATTTGGTCCCTCTCTAAATAGTGCTAAACTATTTGTGACTGAACATCATAAAAATGTCTTTTTCTCAGTTATTTAACTGAGTACTCTGATTAGAGTTGATTTAACTTTAGGGATTTTGCTGTGTATTTATAATATGAATGGTTGTATATATTGAATGAAAATCTGAATATATGGAATGAAAGTCTGAATATATGAAATGAAACTTGAATACATGGAATGAAAGTCAAGTATTTGAAAAAGTTTGTTATCTCTGTTAGCTGAGCTAAACTTGAACTAAAAATACTTTTCTTTTTACGCCTTTGCTTCAGCAAGGGTCACCACCGTGGAGTTTTCTAGTGAATGTGGCATAATGGTGCTCTAGTAGCACAATGAAAAGCAGAAGAACAAGGGAAATGACACATGCAATACAGTATGCTATTGGCAGGTGGGTTTGCACATGTCAGTATGGGTCATTGGCTTTACAGGTATGAATAAAGGAGTCTTCAGCAAATGGTGGGAAAGTGTAATATCCCATTGTCATGTGTTGTTGGACCCAGTGAACCAACGGAATGAGAACAGGAGAAAGAGTATGGGGCTGTTTCCACAGAACAAGTTTTTGCATTCCACTGCGCTGCGTTTCCATTTTTTTCTATGTAAACGTGTTAGATGGACCACTAGACGAACAAAAATCTGAACGAATCCAGGATTTTGTTGACATATTAGAGCAATTTTTGTTTTCTTTTGACTGGTCTGGTTTTGGAAGCAAAATAGCCCAGAAACAAAAAGAAATTATTCTTTTCTTCTTTCTTTGTGTCTCTCATTATTGCTGCTGCTGTTTCCGTGAGGTTCGACATACCCAGATTGTTTATTGCTTTATTGCTTCCCCTCACAGCCAGTCAGCACAATAGAGTATCTCTGTAGAGTTCCTCTCTGGGTCTTCAGGACCATGTGTTTTCTCTTGCTGAGTCTCTCCATCAGGTCCATTGGTGTGTGCTCTCGCTGTGTACATCGTTATCAGCTTCATTAATGGCCACTTGTTCTCCGTGAATTCAATTAGCGCTGCAGGCTGGGCCGAACAGCAGGGGGGAGACAGAGGTCAATAAACACACACACACTCGAGACCCCCTGATGCTCAATGTATGCAGCTGTATGTGAAAGTTCCTCCCAAACACCATGATGCTTTTGTGTCTCACTGTCTCCCATTTCTTCTGTCTAGAGAGAGAGGCTCATGGGAAAGAGTGATGAGCGTGAATCGTCAGACACTCTGATCAGATTCAAAAATAAACTTCATTAGTCTCGACTTACCTTGGCTCATTATTGAATTATTGCAGATTTGCATTTCTGTGTTGGCAGTTCCCATGCATTTCGATGCTGTTTGAGCCTCATTGTTGTATTCTATTGTCTTTTTGATCAACTAAAATATATTTTATAAAAATGGCTATTCATTGCACAAACTATTGATTTTCTTGATTGTCTCTTGGTTTTCTCTCTTTCTTTCTTAACCAAAACTCCAGTCATGTTACATGAGCGACTGATTCAAAATTTAATATGGGTATTGTTTTATGTATTTATTTCCACCAACATTTCGAATGATAGAACAGAATGTATAAAAAGATTAGATTTCAAGTGATAATATCATTCTCCCAAACAATATAACTTAATAATGTAACATGGCTGGAAATAACATTCTCAAAAGTTCTTTGTAGAAGGCAGTGGAAGTGTCTCTGAATGACTGTGTGTGAATGATGAATGATGAAGGCTGAATGAGTGTGTAATGAGAGGCATTAGTGGGCCGCTGGCTCGCCTGCAGGGGTTTCATCATGGTCAATGACTGCGTCCGTCTCTCTTAATGTGAGATTGAATTAGATTGTAAAGGGTCAGAATTAGACAGTCAGAGAGCAGCACTGGACATAACAGAACTAAAACTCCACAGACATGTCAGGGAGTGAGAGAGAAAGTGACTTTGCTTAGATATACTGTGGGGTTACATTAGCAACATCTGACAAAACCTCCATTCGGGGACATTTTCAAAGAAAACAATCCACAAATTAAATACATAATGTTTTTAAAGTAACACTAGAGACATTTCTTTTTTAGTTTTAAAATTCAACAAGGACAGTTCTGAACTGCAAACCACTTTGACCTGCCATCAAAAATGGAGCAACAGAACCCGAGCCAACACAAGATCCGAACAACAGTGGCAAATATGAGACTGACTTGTTCATGACGTTTTTCCTGATATACGCTTTACTGGAAGTTCTTATTACTGTCAGGGTGTTGGTGCAGCGTTACTGAGCCACTGTGGTGTGGTGATCACTGATGACCACAGATTGTTTTAAAACCCATCAGACCCGTTGCTGTGCCTCCTTTAGCCTCTTTGTTAGAGTGTCCTACTCTCACGCCAGAGACCCGGGTTCGAGGCCCGTGCAGAGAGGGACGAGTAGGACCTGGGTGGAGGGGTTACATTGGTGCCGTGACCCGGATGGAGGTGGTGTAATGGAAGCTAGCTAGTAGTAAAAATATCAAGAGACATTCTAGCGACTGACGCTAGAGGTTGCAGCTTTTAGACTCCTCGTTAGAGCACCTGACTTCCAAGCCGGAGACCCAGGTTTGAAGCCAAGTAAGACCTGGGTGGAGCGGTTACACATACATGACATAACACAGTGATGGTCAACATCGGTCCTGGGGTTCCGCTGTCCAGCAGAGTTTAGTTCCAACCCAGATACAACAGCTGTAGCCTTGTTCATCTTGTTCAAGTGTGTTTGATTAGGACCAACGCTGCCCATCCCTGAAGAACCACTTTGCAATTAACATGCAGTTTTATGTTTCAACCACAGATGGCTGTAGTGAGACCAAAGTATTGGAGTGTTTTTCTTTTAGTTCTATGACATGGGCTTGAGATAATCTGAGGTCATTACGATTAATTAGCTTTAAATAAAAAAACAAAACAAGTCAAAAATCGTGCGTGTGTGCTGGAGAAAGGGACAAGATAACGGTTCATGGGGTGAACTAGAGCAGCCAATGAGGCCGAGCATGAGGTGTACTTCTGACTTCTGTTTCGTTGTCAAGCCTTCGTGTTTGCTTGACAACACTCATCACTGTCTAGAAATAATATTCTACAATAATATGAGAATGTCTCAATAAGAGATTGCAGGAGACATTATGACCACACACACATCGAATCCAGCCCACCTCTGAACAAATGGAAATACTCTCACAATTCACAGCAGAGTTGTGAAAAATGATATTGAAGTTTGTAGTTTTGATTCAGGCGCAGATGCCAAAATAAAGAATGAAGTGTTTAGGTTATAGAGTTGAGTCCAAATCTGAGGGTCAGTGTGACGGTCTGCATGGATCAGAGACACCACAGTCTCAAAAACATTAGATGAGTAAGAGACCGAGGCTGAGGATCATGATTCTGTTGAAGTACATCATGTTCCTTCTTCATGCACACTCACGCTGATGCCTTCCATCCTGTGCAAAACTCCCCACAACTGTGATGTTGTTTGGTGGTTAACAGGGCTTTGCATTGTGGTTGCTAAGGTGTTATGACCAGGGTTGGGGAGTAACGAAATACAAGTAACTTAGTTACATTATTAAAATACAAAATGTGAGTAACTGTATTTCATTACAGTTTCATTTTAAATGGGTGGTAATCAGATTACAGTTACATCTGAAAAGTGTTTTAGATTACCAAAGTGATTACTTTGAGTTTTAATGTCATTTAAACAGCGATTGGTGATTCTCTGACTCTGACCGTCTGAAAAACTGTTTCATTTCTCTTCAGAAGTTTCATTCCCTTGCAGAATATGCAACATTTTAATACTTTTAACTTAAAAATTGCATGTTATTTTGATCTAGTATTGTCCTGAATAAGCTATTTCATATAACAAATATAAAAACTGCTCAGTTCAAAAATTTACAATTTACATATTGAATCTTTACTGTCCTGTCATCACTGGATGATCCACGACTGTTTCCATGTTTCGTGAGAGTTTTTTGTGTAAAAAAAAAAAAAAAGTAATTACGACTTTTTTCCTCACAATTGTGAGTTTGTATCTCAAAAATCTTTTTTTTTCCTCAGAATTGGGAGATAAAAACTCATAATTGCAAGTTGCATGATGAAAATACTGACTTTTTTTTCTTGCAATTGCAAATTTATATCAACTTCGTTGGCTGCAATTCTGACTTTTCTCAATTTTGCGAGTTTATTTCTCATAATTCAGATCTTTCTCAAAATTGCGTCTTCATATCTCATAATTCTCACTTTACTCAATATTGTGAGATTTTGTCTGATAATTCTGACTTTTCTCAAATTGTGGGTCAATATCTCAGAATTCTGACTTTATAACTGGCAATTGAATTTTATATCATGCAACTCTGAGAAAAAAGTCAGAATTGTGACATAAGAACTTAAGTTTAGATTAAGTTACAAAACTTGGGTAATCTAATGAAATACATTGCAAATTACTTTTAAAAGCATGTATTTTGTAATACATTTTAAAAGTAACCTACCCAGCCCTGGTTATTTTAGGGTTGAAAGTGCACAGTATTATGGTTGCTAGGGCACTGTGGTTTCTGGGAGTGTTTTTAGTGTGTTGCTAAGCATTTGCTAAGGTGTGTTTTAGTTTGTTTCTAATTAATGTATTGCTACAGTATTGGGTTGCTAAGGTGTTCTAAGCATTTTATGGCTCTGGGTCATTACTAGAGGACAGCTAGAGTGTTTTGTAGTGTTGTTAGGGCGTTGTGGGCGGTTCCTGTACATTGCTATTTGTTTGATAAGGTGCTCTGAGTAAGTATTTGCATGTTGAGTGGGAATTTGTAGTGGTTTGTTGTGTGAATTTTAAAATGTAAAGTCATGAAATATTACTACAAATTAAATACATTTAAATTTAAATACAACAGATGAGTGTGACAGAATGACCACACTTCTTCTGCTGGAGCTTATACGGTACATACAACAAATCGATGTATTCAACAGTGAATGTGCTTTAAGGAACCAGTTATTTTGAAGCACTCTGTGTAGATACACTTGGGCACAAATCTGCTCCAGTACAGCCATGTGTTTCATTTTAGACACAACCGCAGGATCACGGAAAGCTCAAACAGGGAGTAATTTACAGAGACGTTGCTGTAAAACACACACACACTGCATCTGAAACCTTGAATAACAGATATGGAGAGGTCACGGACGTTAGTGCGGAGAATTAGTGGTGAGATCGATGTGTCTATGGTGTGGAGTGAGACTGTACTACCATTGTCTGCCCTCTCTTTCTGTATCACACACACACACACACACACACACACACACACTGTGAGTTACGGTGGTCTCTGAGGTCTGTGATCTCTGCATCCCAAGTGTCGTGCTGTTGTCAGCGTCTGGTCGTGGAGGAATCTGAGGAATCGCTTGTGTCTCTTCTGAACTCCCATGAATCACGGGGAACAGCGGGGTCAAGCTGAGGTCACGGCCCTCCGGCTTACAGGAAAGATACATTTTATGGCCGCATCACCTGTGGAGACGTCAGTAAGAGCTCGTGGGAGATGAAGTTTATGAGTTTCAGGGTTGTGACGCTACTGATTTCACTAGACACGCTTCTAAAACATGCTAACAGGTGGTCAGAAGGCGGAAGCGAATGCCTTCATAAAAACATTGTTCTCCCGTTCTTTCATCATGATGTTCCAAATCCGTTGGACTTATAAACGTGAATTGGTTTGACTACAATGACTTCTCAACACCTCAGCAAGAAACATCCAAGACTGGGATGAATGATTGCTTTACTGCTGCTTGTTGGAAATGTGCTTAACTGTAAAAATTATTTTCATAACACCCTTAAGTACACTTTTAAAAATGCCCTTCGAGATAAGTTTTATATTTTTATTCATTATGTTTTAATCTGTTGTCATGCTTTGACGAAGTACACTTATTTTGATGTTTTGACCAACATACTAAAGCACATGTAAAATACTCCATTAGTAGTGGCTGTAGTGTGTTAGTACAAACATGTGTAATTACAAATATATTAATACATTTGACAGTAAAAGTATCAAAGTATATTTTAGTTTACAATAAATATCAAAACATTTGGAAAATTTGCCAGTACACTGTATCCAAAGACAATAGAAGTAGATATGGATTTACATAGAAAGACGTGTTTAAAGGGTTAGTTCACCCAAAAATGATATTTCAGTCATTAATTCCTCTCCTCATGTGGTTCTACACCCGTAAGATCTTCGTTCATCTTCAGAACACAAATGAAGATATTTTTGATGAAATCCGATGGTTCAGTGAGTCTCTATTGACAGCAAGATAATGAACACTTTCAATGACCAGAAAGACACTAAAACATATTTAAAACAGGTCATGTGACTACAGTGGATCAACATGCGCTAAACTCTTTAAAACATTTTTTAAACGTAAAGTTTAAAGTAAATTTCTTTTTCAAAAAGGACCGCTTGTTGTTTAAAAAAACTATACTGTTGTGTAACAGCTGAGCTAATGTCATGAACTATAGTAGTGTCACTGCTGTCCGTTACTACCTAACACTGTTCGACAGCAGAGTGTAGGTACTGTCACCCTGTAATGAATGCTTTCTATTCTCTGGTCTGTTTAAGGGAGCTTAGCAAATGTTTGCATTCCATTTCTCCGTCTGTGCTTCCCTAAACGGCGGTCTGTGGTGTGTGAAGCTAAAAGGACACAACCCAGCAGCAGATGCAGCGACTCATTGTGGGTAACGTCACACCTAACCCACAGGACATGCATGAGGATGGTAGAGATGTACAGTATCTGTAATTAACAGCACATATAGCACTAAAATAGGCTCCTGTCTTGTTCCCTTTAGCAGAGCTCCACATGAAGACAGAGGCAGGAAGGTTTCATTCTTCACTTTCTTCACTCACTTTAATTGAACATTGGCACTATAACAGTCAAGTGGACCTTAGTCAGGGTCGACAAAATATTTCATTTGAAGTAAATTAAAACGAGGCTCTAAGAGATGAACTGAAGTGCTAGCCTATGGAGGCAGCATTTTAGTTGCACGATTCGCATACTTATGTACTATTCTATTGTTTTGAAGTATAAATGGTGTGGAAAAAAGATAACGTGCACTTCAAATAAATAGATCAACTATTGAATATCAGAATCCAATGTTGAATAACAAAATAACTTTTTAAAATAAATACACTACATGGTTGAGTACAGAGTACACAGTGCTGAAAGCTGCCGCACTTGTGCCTGACAGACTGGACATTAGCTTAGCAACATGCTAATGATAGAGTTCATTGGAATCAGTTGTGAAGCTATTGTTTCGAATTTTGCTATCATTTTAAAATCCTTGAATTGAGAAGCAAATATTGCATAAAAAAGATTTGTTTTCAGTTTTTTTTATTGTATTGTTTTTTTCCTTTACTGTACTATAGTAAGATCTTCAGAGATTTAATGTCTTTTATCTTCAGTTGATTTCATCTAAGACTGAAGTCAGTTGTAGTTCTTGTGTTTCTCTTTTCATCAGTGATTCTGCTTGTTAACAGCAGGTGTTCATCATTAATGTTCAATCATCACTTAATTAATTGCTTAATTATCTCATTGACTTTAACTCTGCTTCAGTGTTACTTTAACACTATTTAGAGAGGGACCAAATGTTCTCTGAGCAGAGTTGATTTAACTCTGGGGATTTTACTGTGTACTGTTGGCTATTATGGAAACAAGTTTAAGTAATTAAGAAATAGCACATTTAGGATTGAGATAATTCCTTATAAGATTGGCATAATCAATAATTACTCTAGTGACAAATGATGAATTGCATCAAAAATAAAAGTTTGTTTATATAAAATATGTGTGTGTACTGTGTAGAATTATTATGTATATACAAATAGACACACATGGATGTGTTACGTCACGTGTATGTGTGTTCAGGGGGGTGTTCCAGAAAGCAAGCTTAACTAACCCTCACATATACCCTGAACTCTCAGGTGATTCACCCAAACCTCTCTTACTCAAGGTATGTTGGTTCCAAAAACACATCAGGTAGTAAGTTCAGCCAACCCAGAGTATGTTCCCGTTAACACACAAGACATTCTCAACCGAGCCACGAATCAATGACCTATTAGTCCACATCGCCACCTATTTGGTGGTTGTGTAATCATTTTTTCAATCTTTTTATTGAATAAGAAATCTTTATTCACTGAGAAAAAGAATTATATTGTTTGTTTAATGCAACATTTTTTAATAAAATATGACATATTTATTTTATTACAGAAATTATAGTATAGAAAGCATCCTGTTATAAAAAGTAAAAAAGCACATCTTATTTTGTATTTTAAATAAATACATGTATTAGAATTGAATAAACATTTAAACATAATAATAGTGCTATATATATATATATATATATATATATATATATATATATATATATATATATTGTATAATATAATGTTGTATTTATAAATAAATATAACTATATTTATAAACTAAATGCAACTATATAACAAATTTAGTTACATTATTATAACTATTTTAATTAAATAACACACATCTGAACACCTCTTACTCAAACTGACCCTGGATCATGATCTGCTCCGGAGCAGGTTATGTTCAGAGAGTAAGTTGCTATGGTTACAGATATACCCTGAAAGTTACCTCCGTTTCTGGAACCGAAAGTTGAGGTCAGCTTACTTACTCTTAAACATACCTTAAACATAACCTGCTTTCTGGAACTCATCCTGGACTCTGTTTAGTTTCATTTGTCACATGTGCTCTATGGTTTTTGGTTTTCTCCCGCCACTCGTCTAGTCATCATTAGTTCATTCCGGTCAGGTGTTTGTCATTCATTAGTCTCGTTATCTCCTGGTGTTCCCTGTATATAAACCCTGTGTTTCATTTAGTCTTGCGTCGTTTGAAGTTCATGGTGTTTGTGAATCCTCTCCCTGTGATTCTCTTGAGTAAAAGTTATGTTTAAAGGACGTCATTCCCTCATACGCTTCTTCCTGGACACAGCACTGTAACAGCATGTATATATTCAAGGACTTTTTTGTGTTTATATATCATAATATAAATGTATATACATGCAAATACTATATACATTTATGTGTGTGTATTTAAATGTACATAATAATTATACACAGTACACACATATATTGAGTAAAAACAAACTTTTAGTTTGGATGCGATTAATCTTTTGACAGCACTAGGTCAGCCCCATTACTAACAATCAAATTATATTACAAGAATTACCAACTTATAACGCGTACATTTTCTTTAAGGACCTTTATTTTTATTAAAAAGGCTTATTTTTGCTATTACAGGCTCATTTTGGGAGCACGACTTGTTTGCCACAGAGTTTGTGGAGCTCTTCGAATGAGTCACGGATGAGGTTCCATCTCTTTTGTAGGCAAGAGGCGCAGAGGCCGTTCACTTCAGTTCTGACCCTTACAGTGTGTTAAATGTGTCCGACTGCATCTCCCACCCTTTCTCAGTGTTTGGATTTCACTTCGGTACACAACTTTTCTCAAAACCTTGTTTTCATTCTCATCAAACACATGACCTCTACGCTGACTACAGTCCATTTGTTGGCGTCTGAGGCTTATGAAAGGATTGCTGGAAATATAGTTACGCTTGCAACCGGCTCGTCTGTGTTCATATAGCGTCTGCAGGTGAAGAAGGGTTGAGTGCTGAAACGTAGGAATCCCTCACCGTAAATAACAAACTACTTCAGTGCACTCACATAACGAGACCATCTGCCCCCCGTCGCCTCACATTCCTCCTCACAAACTAACTCCATATTTCTGCCGAAGCCCATGAGAACCGAACCACCCTTCGACCCCAGACAGATCTGGGTTTTGGGGAATTACAGATGTAATATTAACCCTCGTTAGATGACGGCAGAACCAATGTTATTTGATCAGGTTTTTTAAACGGTTTTGAGTGTCTCCGTGCGGCTGAAGGCCCTCGTGTTCCCTGCGTGTGTGTCAGTCTATGGTTCTGGATCATGGTTCTCTACATGAAGCGCTCTTAATAACTTCCTCCCATGAAGAAATGACCTTAAGTTGAGGCCTAACTCTTAACCCTATCCCTCATTCTCTCGCTCTGTCCTGTCTTTTTTCTTTCTTCCCTCCCTTAAAGGCCGTTCCCTCTATTGTGTTTATGTCTTTCTTGACACGGTACCCTGTGGCTTCCTGTAGTCGAGTCATTTCTTCCCTTTTCTTGTCTTAAGTTGCGGTCAGTCTCAAAAAAGGTCACATCTAAACATCTAAACTAAACAGTCCTTTCCCCCCTCCTTCTGCAGTTTATAAATCTATCATGGAGGTATTTGGGGAACCAGTGTGGCTTTTATGGAGGCTACATTTTCTTGCGCACTCCCCAAATTTAATCTCAGCCCCTCTTCCTGTTTCAACCCACTGGAAATGGTAAATGTGGAATTTACAGACAAACACGCACACTTACAGAACTTTATTGCTGTGCCGCTAGTGTCTTAGGTTGTCATAGACACTGTCACCATCGCTCCTATGATGTAGAAAATGTTTTTTACAGTAAAAACTTTAAAAGTATGTTAAATTGCCATACACGTTGAAAACATGGTAAATGGTATAACATGCATTATAAGTAAAATTTATGATTACAAAAGGACATAACTGCATAACACATTACAAATTAATACGAGTATTGGCCGTGTTTTATGGGCTGCTCACATATAATGAACTGATTCATCAAGTGACTTTCTGTTGTACCACTTATATATTATTATACCACTATTATATTGGTGGTTATCAGTATATTTTAAAGTAAATAGCAGCTTGGTGTTGTGATTTTTAAGAAGTCCTCAGGTAGTTTGCACTTCTAAACAAAAATCTGGCAGTTTATAAAAGAAATATTCAGGTTTTTCCCCTTTTTACGTTCCTCCATTGAAATGCTTCAAAAAATATGTATACAGTTTTAATTATTAATCAGATATATGTTTTTTTTTCATGTGTCTTTACTACAATTTTGATAATCTTTTCAAATCTCCCCTTAAATGATTAGTTCATTTTCAAATTAAAAGCTTTCCTCACCCTCAAGCCATCGTAGCTGTATGTGACTTTCTTCTTTCTGATGAACACAATCTGAGATATATTAATAAATATCCTGACGCATCCGAGATTTATAATGGCAGTGAACGGGACCAACGAGTTTGAGCTGAAGAAAGTGTAAAACTCTTGCAGTTCAAAAAGCATACGCCTTCCCTATTCACGTTATGGAAAAGCTTAATTGACGTGACGCCAGTTTCTTCATAAGTTCTGGTGGAAGCTTGATATTTTACTTTAGATATTTCTCTTACACAAACGCTTCAGAAGGAGCCGTGTGGAGTACATTCATGATGGACAGAGACACTTTCTTCAGCTCAAACTCGTTGGTCCCGTTCACTGCCATTATAAAGCTGGGATGCGTCAGGATATTTATTAATATATCTCAGATTGTGTTCATCAGAAAGAAGAAAGTCACATACAGCTACGATTGTTTGAGGGTGAAGAAATCATGGACTCATTTTCATTTGAAAGTGAACTAATCCTTTAACCAAAAAAATGGTTCTCAAAGGTACACTATATATCTTTTGGCCCTCTAGCAGTAAAAAAACAAAACCGCTTGCAGAAGAACATTGTTTTGGTTGTGCTTCACATCTGCGTGACTGTGATGATGAATGTGATTATCCTGCTGCTCATAAAACATTCGCCGCTGGAGATGTAACCTGGAGAGGATCTCAAGCTGACGAGCTGAAGACATCACTGCAGCTTCACCTCTTAATAAACATGTACTTCCTTGAAAATAAACTTCAGCACATCACAGTTTTACAGCAATTTATCTGTTCAAAGAAACATCTTACTGACCTGTTGAGGAATAAAAACACCATCATCACAGCGGCACTTTTACAACAGTTCTCTCAAAGTTTTTTTACACCATCTCTCAAAATTGGCTTTTGATGTTGGTTCTTGTTTTATTACGAGCTCTGTCGCGATCTGTTTTCGCCAGCAGACTCTCCTCTGTTCAAAGTTTGTTTAAAACAGGTTGATTCCCCAGAGGTTTAGTCAACCTTTCTATAACTAACCTGTGTCACTCCAAACACCAGACATGCATCAAAGCAGAGGAAATAGAAATAGAAACGGTTCTCTATTTAAGGATATGACGAGACATCCACACGCGAGTGACACACAATTTTGCATGAAAACCATCCCATCAGGTCTACAATATAAACACTTATAATAGGATTACTATAGTGAATCAGGGTAAGATAAAAACACTCTTTGGAAGAAGGATTGATGATATTATTTACATTTTGTTCATTTTGAACCAAAAATAGTTACATAGTGTACCTTTGATGACATCATCATCATCATTTCACAGGGATAACAATAGCAGTAACATCAATAAGTCTCAGTCAAAATCATATCATCCTGATAAAACCTAAGAAAGCAGTATCATAATATTAACATTTTAATACACAGATAACAATGATAATGAAATAAACCTCGAGTCGAGATCTTCATGTAGCCTAGCTCAGTTTGGCTCTATATTTCCATTATATTAGGAATCCTGTTGATTTTTGTTGTTGTTACTGTAGTTGTCATTCAATTCAGTTCAATTCAACTTTATTTCCAGACTCAAGGTCCATTAGAAAAGAAACACACAACAAGCAAACTCACAGACAAGTTCATACATACAATACAAAATTTAAAAAAGACCAATATTTTCTCATAGGTGACTGGTATCGAACCACGCTTTGCCTAGGATTTGACAACTGCATAATAATAGCATTCTCTGAACTACCCAGCTGACAGATACATTTATACATCAGATTTCTCATTAAAAGTTCTTATTCTTGACATACAAAATAGACTTGCACTGCTCCTCCTTGGTTTTTTCAAAATAATTCTCATGCAATCATTGTAGGCAGTCTGAAGCTAAAACTCAATCCATATAGAGCAGTGTAGAAAGAGGTTTATGTTAACCCGATCCGAACACATATAACATTTTCTTACAAACATATTGGCAATACAGCACTGCCTGTACACATCATCACCATTTCATCATTAATCATATGTCCCAAGTGTTTTATTTTAGTACATGCATTTAGTATTTGCCCGGCCAGATAAAAATCTGGAAAATTAAGATCCTTCAGATCTCCTTTTGTTCTACATATCATGACAGCACTCTTTTTATTTCATTTATCAATAAAGTTCTGTGTATAAAGTCTCTGAGCTTTACTAGAGAGTCTGTTATATGTTTTTATATCCTTAGAAGAATTCAGCTTTTAAAAGTTGCAAAGTCAAAATGAGAAGTGGAAAGTGAGGTGGCAGTGATAGCCGCTCTCTTCACTCTCTCCGTCTCTTTCTCTCATTTGACACAGCATTGAGTGTTATGATGGGGGTTGAGAGAGCGGCAGGGGAGGAAGAGCGAGGCAGAGGGTTAGATGGATAAATGCAAACCAAGCATTAATCCTACAGGCACATCAGGGAAGAAGACAAGGTCAGATTAACGCAGAGCGACGCAGGCCAGCTCACGCAGAAAGCAGGTCTCATGCCAAGATTCCTATGGCTGCTTCAGAGCCGAACATCCCCTCTCTCCACCACCCATCCATCAAACGCTGCACTCCATCCATCAGCACCAGCTCTCTGCCCGGAGATCACACAGCGGAAGAGTCATCTGGGAATTCGACCGGCGCTCTTGAATGATTGAGTCATGGGTTTGTTTTCCAATCACAGTTTACACACTGCACGTTATATAGTTCGGCATATTATGATTAATGCGTATTCAACTATACACTGTTTTGTCTGACTGCATATTGTAATGTTCATGGTTTTCTCAACTGGCTAATCCCCCCAACCCCCATTTACAAAATTGACAAAAGCTCAAACCAGACCAGCCCAACCGGTTTGGGAGACGAGTCAATAGAGACACTTTCACTGTATCTCAGAAAATAAATGCTAAAATCATGGGTTCAGTTCCCAGGGACTGCATGAGTTGATCAAATGTTTAACTGTAAGTTGCTTTGAAAAATGTGATGGCATTATTATAGAAGCAGTCCCGTAAAAATCGTGCATCTATGACTTATGAGACTGTAAGTCTTGCAGGACCATTGTGGTAATGAGCTCTGAGCTCTCCGACAAAGAGCAGGGCCAAAAACCTCAAACAAGAGGTCAATTCCCTTTTAATACCCTTCAGATCTGCCATACCAGAGAGAGAGATGATAAAGTTTTTGGGATTGTGATGAGCTGAGACAGCGATAGAGAGTGGGGGATTATGAGATCAAGCAGAAGAAGAACTAATCCTGCCTGTTATTAGCAATGATCACGCTATAAGTGACAACACATGCAAAGTTCTGGTGCTCCACAAACTCAGAGCAACTACCGCAGTACTTAAACATCTAGAAAAACTGTGGGATGTCCAATCGCCTGCTCGAGATGGGGATTAGACCTACAGAGACGGAGCTCTGATCCTGCGGCCTCTCTCTGCTCGATGTAAAGGGATCAGTGATGTGTGCGAGACCATGGTGCTGCCGTGATTCTGCTCTCATTCGGCCTCATAGTGTGTTAGCGGGGGCTCCTGTTTCGCCATGACGATCAGCACGTTTATCAGTGAAAACTAGGGGAGTTAATTTGGATAAGTGATTAGGATAAGTGGGATGAATCCCTGCCTCAGGAAACTCGCTAATTTTCCATTTCCAAGTGACCCACAAAAAACATGGACACAAGAGGGATAGAGGTAAAGGAAAGCGTCTGATGGAAAAGAGGAAACGTGTATTAGCATGATATAAGAGAGGAGAGCTGAAAAACATTAATTAAAAAAAGAGATGGACATAACGATAACTTGTAATTATGAAAATATATGACTGTTGATGCTCACTCCTCTCTGCTTGTCAAGTTCTTCATTCCTCTTTTGTTCTTCATATGTCCTAATGTTCCACCAATCTCCACAAATTTGTTATTTCTGGGAAGGGTGCCCACTGTTTTCCCCAACCAAGCATTGGCCTCACATAACTCCCACTCATGGAACAAGCCGAATTCCTTCAGAGCGAGTGAAACAAGATGAGAAGCCCTGTGAAGATGACAAGGATAAGCCTCATCCCTGAACCCCTTCCATCCTTGACTCGCCTTGGGTCATCAGCGCTTTCTTAAAGTCTTCCTTACCTGCAGAACTGGAAAAACAGTATTTCTTTTTAGTTAAGCTAATTAAGGAGCCTTGAGGGAACACCAGCACTCCATAGTGGGGACTAGCCTGGTTCTGAACCTGGGTTCGATTGAACCCCAGGGGTTCGGTGAGTCAGTCTCAAGGGTTTGGCGGAGGTCAAGACACACACCCGACTCATATGATTCGTGATGACACGCCCCGCTTTTTCCTATTAAGAAGGGTTTGGTGAATGCGCATATGAAACTGGTGGGGTTCAGTACCTCCAACAAGGTTAAGAACCACTGCTCTAAAACAACATCCTGGTGAGCATCTATTTCTTTTCTGTAGTCAGTTAAGGTTTGTATGTGAGTAGAGGTAACTCTCCCCGATACTCATCCCACAGTCCTGCTCCAAACTGCATCAACAGACCTGCTTGTGAAGACCTTGATTAGATGCTCAAAGGGAGTTTTATTAAATTTGGAGGTAGGAGTAGCACTAAATAATGGATGGAAGAGTCTCTCAACTCGCATTCTCATTGCACTCCTGACCCCAGCGTGGTAACGGAGAATCATGTGAATAGATGAGGAGCTTTCAGATGGTTCAGAGGCCTTTCAGCTGTGTTTGGACTGGAAGCTTTGAAGTTTTTAGTGAGGAAAAAAGCAAGCTTCAGTTTTGGTCAAACTGTCACTTGAATTAGCCGAGCAGCTCTCAAAACGGCTCTGGTCCTAATTAAGAGATGGAAATGTTTCATCATGCCTTGCTTGAAGTGTGAGTAGATTCTAACTCAAACCAAATCCTAAGATCCTAAGAGCTCTAATCCAGTCCTAGTCCAAATTCACCAAACTGTGACCTATACAAACACTGTCACGTAAAGCACTCGTCGTACTTTTGCTGGTCATAGTGAAGCAATGTATTATTGAATATTTTAAACAAACTCTGAAGTGTTTGAATTTGAAACTATTCCAATGCGTTATGAATTCGACACATCAGATTATAATTTCCAAAGATGGTGGTTCTGTCATCCACATCTCAACTCACCAAGATCCATTTGGCATGATGCTGAAGATCAACCAAAAGCTGAAATCACTCTCCAGCAGATGAAAGCAGTGACATGCTAAAGACTTGTGCCGAGCCCAGAGTGTAATGTCTTTTATTGGCCTTGTTTAACAAGCAGGGGAAGTGGTTTAACTCCCCACCCTAGTCACCCACAAACCCCCAAATTCAGCCCATGCCAGACATAGGATTCCCAGAGTTCAACAGGAGCTGTATCAATCTTCTGCCGGTCCCTGAGGACATGTGTTTATTCCATCCAGAGTGAGACCGGTTCGCAACATGGCTCGTGTTTAGAACGCCACGCTTCCCTACTTCCTGCATACATCTTTAGCACAAACTCATTGGCCAAACCACACATGCAAGTTTCAAGAATGCCACCAGCACAATTTCCTTTAATTGATATTTTTTAAGAGCAGGCCTTCACCCACAAAAACAAATTCAATGAATCATACATGTGACAGAACAGAGAGCCACGGAATATTCCCATAAAGACTTTCCCCAAAACGGACACACATGACAAACATCAAGCACCGGGGCATAAATCCATCATAAAACACCTCTCTGATGCGGATTACTGTAGTCACAACTGATGTGTTCCATACCCATCGCTTTAGAAACAAACAGTGTTTCTAGCTAGCGATGGTAATCCCATTTGAATGTGTCTAATAAAGATTTACTCATAAATTCGGCATTGTAGAAAAATTGAAAGTGGTATTACATTTTGATTAGCCAGAAACGGTCTGCCATTTCACAATACTCAACTGTCAGGAGTGAGCTATTATCAAAGAAGCAAGCAGCTTCTTGGAAGCTTTGGTTTTGGAAAGTTTTCAGCAAAACACAGCTGTATAAAACAGGTGCATTCAATTAAATGTATGCTTGAGAGTGTGTGTGTGTGTGTGTGTGTGTACTTGTTTTCCTTGCATTATGGGGACCAAATGTCCCCACAATGTAAGTAAAACCAGTAAATCTTGACATTGTGGGGACCTTTTGTTGGTCCCCACTAGGAAACAAGCTTATAAATAATACAGAATTATCTTTTTTGAAAATCTAAACCAGCAGAACATTTTGTGTGATGGGTAGGTTTAGGGGTGGGGGGGGGGCAGAATGTACAGTTTGTACAGTATAAAAACCATTACGCCTATGGAAAGTCCCCACAAAACACATAAACACAACATGTGTGTGTGTGTGTGTGTGTGCAATGGATTTGGTGTTTGCATAGTGATTTGTCTATGTAGGGTTCACAAGTTGTGTCATCCCAGTCATGTTGTAAATACTGTAAAAGAGTATTCACATCCTTTTGAGATCGTAACTACAGTTTGTAAGATGGGAATCTTCTGAGAGCTCCTACTTGTGACCGCTGAGAATCTAATCTGATAGTGCTGCCGTAGAAATGTACTGTATAATTCCGTGAAGAGCTCCGAATAGAACATCACGTGTTGTCATCTTGAGACGCAGTGAACGCAGCACGAATCTTCAGAGGTTCCGTTGGATTCCTGTTTTGAGTCAGATGAACTGGGAATATCATGTTTTGTCTTCTTCCTGACACTTGCTCTGCTCTCCTGACTGTGTCACATCTTAAAACCCTTTTATTTATCTTCCTTCTCTTTTCTTGATAAAGAGGGCACCATTAAAGGTAACCCATCACATCACTTCCAGCCCTTCACATTGTAAACTTTCCTGTGGGAAAATCCTCTCAAGTCACAGTGAATCTGTGTCTTCTGTTACATGATGGGATGCAACCTGTTTCTGGGTAAGTAAAAAAAAAAACTACTGGATGACTAAAGTAGGAAAAAGAAGAAATCCGGCTGACTTATTTGAAATACTCCATTTCTAAGAGTCTAAAAAACCACAAACATTCCAAATGAAAATAAACCTAAGCCTTGAAATGGATACATACAGTGAAACCAGAACAAACACTACAAAACTATACTCAACTGAAGCTCTGGTACCACACTAAAACAAACATTGGTCAATCTATGTAAATGACAGACCTGACAGTCAGAATAGAGCCAGGTAAAAGTACACTTGTGAATGTTGCTTGCGTTCTAGTGGTGGCGTACTGGTCTGGGTCAGAACAGTTTACCACAAGTCTTCCGGTCCCTAAATATCCTTTCCCTGCCAGTTTAATGGTCTGCCAGGAGAATCAAAGTTATAGCACGTCTCTCCACAACAATTCACATTGTTTGAGGTATCATCCATGGTTACAGCACAAACAATGCAGGACAATCCTTAGGGATTTGTTTGGTGGAAACATTTAATATTGTGTGATTGGAAATCTGGGTCTTAACTTAGAAGTGAAGACCACTGGAACATGATCCATGCCAGACTACTGTAGAACCAAGGTCTACACAAACACAACAGCTCTTGAGAAGTGCAGAACTCTCTGTGCCACATTCGAAATGGAACATTAGACTCACAGCGGAGAACTTTCAATAGAAAGTACATAAATGTCGCTAAATGACATCATATTCTAATAGAGTCGTGTTTTCACTCTGCCTAATGTCAGCCCTTTACAACTGTTTCCTTCTCTCCTACACTCTGTGCTCACATAATTCATTTCAGTACTGCACACTTCCCAATAAAGCTGCTCTAATTGACATATTTCTTTTGTCAGACATTGAAACAACCATAAAATAGTGAGTGAAGCATTAAGACTACACGCAGTTACTTCAGTTACTGTAACTGAGACATCATCTGACAAAATCCCTCTGACAGAAGATGTGATTGTGATTTCAGCTATATTTTCATCTAGAATGACCACTCACTGAGGAAGTTTGCAGCCAGAGGCAGGAATACGTAAAACGTGACGTTACTCATAGGCTAAACTAGAGTGTTGTAAACTAGATAAGGTTTGTAGTCGTGGGGTAGTCGTGGCCTAATGGTGAGGGAGTCGGGCTTGTAACCTGAAGGTTGCTGGTTTGAATTGAAGGTGGGGATTGTGAATGAACAGCACTCTCTCCACCTTCGACACCATGACTAAAGTGCCTTTGAGCAAGACATGAAACCCCTAATTGATCCCTTGTTAGTTGCTTTGGATAAAAGCGTCTGCTAAATGAATGAATAAATGTTTGTCCAAGAAGTTGATCGTCTAAATCGCCAAATTGCGCACACTGTCCATGCTCAGCTTTAGATCGATCAATCTCTGCGAATAAAATTTCTGGTCTTTTAAAGCCTTTTGCTATATGTGTGTGATCTTTTAAATATAAGTACGACATTAGGAAGGGTCCTGCACCTGTCTCCTCCTGCCCTCACCTTCACCCTTATCCCTCCTGTTTGACCCTTAAAGTGTTAATCTCACTAATCCTAACCATTCCAATAAAACATCTGGCTTCATTCAAACCCCATTAGGAGTCTCAGACAAGAGTTGGAACTGACAGAGCCATGTCCCTTCAACCTAACCCACAGTCATAACCTTGATACCAACCCAGATTCACTTCCCCCCACTGAGGCCCGTCTGACACTGACCCTAACCCTCTCTCCACAGCGCTCCGGTTCGGCCCCATCACGACCCGGCCGTGTCTGGAGTCAAGCTGATAAACCTGCCAGAGATCTCTCTCTGCTTGACAGCACCATGTGGTTTAGGGTTGAGAGTTGCTGTACACACGCAGTGAGAAATCTGTATTTTTCTTTTATTTGTTATGCGTGTTTTTCCCACTGACATTCATTTGTTCTCCATCAAAGCCACATTTGGATAAGAGATGTTATTCGTGCAACATCATTCTTGAGGAACATAAGTGCACCAGCAGGTTACGGGCTGGTGTTTGCCCAGTAGAATTAAGATACTAGCATTTGTGCATTTATAGAGTCCATACTGGTGCGACAGGCTGGGTGCGTCCCGATTCAGAGGCTGCTTTCGTTGAAGGATGCACACTTCAAAGGCCACAACATCGAAGTCCGAGAAGGTTGAAACAAGTTGATGATCATCGGTAATGTTTGTACTGGACTTTTTTGAGAAACTGTCCTGAAACAAAACCTCACAACCTCCCTTAAAGTCAAGTCAAGTCAAGTCACCTTTATTTATATAGCGCTTTTTACAATGCAAATTGTGGCAAAGCAGCTTTACATTAATAATTGGCAAATCATTAAAGGATTAGTTCACTTTAAAATGAAAATTAGCCCAAGCTTTCCTCACCCTCAAGCCATCCTGGGTGTATATGACTGTAACACAGTTCGTAAGAACGGGAAGAAGGAGTCGGGAACCGGCGAACGTTCAATGTAATTTTAATCAAACAAATAATCAAACAATAAAACGAAAGTAAAAGGGCGGCAGTTCCTCACGGCGACTGCCGCCCACACAAACAAAATAAAACACAACATAAAGTCCAGGCCTGGTCCTCTCTCGTCCTTCACTGTCGTCGCTCCTCTTTTATGCTTCCGGATTTCCTCCGTGAGAGATACGAGACCGGTGTAGCGCGCAGCTGACGCTCATTATCACTCGGCCTCGCACCGTTCCCTCAAGGCTCTCGCCCGCCCTGCTCGTCACAATAGACAGTATGTGAAAAAGGTATTTAATAGTTTACGCAATCAAAAGCTTAAGCAGAAATACACGCCAAGTATACTTACAATACTTAATTATACTTTTAAGTAGACCTCCATCAAAAGATTGAGTACAAGTACAGTCCAAAGTGCAATTTTAAGAATATTTCTGAGAAGTACATAAAAAGTAGACTGAAGGTATACTCTCTTATTTTTGGTTTGAAAGAAGTCTACACACTTGAATGAACTTCTTTTTTGTAAGGGCTGTCTAAATATTTTCACATTGGTTCATTTATGTACATAATAGTATAAAATATCTATAAAATCATATCTTGGTAAGTTATGTCAAGCATTATGTCAACACAGTAAGCATAATCCCACATTTTCTCTCAAAAAATCCAGTTGTTACCAGCATGCAGTGACTCTTGGGATAGGCTATGCTGTGAAGGATCCGTGTTTTATCCTCCATGACCCAGGAAACAAAATCCATATTTCAAGGCCACATTCAAAAGAGGCTGCGCTGATCCGATGCATTCAGCCTTCTACTCAAAATTTTAGCACTGTTGCCAGGTAAAACAAACGTTAAATTATTGTTTTATAATTATTGTTATCAAAAAGTGTGTGTGGGTTTTCTACAGTTATAATGGTTGCTTTGCCCCAGTAAATTATCAGTCAGAAATCAGCAAACTGATTTCGTCAGGCACACTAAAAATCATCAATTCACTCAGTACCAGCAGCAGATCTGAGACAGCACAGCACGACCATTTGAACCTGAACACCATTTATGAGGGAAGATGATAAAAAGCTGCCAATTCCCATCTTTCCGGCCATGTCCTCTGAAAGAATTGGTCAATAAAATGGGGAATAAAACTGGTTCTTAATGGGAAAGAGTGAAGGTGAAAGCCAAGAGGTTATACTGGACCTCATGGTGTTACACAGCAGGGGTCGGGCAGACAGACGGACTGAGAAGACGTAAAAAGATGCAGTCCGTTAACAATGGCTCATTCTCTCTTAAGGTTCTGTTCATTTGTCAGAGCTGTGGTACGCTGGACCGCGCACAAACACAAGACCCCTAAGAGTGTTGCTCAGCTTGCATTAGAGTCTAGATATAATTGCTGTGTCTTGCTCCCATTCCTCCTCTGTCCTCATTCCACCATCCTATAAAGTAACAAAGCCTCAAAAATAGTATGTTTCAAGACATAAACTTGATTTTGTGTCAATCAACATAATGCCACAAACAGGGTTGAGGAGTAACGAAACACAAGTAACTTAGTGACGTATTTAAAATGCAAAATTTGAGTCACTGCATTTCATTACAGTTACATTTTAAATGGGTGGTAATCAGATTACAGTTCCATCTGAAAAGTGTTTTAGATTACCAAAGTGATTACTTTGAGTTTTAATGTCATTTAAACAGCGATTGGTGATTCTCTGACTCTGACCGTCTGAAAAAGAGGAGTTAAGTTTCATCAACATTTTAATACTTTTAAGAGGATCATAAAAATGTTGTTATTTTTATTTAGTTCTGTCCTGAACAAGACAAAATGACTGAATTTATAAAAAAAATTGCCCAACTGTCAACTGAACTGTCCTGTCATGACCTGATGATCCACGACTGTTTTCATGTTTTGTGAGTCATTTTATAATTCACTCGTCACTGCAACTTTTTCTCACAATTTGTTTTTTCCCTCACAATTGTGAGTTTGTGTTTCACAATTCTGACTTCTTTTTCTCAGAATTGCGAGATTTAAACTCACAATTTCAAGTTATAAAGTCAGAATTGGGAGAAATAAACTTGCAATACTGACTTTTTCTTGGAATTGTGAATTTAGTATGTGAGTTTATATCTCATAATTCTGACTTTTCTAAATATTGCGAGTTTATATCTCATAATTCTGACTTTTCTCAATATTGTGAGTTTATATCTCATAATTCTGACTTTTCTCAATATTGTGAGTTTATATCTCATAATTCTGACTTTTCTCAATATTGTGAGTTTATATCTCATAATTCTGACTTTTCTCAATATTGTGAGTTTATATCTCATAATTCTGACTTTATAACTCACAATTGCAACTTTATATCACACAATTCTGAGGGAAAAAGTCAGAATTGTGAGATAAAAACTCACAATGACCTTTTTTGTGTTTGTTTCACACTTATTAGTATTCCAAAGTATTCTAAAGTATTTAGATTAAGTTACTAAACTTGAGAAATGTAACGAAATACGTTACAAATTACTTTTTAAAGCATGTATTTTGTAATCTGTAGTGAAATACATTTTAAAAGTAACTGACCCAGTCCTGGCCACAAATGCTGCTGAATTTTATTGATCCTGGAAATGTGTCTGCGTGTGTCTGTGTGTGTGTGTGTGTGAGGGTATTCCCTACGTTATGGGGACCAAATGTCCCCACAGGTATAGTAATACCCATGAGGAAACAAGCTTATAAATCATACAGAATGATCTTTTTTGAAAATGTAAAATAGCAGAACATTTTGTGTGATGGGTAGGTTTAGGGGTGGGGGTAGTGTAGGGGGACAGAATGTACAGTTTGTACAGTAGAAAAACCATTACGCCTATGGAATGTCCCCATAAAACATGAAAACACAACAGAGAGTGTGTGTGAGTGTGTGTGTGTGTAATAATATCCAGACTCCAGGCCACAGTGACTTTAACCTGTCAGAGTTGAGCTCTGGCTCTCTGATGTAGTAACTAGTGTCGGTAGTGTGTAAAGAGCACAGGAAGTCTCCCGGAGCCACCGTCACGCTGAGAGGCAAACTTCATGTGGGCAGAAAGAAAAAACAACCACGTCACTCTAACTACTGTTTTGATCGCTCAGCTAGATGCTAGCGGCTAACAGCAGTAATACGTCAGGGAGAAAATTCATAAATAAAACCCCATGTGCCAAATTTGTAATATCCGGTCGTCTCGTTGCACAAGAGAGCAAGTGAGAAGTGTGAGGGGAAACGCTGAAGAAAACCCCTGGAGGTCCCTCGCTAACATGGCCACATATTAAAATGGAGGAGGAAATTTCATTCTTCCGTCTTTATCCTAAACAATGTCAAAGCCTGGTCCATATTTTTGTTTTTTTTTCAGTTTGGTAATCTTATATTCATGATGGATGACGTGACGAAATTTAAAATGAAGCGTGAGTTGTGATTGTTGGACTGTAATTATCGTTCGTTTGACCTTGATCTCGTTCATGAGGTCGCAGCTCATTTCCATGCCGAAACCCAAGAATATTGGGCCAAGTCATCAAAGATGTCAAACAGAGTGCAACCAATAGTCATTAAACTCTCAAAGCTTTCCAAAAGTGGCAGTTGGAAAGAAAAAAAAAACTTTCTGCTTGAAATGATGTCAAAAACAACTTATTAAACCAATAAGTTACTTAGTTTGCTAACAATGAACAAAGTATGGCAGAGATTTCTGTTTCAGCACTGGAGACAGTCGAGGAATCCAAACACTCTTGGAAACTGTGGTTTTCTGTTTCTGATTTTATGAACAATTCAATATATTTTCATACATCACCATGGAGTGCTGCTCTGAGCGAGAGCCATTCAGATGATGAATACGTACAAGGTCAGTTTTCCAGGAATCAATACCCTCGTCTGGCATTGAAGGAAGGAGAATGAAGCATAACTCATAAATAGCATTTGGGAGATGATATGAGATATTAGCATCACATTTCCCAAGTTCTCTCTTTAATATGTACGATGGCAAAGGATGCAACTGGAAATTCTGCTTAGCACAACAAATGTTTTTAATAAAATCTATACCTTCATTTGATCTCATTCAGAGGTTTATTTTCCACCCCGCGACTTTCTGTTTATACATCTTTCTTCCTCTCTCTCTCCATAACATTTCTTTCCAATCACGGGTGCATTAAGATTAAGACACCAGGGTCCACTTACATGAACTGTCATTATAATACTAAGTACAATTAATAAACTAACCTAATATCATGAGATTGCATCAACAACATTTTTAAATGTTAGCTCAAATAAGAAAATCATTTCAAATTCAGGTTAAAACTCTTCACAGTGTACTCGTGACTTGTGTGTTATCGGCAGATAAAACTCTCTGTTCTGAGATCTGAACATGTGTGTCGCAAAATATAACAAATTTAAGAACTAGTGAGCTGTTTCAGTTATATACCATTTCAATAAACATAATATATTTGAACAAAATACATCTAATCAATCATCATCACAACTAACGATTGCAACTTAACTTCAACGTGCCCAGATCCAAGCCAATCTGCCCACTAAAGCCAATCAACAACAAGCAGACATGCATGTGACTTATTTTCCAAAATGGATTGGATGTTCTGTTTTCAATAAATATCTGTATAGCTACATATTTTTGAGAGGTTTTAAACTGCAAGTAAAGCTAAAAACACTCCTTGTGTGTGGCGCCGACTGCAAAGTGAAAGTTCAGTGATGACGCTCCATGGGGAATCTCACATCCATGAGCAACGCTTTGGATTTCAGTGAATGGGACGCGACACCTCAAGCCGTGCTCCCAGTGTGAACGCTGTCTCTGTGTGTGTGTGTGCAAAATTAAAACGCAGTGTGTGTGAATCCAGTGATTGTGCATGTGCTGATATCAGACCCTGAATAGTTTGTAAATCCATCATCGCTCGTCTTACAGGAGAAAAAGATCTTTGTGTGGTGAACCAAATGTTTCCAGTGTGTTGTTTCATCTTCCATTTCTAGTTCTGACTTACCAAGTTATAACAATAAGTAACAAAGTAGTTAAACTACACTCAAGCTAGTAGTAGTTATATTTATTTATTTTTATTTATTTATTTCAATAGGGGCGGTGCACATTAATCAACATTCATGTACCCAAATTAGCCCAAAGGCTAGTTTTCATTTGTAGTGTCTTGCCAGATGTTATTAGGTGTAAAAACTTAGCAGAAAGTAACAGAAAACGGACAGAAAGTATCTAACTTCATTTTATTTAAGGGGACAATGATACTATTCTTACAAGAACATTTATTTTTAACAATTTAATAATCATTTAAAACCATAGTCTCACAAAAATTGGAATATACATTATTAGGAATCAAATATACTAGTTCTATATATAGAGTAACATATATACTTTACATTAATCACAACTAAAATTACACTTCATGTATTATTGAATCATTAGCTGAATGATTAACTAATGTGATCAGTTCTGCTGAAATTAACATTTTACATGAATGGACTCACTAAAATGAATCACTTTAATTTAGAAAGAATGACAAATATAGAGAAATACTGGAAATAACATTCAGTTGTTGTTTCAGGTCACTCTGTTAGAAGGCTTGACAATGATCTGACAAGCCGTGGTTTGTTGGATAAAATGGCGTCTTATTGAAAAAATGACTCTATAATATTGTAATGTGAACTGCATGTCAATCACACAGGGAATTAGGGGCTTGTCACATCTTTTACTCCAGTAAACAGGCGACATAATAAATGGCTGTCAATGGAGAATGCTGTGCAGTTACAGCATCATCCAGCAGGGGCGAACTGGACCAGCCCAACCTTGACCTCTCGCTCAAAACCTCACAGTTACTGACATTTGTGACAACTGACCCATTCTCCCTAACGTCATTTCTCTGTCCATCTATATTATTTATCTGCTTTCCACTGTCTCTCTATCTCTTCCACTTTCTCTCCGTCTCTCTCTCTCTCTGCAGAAATAGCATCGCCGTTTCCTCATTGATTTTGGCTCTGACCTTCCTGTAACCTGTCGTAAATCAATCACCCTCTGTTCCGTGTGGCCCGGGGCCTGCCGTGCGGATGGAAGAAATAAAACTAGGAAGGGAAAAATAAAGGAGTCGCTTATCCACTGACATCCACAGGAACTGTTAACGCAAGACAATGAGGTCACATGACCTTACAAGGCAGAGGTTGAGCAGGTTTCCCATGGGTGAGGGTGTCCAAACAATGCCCAGTATATAAACACACACCAGTTAACTGATAAACCAACCTACGCCATGTCGTAGTCAAGATGATGTCTACTGATTGGGTCTGTAAGTATTGTTTGCATGTCCTTCTCTCTTTCTGTATTGTTCACGGGGTTCGGTGGTTTAGATTACAGGTGTTTATTGAGTCTCTGATGGCGGCATGAGTCTGTGTGAGCAGGTTATAGCATGTATTTGATGTTGCTCGGTGTAAATATGTTATTCTCATCATTTTAGAATGCTTTTATAAAGGATATATATATATATTGTCTAATCAGTTTGCCTATCCTAGCCAGCATCACCTCAGAATCACATGGGTGGCATTATAAAGAAGCTGCCTATGAAGAGCGTCTCAAATCAGTTATTTATGAGGCCTTTAAGGAATACTTCTTATTCTTCTGCTCTTCTGCTCTCGTTTTTGTCCTGTAGAACACAAATTAACATTTTGAATTATGTTTATACAAAGTTTTGGTTACCATTGATTTCCAGTGTATGGGGAAAACACACAGAGAAATTTCTCAAAATATCAGTTATATTATATAGAAGACTGTAGGTCATGAGGAGAGTAAGTGACGACAGTATTTTCCTCTTTAAATGTGGAGCATCCGTTAGCATCTTGTCAGACATGGCAGTATGTGGACTGATATTTGCATGTAGGCTATGTTCAAGAGATAACTTGCTTTATTCATTTGTGTCCCAAGCTTCTTATGGTGCGTTCAAACATTTTGTTGGAGCTACAGACTTCGGTAGCAAGTCAAGAGAGAAAGCAAGGCATATGAGGTAGCACGGCAGAGACACGCAAGGATGCAGAAAGTAGAAGCAAAATGTGTGGGGAAAGTTGTTAAAAATCCCGCAGTTAAAGTTGAAGTACTTGCTTTCATATTATTGTCACAAAATCACAGAGAAAAAAGAGTTTAAGTGCAGCAGTCATCGTTTCTTTAACAGGAGAACTCAGAAACTGGACAACCAAAGTATAACAGTGAACTGAAAGAAGCACAGGGTTTAAAAAGTCAGAACAAACCAATCAAAGAAACATGAAACACCTATGACCATTTAATCAAAACATTTGTAACCTAGCAGAGCAACTGAAACATAGAAATGAGAGACAACTGAGGCACAGAACAAAGAAATGACACAAAACCAACCATGACACAGTACAGGCAGGGCTGGGGTGGATATGAAGGCGGGAGAAACCAGGGTGGCACCCCCAGCAGAATGTCCATAACACAAGCCACACCAGAGTCGAGGGAGGGAGGAGCCATGTTGGAGGCTTAGCAGCTGCAACCAGTGGGACAAGAGACTAAGAATCTGTGGAGACCCAGGTGGAACCACGGGACTGGGCGATGATTCAGGTTCTGGAGGGCAGGGCGGAGCTGCAGTGACGAGCAACTGAGGTGGAGCTGAGTTGCCGGAGGACTGAGGCGAAGGTGGAGTGACCGAGCACCAAGGCGGAGCTGACGGGAAGGAGGAAGTTGACTGAGCCAAAGGGGTGGAGGGGCTGTTGCTAGGCTGGTGGTAATGCCTAATGTTCTTCTCTCCTCCCTGCTCTCACAAATGGTGAATGGGGAACTTTAGTGGAGGAGTACTCACTCCTTAAAATTGAGCATGGACGTCCTGGTCCTCTCGTTCAGAGGACACACATAGGCTTGTGTCGTCACAGCGGACTAGATGTTTAAGGTCATGGAGAGCCAGTGCGTGTTCCTCTAGGGATTGATCCCCCGTGAGAGCAGAATGATCTGGACTGCTGCTAAATCCATATTATTTTGTCAGTTCTTCTCTCACAAATTGGTCACAAAAATCACAGAGAAAAATGGATTTAAGTGCAGCAGTACAGAAGAACTCAGAAACTGATCAACCAAAGTAGACCGGGAAGAACAAGTGACAATGAACTGAAAGAACAGGGTTTAAAAAGTCCGAATAAACCAATCAACGAAACATGAAACACCTGTGAGCACTTAATCAAACCAATCGTAACCTAGGAGACTAACTGGAACACAGAAACGCATCCAAACATGTTTATCCCGAACAATTATATTATATTATATTATTGTAACAAGGTATGTTGTTGAGGGAAGGAGGGAACCGGCTAACGTTTCACACTTATATATTATAAAATATATATCATATATCATAAATTAAACTAACAAAATTACAGTAAAAACATAACATAAAGTCCAAGCCTGGTCTTCTCTCGTCCTTCACTCTCGTCACACACTGGTCTCGTCCTCCGTGAGATACGAGACCAGTGCAGCACGCAGGTGACACTCATTAGCACTCGCTCCGCTCTCACGGTTTGGCCTCGTCCTGCCCGCCACACACCCTCATCACCCCTCGCAGGCCCATGAGACTGCGCTGTACTCGTCCAATAGAGAGAGTTTTGCTCATCAAGAAAAAACAATAGAGGGAACATTGACAGACCATTTATACACACATATTTGCGAACACAACACACGCTGTCCCACACTCTCTCTTGGGCTCCAATTCAAATGCATTGACACTTTGTCACAGAGCCAAAAATAAGATCCAAAATCCATATGGCATTAAGACTCTAACACTAAAATTTGTGGCCTACATTTCTAAAACACACACACACACACACATCTGGTTTGCCGGTGTCTGGTTCTGGTGGAGCTGAGCCTCAGTGGGGTGCGGGCCGCGTGCTGCTCCTCTGTGCAGTGATGAATGAGTGTAGATTTGGAGAGCGCTTTGGAAAAGAGACCCGGAGTCCTTTCACATCCACTCCAAACACTGAGAGAGCAGCAGGAGCCCGCAGAGAGGTTACAGTCCAAAGAGCTTCGCTCTGAGCAACCTGTGAGAGACATCAAAAACAACAGCTCTCCCGCCCTCTCTCGTCTGTCTTCTGTTTTTACCGCAGTGTGTTTTGAAGTTGTGTGTTTTCATCAGTGTTTAAATGGAGTTTCCATTGGAGAACGCTGGGTTTTAAAACCCTCTCTGAGTGCTTTAAGTATTAGTTTACCTCAGACTGATTGAGCTCATTTATATGTTGATATAAAAGGGAAACAATATTTATTCTAGAGTGCAGCAGTTCAGAGTACCGCGTCCTGGAAACTTCCTTCTGAGTCAGAAATGGATTTCATTGACTGGATGGTGAAAAGTGGCCGTCCCATAACAGGTTCAAGCCGGACTTGAATGGGAGTTTGGAGTCTAAAGGTCAAGAGCATCTCCATGTATCCCAATGGTAATGCTTCTTCAGTCATTATGTGTGACCTTAAATAAAGGGTTCACCCAATTGTAAAAAGAAATGTAATTTTATCACCCTCATGTCATTCCAAACCAATAAGACTTTTGTTCATTTTTCAAACACAAATTAAGATATTTGAGAGAGTTTTCTGCTCCTCCATCGAAAGTCCATTAGACCAAAATGTACACCCTCAAATATTTCATAAAAACATTGTAGTAGTAATCCATAACCAAGTCTTTTGAAGAGACTTTTATTCACGTTTAAACATTGATGCACATATACTGTACAGAGCACAACAAACATTCGCACTTCTGTTGACCATGTTGATGTTCTGTAGAATGACAAAAATTCATTTTTATCCATTAAGCTTCTTTAAATGTCCCTAAAGCTCATTTGAATCTACTCATTCATAGATTGATTTTTAAGATTCTTAAAGTTCTTAATAGTTCTAAAGGTAATCATTTTATAAAAATGAAAAAGAAAACAAAAAGATATCCCAAGGCCAGTGACTGTGGATGAGGTGGTCACCCCCGGGTCCAGGTCGTGTCGGCAGATGGCAGGAGATGTGAGATCAGGGAGTCTCGTATTGATTATGACCATACCGCTGATTGTGATCACGCCGACACCAGCTCGCAGCACAATTCCACTAATCCTTTTCATTTTTTTAGGTAAGTATACTACCTCTAGATGTGACCAGATCCCCTGGAGCCGCTCCGGTGTGAAACAAAAGTGGCGGAACGGCGAAACCAGTCTACATACTGCACTGTATGTTGGAGTCCTTTTTAATATGAAGAGCTTTTTTAACATTATCTCATCCACCAGCCTTAACTTGAAATATATATGTAACACAGTTCGTAAGAACGGGAACGGGGCTTGCCAGCAGCCATGTCACCCTGTAGCCCAAGACTGGTTGCCCACTGAAGCTAAGCAGGGCTGAGCCTGGTTAGTACCTGGATGGGAGACCTCCTGGGAAAACTAGGTTGCTGCTGGAAGAGGTGTTAGTGAGGCCAGCAGGGGGCGCTCACCCTGTGGTCTGTGTGGGTCCTAACGCCCCAGTATAGTGATGGGGACACTATGCTGCCAAAAAGCACCGTCCTTCGGATGAGACGTTAAACCGAGGTCCTGACTCTCTGTGGTCATTAAAAATCCCAGGATGTCTTTCGGAAAGAGTAGGGGTATAACCCCGACATCCTGGCTAAATTTGCCCACTGGCCTCTGTTCATCATGGCCTCCTAATCATCCCCATACTGATTGGCTTCATCACTCTGTCTCCTCTCCACCAATAAGCTGGTGTGTGGTGTGCGTTCTGGCGCAATATGGCTGCCATCGCGTCATCCAGGTGGATGCTGCACATCGGTGGTGGATGAGGAGATTTCCCCTTCCATATGTAAAGCGCTTTGAGTACCACAGAAAAGCGCTATATAAATGTAAGGAATTATTATTATTATTATTAAGAAGGAGGCGGGAACCGGCGAACGTTCAACCATACTTTAATAATAAAATAAGCAAACAATAAAACGAAAGTAAAAGGGCGGCAGTTCCTCACGGCGACTGCCGCCCACACAAACAAAATAAAACACAACATAAAGTCCAGGCCTGGTCCTCTCTCGTCCTTCACTGTCATCGCTCCTCTTTTATGCTTCCGGAGCTCCTCCGTGAGAGACACGAGACCGGTGTAGCGCGCAGGTGATGCTCATTATCTCTCGCGTCACCGGACTCGCGCCGTTCCCTCAAGGCTCTCGCCCGCCCTGCAATATATATATTAACACACAAACTTTCCAATCACTGCTGCCTAGTTACCACTGTATTATTGGATAGCAGAGAGCCCCACCAATAATAACACCTGTAACAAAAGTGTCACTTTTCTGTGCATTTTTTGAAAATGCCTATGCAAACACATCGTCGTAAATACTTAGACATTGTAAGCTGATATGTCTGGTGTATTACTCAATATGTCTGGAAAGACTGAACTCTTTGTACCTGAGGACCTGTTGTTTATCTGTTACGCAACCACCATAAACACAAGACTGCTGGTAAGATAAGCTTTCTGCTCCCAAGATTAACAGATGAACATGTTCAGGTGAACGTCGAGTCTCTAGGTCATCTTCAGATCGAATAAACAACTCCTGATCCTCAACCACTGAAGGGACACGTTACTTCAAGTCGTTCATGTTGTTTTGTTAAATCTTCATTAAATAAATTTTTTCTCTTTTTCCATGTGTTACCCTTTGGTCTGTTACAGTAGCCGTGTGTGTGTGTGTGTGTGTGTGCCCTGAATCCACACAAGTCACTGTCAAACTAGATTGGTGTGACAGTGGACCTTCAGCACACATGCCTCGCAGATATTAAATTACTCTGATTAATGGTGAGTGCTCGCCATTGATTTCTATCCGGTGCTAAGGGTTTCACATCTCTCGTCTCCAGAGAGAGATAAAAATATCTCAAGTTTAAAACGCCATCCTGTGTGTGTGTGTGTGTGTGTGTGTGTCAACAGTCAGCGAACCACAGTTTATAACGACCACATTACTGGGATTCACCCATTCACGGCAGGTATGCAGAAAAAACAAATGAGCCACAAGGGCCCATGCATCACCGCCGCAAAACTTTATTGCTTTTATAAAATGACGCCACTGTTCAATAAATAATTACATTCATTATTAATAACAATCACTGTAGTTTTCGAATTTTCTGAATAAAAGTCGCTAGCATTGTGCTAGAGAGTTGTAGGTGTTATTGATATGCAGTTCCTGAGGCGTTTTGATTGGCTGTTACTGGATTATTATGTTGTTTGAGTGGTTTCTTACCCTCGATGATATTCTGACCTATATATATATATGGCTCAGGTCCCTCTTCAGTGTGAGTCTATTGGACTTATTTCCCATTTATTGGTCCCTCTTTATAGACACTATTCGCATTAATAGATTCTGCTAACATTATTTTTATAGGCCTCCTTATATTGACAGGCCTTTCACATTTCTATTTAATATAATAAGACAATGTGGGAATAATATAACATGAATCTGCTCCAGATTAAGGGCGAGTATTTTCAATAATTCTGAATGAATTTCTCATGGCAAAAAAATAGCATGACCATCTCAAAGCAGACAGACAGGAACCCACATTTCCACATCAGAACTGGTGGATGTCAAATAAACATCTCAAAGAGCAGCACATGTGCTTTACTGGTGGAAGAAATTGGACCATTATGATGTTTCTGGTCCAGAAATTGTCTTTCTTTGTCCTCATTGTAGAACCAAATAGGATGGACCATGTCCAATACCATCCGGACATTTCTGGAATAAAAGAATATATTAACATGAAGAGATTTATTTTTGGGAATGTGAAATGGAAGATCCCATGTCTCCCATAGAGGATAATTAGTTTTCTTTGTCAAAAGTCGAAAAGAATGGTTGTGCACACCCTGCATTTTTTTCTTCAAGATCTGCCCTGTCATTTTCAAATTCCTACAGAACGCACACACACACACACACACACTTCATTGCCCGCCGCTTTCTGCATGCAATCTTTCCAGAGCATTCATAGTTCCTCTGCTATCTGGAATGCAGGAGTCCCTCAGGCAAAGAAACGGTAAACCGCCAGCATCCGTTAATAATACGTTAAACCACCCAGTGCCTATAAATAATCCCGACCTGTCACGAACGCAAGCCCTAGGAAAAGCATCTGCCAAAGTATGAAGAACACTGTTAAACAAATCATCACGAAGCCTGGGATGGTATGAAAACATCTTCTGTTGAGAGCTGTCAGATCCGTGGGCAGGTCCGACCTCCGGACCGAACCGAGGCTGTCAGGTCATTAGTGTCACGTCTCATCACGAGAACCCGAGACTTGCCATCACTAATTATAATCAACAGATTTATTTCGAAATCATCTGCGACCGGGCGCAGACAGAGGACGAGAAAGAGAGCCAGAGGATGAATTAAAGGGCGCTGATTAAAGTCCTGCTGATGAATGTCCCTCCTAAAGCCATCAACACATAGTTTGACAAGGACACAAACTTTTACTAATAAAGACACCAGAGGAGAAAATGAGTCAGGAAGAGAAGAAATAGAGGAGAGATGAGATGACATGAGAAAAGTAGAGAATGAGAAGAGATGACACAAGAAGAAAGGAGACGTGACAACATGAGAAGAGGACAGTTGAGATGAGATGAGAGGAGAAGAACGGAGAAGAGGACAGAAACAAGAAGAGAGAAGAGAAAAGGACAAGATGAGAAGAACTGAGAGGAGATACAGGACAAGAGGACAAGAGAAAAACGATGATGAAAAGAGGAGAGAATGATGAGACTAGCCAAGAAGAGAACAGAGAAGAAGAAATGCAATGGAGAAACAGAGAGACAAGAAGAGTCGAGAGGGTGGACTGATCCCGTCGTTCCTCACCTCAAATAAATGTGTCTCTCTCAGTTCTTCTTTGATTTGCAGATATCTGTCCCTGTGATCTGACCTCGTGACCTCATCTCGAACACCGTGTTGCTCAGTAACTGTGATGTTTCATAAGAACAAGACCTCTGTGATGGAATGCCAGAGGAATAATATCTGATCTTTCCCGGTGAAGACACTATTGAACACTGCAGGTGTGTGTGTGCAAATACATTCACGACTGCAAATACAGCTGTTCAAACCAATCCACGCTCAGGAATGTCTTTGTGTGCAGTTGGTTCTGTTAATTATTAATGATTGCATTGGCTGGAATGTTCTCACCTGGATGTGAAGCACAGCACCAACATATAAAACCTGAATAATGTGCTAAATATAAATACAAATAATAATATCCTAAATAATAAAGCTGTACTGAGAGTATCCTGTCCATCCATGCATGTTTTAGGGCTAATTTTTCACACACAAAAAAATAATGAGCAATGCAAAGTAAAAGCTACTACATCTTTTAGCAAGATACTAATGCTTACACATTGCAAACCAAAATGTGTATAAAAAAGGGAGCCGTCATATCAAACAGTGGCACAGGTGGATATGTTAATAACATTCCCAGTTATTCATTTCATTTCTTGTCTCAGAATGTGTATTTCTTCATTGTAATTTCGCCACTCGGAACCATCGCTGCTCTTCCGTGAACATCCCAAATCTGCCGTTCGGAGAACTGTGCTGAGGCCAGTCTGAGGCGACAGAGGACGGGAGGCAAATCCATATCCGGAGACTTGTGCCTGTCGGCAAAAATAATAATAATAGTAATAATAATTAGCCAATCACCATCGAGTATTTCACTTTCAGCTGTTAGAGTGTCTCAGAGGAGGCTAGTCTCCCTTAGAGATATAAATGACATGATATTCGTTTGAAACACCCCCACAGATAAACCTGAATATTTAATGCCAACACTTTTTCTTCAAGTGATCAGCTACCCTTACTAAAAAGAAGTTTAAGTGTGTTATTAGTATACTTCTTTTAAACTAAAAATAAGAAAGTATACTTTCAGTCTACTTTTTATCTCAGAAATATACTAAAAATTGCGCTTAATTATACTTGACGTATACTGACAGAAAGGTCTAAGTATATTTGGCCTATACTTGTGCTCAGTCTTTTGATCGAGATACACTTAAAAGTAGAATTAAGTAATCTAAGTATACCTGGCTTATTGTTGTTTACTCTTTTAAGGGAGTGACAGGGCTGGGTCGGTTTAAAATGTATTTCACTACAGATTACAAAATACATGCTTTAAAAAGTCATTTGTAATTTTTTTCGTTACATTACTCAAGTTTAGTAACTTAATCTAAATACTTTCGAATACTTTGGAATACTAATAAGTGTGAAATAAACACAAAAAAGGTCATTGTGAGTTTTTATCTCACAATTCTGACTTTTTCCCTCAGAATTGCGTGATATAAAGTTGCAATTGTGAGTTATAAAGTCAGAATTATGATATAAACTTGTAATATTGAGAAAAGTCAGAATTATGAGATATAAACTTGCAATATTGAGAAAAGTCAGAATTATGAGATATAAACTCACAATATTGAGAAAAGTCAGAATTATGAGATATAAACTCGCAATATTGAGAAAAGTCAGAATTATGAGATATAAACTCACAATATTGAGAAAGTCAGAATTATGAGATATAAACTGACAATATTGAGAAAAGTCAGAATTATGAGATATAAACTCGCAATATTGAGAAAAGTCAGAATTATGAGATATAAACTCACAATATTGAGAAAAGTCAGAATTATGAGATATAAACTCACATACTAAATTCACAATTGCAAGAAAAAAAGTCAGTATTGCAAGTTTATATCTCCCAATTCTGACTTTATAACTTGCAATTCTGAGTTTAAATCTCGCAATTCTGAGAAAAAGAAGTCAGAATTGTGAAACACAAACTCACAATTGTGAGGAAAAAACAAATTGTGAGAAAAAGTTGCAGTGACGAGTGAATTATAAAATGACTCACAAAACATGAAAACAGTGGAAAACATGAAACTGAACTCCTCTTTTTCAGACGGTCAGAGTCAGAGAATCACCAATCGCTGTTTAAATGACATTAAAATTCAAAGTAATCACTTTGGTAATCTAAAACACTTTTCAGATGTAACTGTAATCTGATTACCACCCATTTAAAATGAAACTAATGAAATACAGTGACTCAAATTTTGTATTTTAAATATGTAACTAAGTTACTTGTATTTACATTGTTAGAGAATATTGACTTATATAGAAAACAGATCTGTTCCTAATTCTGGGTATCTGTATTTTTTGTGTAGGGTAGTCTACTGCTAGTGTACATGAGAATGTGTCTACTAAACTCTTTCCCCGCCAGGCTATAGGAGTAGGAGGCGCTGTTACACATCTTCTGAAAGTCTCCAGGTCAAAACAGAGGAGAAGAAGAAGCTGAAACAAGCGATAAAAGATTACTTACACAAATGTAAAAAAACGCGATCGTTAAACAGCGTGTCATTGTTAAAGTCCCTGAATGAAACATCTACTCCATCTGTCTTTTGATCGTTGTTCTGAATCCCATCCGGACAAAGTCTTTGATAAAAATTCATTTTTTTTCAGCTTTTTGTTTAAAATGTTCCCTTTTTAACGAATCTTACCCACATTCAAGTGTTGATTAAAAAACAGATACATGAAGCTACAATAAAATGTCTTTAGGTCCACTGCTAGTGTACATAGGTACAAAGTATTTTTCAAGTATAAAAATTAATAAAAAAATTAAAAATATATAGGTCGCACTTTATTTTACAGTGGTCTTCCCTAAGAAAATAGTGGGACAGGGATACTCTACTGTAAGACAATCATTACCACAAAATCCTGTACATAAAGACTTCATAGAAAAGACATTCTCAGGGATGAAATGTTTTTGAACACCGTGGATAATTTCACTGTGTGCTTCCACAACGGCTGCTTTAGACACTGGAGAGTCACTGGAGCCTTTATGGTGCGTTGTTTTAATTTTTAAAAGTGCCTCTTAGCACAAATCTAATGTTTCAAGGGAAAACAGGAGCCGAGCGAAGGAGTGATGACATCAGCAGTACAAACAGCGACGGACGAGTGTCTCTGCAGGATGAGGTCTCGCTCTGGCCGCGCTGCGGTGGTATCAGCTAACATTAATGACATCCTTAATCATTTATATGGGGAAGTGAGAGGTCACATCCACTAATGTGAGTGTTTGCCAGAGAAAAGAAAGTGAGATGGAGAGAAAGAAAAAATAAGATCTTTAAACAATATAAATAGCAGTAGAGATTAAACTACCCTTACGAAAAAGAAGTATACTTCAAGTTCACTTAAGAAATGTTCAAATATACTTTTAATGTAGTAAGTATACTAATATCAATGCACTAGTAGTAAACTTGTAAGTGTACTATTTCAATTTGGGACTAAATTGGCCCACTTTTTAATAAAAGTAAGTGTAACAGTAGTTTTCTTTAAGCGAACATAGCATCATACTTATAGTTTACTATTTATATATTAGTTTTGCACTTTAAATATACTACTATGTTTCTATTTGGGTATTATAAATATAATATAATATTTTATACGTTACACCTTTAATTGTAGTTTAACTCTTTCCATTAAAAAAAACAAACATTTTATTCTAGCTCCATGTATTCTTTTTCAATCAACACTTGAGTGTGGTTGTGTTTAATAAAAAAAAAAAAATTGACATTTTGAACAAAAAGCTGAGAAAATCCTGTTTTTATCAAAGTCTCCATCAGGATGAGATTCAGAACAATGATCAAAACACAGGTGGAGTTCTGATTTATATGCTGACGATCAAGTTATTTCTTCTGTCGCTTGTTTCTGCTTCTATTCCTGTGTTTTGATCCGGAGATTCTGTACTCATCCAGAAGATGCTTCATAGCTCCACTGTATAACAGTGAAAACAGTGAAATCAAGTGTACAGTAGATATGAAGTAAATGTACACTCCCAGTGGAAATCCTGCACAAAAATTCAGACACTCAGAATTATTAACAAATCTGTTTTCTGTAACAATGTTAAACAGTATTGTAAAACTATGTGAAAGAGTAAACAACTACAAGCCAAGTACACTTAATTATACCTTGAAGTATATCTTGATCAAAAGATTGAGACCAAATTGTGACGAGCAGGGCGGGCGAGAGCCGTGAGGGAACAGCGCGAGGCCGGTGACACGAGTGATAATGAGCGCCAGCTGCGCGCTACACCGGTCTCGTGTCTCACGGAGGAGCTCCGGAAGCATAAAAGAGGAGCGACGACAGTGAAGGACGAGAGAGGACCAGGCCTGGACTTTATGTTGTGTTTTATTTTGTTTGTGTGGACGGCAGTTGCCTTGAGGAACTGCCGCCCTTTTACTTTCGTTTTATTTTTTGCTTATTTTATTATTTAAAGTTATTAACGTTCGCCGGTTCCCGCCTCCTTCTTCCCGTACTCATTGAACCGTGTTACACAACTATACTCAGAATAAGTCAAGTATGCTTGAGTGCAATTTTTACATAAAAGTACATAAAAAGTAGACTGAAAGTATACGTTCTTGTTTTTAGTTTAAAAGAAGTTTACTAATATCACACTTTTTTTGTAAGTGAATGTGGTCGTCTCTCATTTATCTGTTTTCCCCACTGTAGTTTTGACTTCACTTCATACCTTATCTGTCCTTCTGCCACTGTTTGAGATGACAGGACATTAAAAAAGTTGAATGGAAAACCAAATACCAATATGGACTTTTTGCAGAAAATGTCAAAACGGCTGATGGGTTCTCTTTTTTTATACTAGCATGAAACTTAGAGGGATAGCTGCTCAAATGTGAGTATCTTTATTAATTCCCAAGCCAACATCTCCATTCGCTCCTGCAGTCGGAGCTTCAGAGCACCTCACTGCCTCAGTCTCACCACATCTTTAGATCTACAGGAGTGGAAAGTCGGGTTCTCGTGCCAGATCTCTCCTCAGCGCTGCACGTCTGCTAATTGAGCGGGTTAGCGGTGGCTAAGGGTCTCTCTACGCCGAGGCCAGAGCTCATAAAGATGGGTGCGGGTGGCCTGGGCCAAGCCAGCAGAAATCCAGCGGCTGTCTTCCAGGCAGAGGGGAGCTGGTCTCAGGTTGCATGCAGAACCGGCACACACGCCCAGAGAGACCCGATAACTCACCGCATTGCGTTCTTATGCACTGGCCTCATGGAAGAAAACTTTATTAAAATTGGTGCATGAAAGCTTGTGTTTGAAAGTGAGAAATCAGAGAAGTTCCATTCTGGTAGTGTTGATTTACTAGTTTTTCCTAGTCTTTCAACACTGAAAGAATGTCACTCTACTGATCCATAGATGGGGAGCGGAGTGACTTTTACTTTTCAAATTTGATTATATTCATATTGTTTATGTTATATGTAAATTTTATTTATATTATAGATTTAAATTGTACTAAAGTGGATTCATATTCAAATTAATAAGTATCAACATATAAGCAGTGCTTGGGAGAGTTACTTTTAAAAGTAATGTGTTACAATCTTGCATTACTCCCTAAAAAAGTTACTAATTGTGTTAGTTATTATTGATGGAAAGTACATGGATTGAAGTGGAATAAGACACAGGAGAAGGAAGTTCAACAATCTTACTATAAAAAACCACACACAAATCTAAAGTCAAGTGTGGCTGAATTGGATCATTGGAGGTCAGCAGCAAAGACATTGATTTATAAAGTGAGATTAAATACATAAAGTCCGGATTCACAGACAGGGTTTAGATTAAGCCAGGGTTTGGCCTTAGTTCAATTAGGACATTTAAGTAGCTTTTATAAACGTAAACGCATCTTGAGACAAAACAATGACAAATATTTTAAGATTTTGCGGTACTTACGTTAATGTGTTACTCCTAACATTGCATATTAGTGTTACAAAAATACTATATAGAACAGTCTCAGGCTGTTAATGGCTGTACTGGAGTCAATAATCAATGTGTGATCAACTGTATGATCTATTTCCTGGGCGATATTGCTGGAAATATTCAGTAGTTTATATATAAAATTATTGTATTAAAAAAAGGTCATATTTCACATGCCAGTGTCCCTTTGTTTCTCTCTTAAATTTGTTTTTCAGCTGGAACACATTTATTTACCCCCTCATTTTGCATTGACTTTTCATTTTAAGTCTCTTTCTTGACAGCACAAGTTTCAACACGCTGACAACAGTCCGGCAGTCGTCATGCCAAAGCCAGTGAGGACGGCTGACCATATCCCAGGAACCAAAGATCTGACTCATCCTTTTCACCTGGCGGTCAGTCTGTGTGCGGATTCGGTCCATTTATTTAGCGGCTTCATTCTTTCACACGCTGTAAAGACGTTTCGGGATTTCTCACGTCTATTCATTTGGAGAAATTAACATGTGCTTTGATAGGGGTTTTAGTACGGCCCTAAAGGACGAGGAAACGGCCATGTTGGGTCTTTGTAAGGACGGTAAATGCAGCTCTGTCTGTAAGACTCCACCAGCATTCAGAGCTTCACACAAAACCCTCTGACCTCTTTTGTCTACCCGGGACTACCAAGCCCAGTTGATTAGGGGCTTTTCTTTTTCTGCTCTGTTGTTTTTTCTTGTTTTAATTGACCGGTGGGACCAAGAGTAAGAAAAGGGCGTCAGGGTGTCAACCCCAGTCGCCTCGTTTTCAGTCCGCATTTTCTTTTCTCTCTTACTCTGGTGGGAATGTGACGCCCGCTCGTTCTGGTGGCTATATTCCAATGGGAATCCCAGCTGTAGCGTTTCGGGTTTAATAGATGTCAGACCCGTCTGATCAGACTCCCGCTCGGATTGTAACAATTAAACTCATTAGAGAGAAAAGCAGAACGGAGTCATTTGATGAAGGTCAGAATATGCTGTGAAATGATTTTAAATGCAGCATTGGGATGCAATGCTTTGCGCCTCGTTATCAGATATCGGTATCGACCATTTCGTGCTCTGATAGAGACAGGGTTGGGTTGGATCTCTGGATAAAGCTGACTGTCTATAGTCTGAATGTGGGTGTTATCAAATGTTAACCGAGGTGGACTCTCATCGGCCTCCGCCGATTTCATTTTCTTTTTAAAGAAACTGTTTTATTACTCAGAATTGTGGCAATGTTTCGGCAATAATGAGTAATAATAATGGTGCATTTAGGTTTAGCGTTCAACAAAGGTATTTTAAAAAGTGTTGCAAAAAAAACAGCAAAGACATAGAATCCCGAGACGAAAAACTGTAATTTGCTCTGTAATTTTCCCATTTGAATCGAGTTTTTCTAAACATTGGTATTTTATTAATTAAATTAAAACCTCCATATTGCATGAGTGCAAAATTCTACTTATCCCAGTTACTCTATTCAAAGAAAGTAATTTCCCACAGTTTTATATTCTAGTGCTAAGTTTCATGTGCAAAATTTCAAACTAGTCGTTTCAGGAAATCGATTGTCTCTCCCTGGCTTTATATTAAGAAAATCCTTAGTAAATCAACCTATACTGGAGAATTAAATCCATCGTTTTTAGAGAAGTGGATTCTCTGACAGATCTCAACATGACAAATGTCCGATCAGATGTTCTTCAACAGTTCTTCTGCCAGCTCGAGGATTACGCTGAACCAGAGACGCAGACATCTTTCCAACTCGGTCAACCAAAAATAATAAATCTACATGATACAAATAAACACATTTATAAATATATATAGATCAATGTAGCTATAAATTTATCCCACTGCTTCATCCAAACTTAAATAATGTTGTAACGCACCAACACACCGCATTTATTCGTCTCTGGTCTAAATCTCCAGCATTCTTCACTATGCAGCCAACAAGAACCACAGCTCTTTATTTATGGACTCATTTGAAAAAATAAAGAATAATACACTTTTACAGGACGCTGCAACCACGTCATTCTAATGTGCTTTTTTCTTTCTTATTAATAATGAATCACTAGAAAACTGCAGTCATGTCATCTCAGAATCGGTTCCATTACACATGCTGAGCAGTAGAGACACCTGACCGCTGCTCTGCCCGCCTCGGCGTGGTAATAGATGGCGTAAGTACTTATGCGTGGCAGTAAATGGCTTTAAGTGACTGTGTGCATCAGGGGGCATAGCTGGCTCTGTCCGTGGTCGTTTACGTGCGTTTTAACGAGGCATTCACTGCCCCCCAGAGACGGACCTGATGGAGAAAGGCCTGAACGGGACCATTGACTGCGCCAACTGCAGCTCAGACTAAAATCAACAGCGGAATTACATGCTTTAGTGAGCGAGCCCCCAATAAAACAGCCCTTAGAGACCGCCGGCCTGCCCTCCTCCCTGTGTGACTCTGTCCCTCCGACAGGGAAAAAGAACCCAGTGTTAAATTCGCTTTCTTCAGTGCATTCCATTACCCGGAAACCATGGCAATGCAGCCATCATAACCTTGACCGTCCAAAGAAAACAAAAGACCACTCCGGTCGGAGAAACATAAAACTGCAACGTTTGCAGGAATAAGTCTCAATTAATGCCTCAAATTAATAGTTTATTATCCCTGTCCGTTGAACGTGAAGTCACTTAATGGAAGTCCGGGAAAATCGGACCATGCTTGAGTGGAGCAAGTCCACTGAGACCCACCATTTCAAAGTCCCACTCTTTCTTCTTTGCTTACAGGTCCTTGTTAGGAACCTTGACCGATTCCTTTGGGAACATGTCCATTCTCCCTGATTAGGGTCCCTAACTATTCACGTATGGGTCTTATTTCGTCTATAAGTGCGGTCCATTGTTCTCTCGGAAGCCTTTCCTGCAGCGAGGACTAATTTCTCTGTTCCATTCGAGTCTTGTACACTTGCCTTTGAACCCTTCGTGGTGTCTTTAGGGGCCCTATTAAAGGCCCGAGTCAGACCGTCTCTTGGGTGATCTGGAAAAAATCTGGACCAATTACCTGTGAGCCACCATACAAAATCAAGAAAGAAGAAGAAATGGACATAAAAGAAGATACAGAGAGAAGGGTGAAAGAGAGAGAGAGATAATATAAAGCGTTTAAAACACCACCAGAGGCTTTCATGATGAAATATGACTCTTGAGTCGAGGTGCTGGGAACTTTGTCTCTGCCTCCTGTGAACGGATAGATGAATTATGTGGTCAGCACTGCATTAAGACTCGATCCGGAGAGATGGAGGAAGGAAAAAAGCACAGGCCTCGAGATTGATACCCTGGTTTTCTAGTTTTCACATCCAGTACAGTAATTGGCCGAGTTTGCTGCTGTTTGTCTGCTCCACCGGGACGCCCCAAAACTGCGGCGTTATTGTGAGCATTGAACCCAGCGGCATTTTGAGCCGCCCAGTGGACGAGCACACCAGCTGATATTGTGTTTGATTGCTGCATTGTTTTGAGGATTTGGGATCTTCGTAAGTCTTGCTGCACCAGGGGGATAATTACAAGGACAGCTGAAGCACCATCAGCACCAATGAATGGAAAAGGTCGGGCAGGCAATTTCCAGAGCGAACTAGCTTTGAAAGCGTAAGATCCCACCCTCCCTCCTTCAAAACACACGGAGCGAGAGCGTCACGAGCAGGGCCGGCATTACATCAACTTCTGCTCCGCTTCACACTCACTACTAAACTCCATCTTTGAGATGCATGTGGTTTTGTTAATTGATTTATTAATACACTTGCACTAAATAAAAGCATGTACAAGCATGTTTTCGGATTTTTTTTTCATTCTGCAACGTCAAAAAACAAACTAGCTGCAAATGCAAATGCTGTAATATAGTTAGAATATCACCTGGGAGAATTCCCGGTGGGCCGCTGATGAATTGGGCCGAGAGTATCCTACTTCGACATAAAGAGTTTTACACAGGATGCACAAAACACAAGTCTCTAGTTCATGTTCAATGAGAGACACACAAAATCGCTGGTAGCTCTAGCAGAGGTGAAGCGACGGTGTGCAAACGGTCAAAATCCCGTCACTTGCGTGTGCACTGCTATTCGTCATTAAAAGAGGTTATATGATGTATATGATGAATTTACACACTCCTGATAAATCATTTGTAATTACATCTACGTTCACAAACCACGGTCAGTTTGAACAGAAAATAAGCATACTGAATAAGGGATATGGCACGGCAGAAAACGCACTATAATCACAAAAAGTTGTCGTATTAGGCTACTTCATCACAGTAAGTTCTGTAATAATAAATTAAGCTGTCTGTACAATGAATCGTTTATTTACATCATTTTAAATAAGTTTGTTATTATGAGAGGATTTGCGAGCGTGCGGAACTCGCCGCTCAAAACGCCGCGGGGTTTTTGTTCAGTGCTAACTAAAACACCTCTGATTGGCCATTGTGAAATCAACAGATATATGTGCCGCTCTTGGTTGGGACAGGCTGGGATTTGGTATTTGGTAGAATGAAGGAACGTTAATTTAGATTTTGAATAACTAATCGGGTGATGACTCTTTGATATAAGTGAAATAATTCCAAATGAAATAAATAAATGAAAAACTAAATCCCTCTCTTTCTTGCCTGTGTTTGCCTATAGGCACGTGCCAGCCCTGAGACGACGTTAAACTACCTCATGTCTTAAAGCACATAACATTCAATAATAATGAACATAAACAATATAAAGAGCTCTGACCTGTACCACCTGACTGCTGACTGTCACGATTATCAGTCAAGGTTCCTGAGTCACCACTAGAGGGCACTTCACATTGGACACTCACTCACTCACTTACACTCACATCCTGTCACAAGAACTACATTTCCCAGAAGCCCCTCACCCAGTCACTGATCACCCTGCCAGCTGTAGCACATTACCTGAGGTCTGATTACCAGCACACCTCTATAAAAGCACCACTCACACTTCCAGTCGCTGCAAGGTATTGTTCTGCTAAACCCAGTCAATTTCCGAGCGTTATATTCCCGTGTTTGTTTTCCTGTTTTCGATCCTTGCTGCCTGCCTCGACTACTGCCTGTATCTTTGACCACGTCCTGTCTCGTCTCCTCAAATCCTGTTGGCTGATCTGTGACCATTGCCTGTCTGACCTCGTCTTTTAATAAACTGCATTTGGATCTAAACCCACTGCCGCCTCGTTACAATGACAGTGTTGCCATTGAAATGCATAAATTTGAGTGACAAATCGCTCCAAGTATAACGTACAATCAGGGTTGGGGAGTAAAGAAATACAAGTAACTTAGTAACGTACTTAAAATACAAAATTTGAGTCACTGTATTTCATTACAGTTACATTTTAAATGGGTGGTAATCAGATTACAGTTACATCACCAAAGTGATTACTTTGAGTTTTAAAGTCATTTAAACAGCAATGTAAACTGTGACGGGCAATTATTGTGAACAGCGACTGATGATTCTCAGGCTCTTGAGACTAATTTTGACTTTTTATCTCACAATTGCACGTTTGCATTTTTTTTTTTTTTGTCAGAATTGGGAGATATACTCATAATTGCAAGTTATAAAGTCAGATTTGCGTGATTAAAATCTTGCAATACTGAATTTTTCTTGCAATTGCGAATTTACATCATCTTTGCTTGCAATTCAGACTTTTCTCAATATTGTGAGTTTATATCTCATAATTCTGACTTTTCTGAATATTGTGAGTTTATATCTCATAATTCTGACTTTTCTCAATATTTTGTGAGTTTATATCTCATAATTTTGACTTTTCTCAATATTGCGAGTTTATATCTCATAATTTTGACTTTTCTCAATATTGCGAGTTTATATCTCATAATTATGACTTTTCTCAATATTGTGAGTTTATATCTCATAATTCTGACTTTATAACTCACAATTGCAACTTTATATCACACAATTGTGATCAGAATTGTGACATAAAAAATCATACAAATAATTGTAACCTAGCTTTATTTACATTATGATAAAAAAAAGACCATCACCATGGCCGTCAGTGTAAAAAGGTTAACAGATAAACTTGTTCCACTTTTTTTGACTGGCTGGCATTTTTCCTCATCTTCTTCGAATAGTTCTTGAAATCAACCGTGCAGCGGGTCCATCCTGCAGTCGATTCAAGCTCAAGAGCCGATGATAAGATCAGACGCTAGAAAGCACAGACCTGCTGATGAGGGAAATCACACTGCATGTACTTTCCATGAGATCTTTTGGCAGAAGTGTCTTATAAACCTTCCCCTACTTTCAAACCGTTATCAGGTTCAGCTAGTTGGCTTTAACTCCCGTTGGTCGATAGCTCTGACATGGCCACTACAGATGACATGACTGGCTCCGGTTCTGCTCTCCCTTGGGTGAAGACGGAAGATTTTAATTGTGTTTTTCCAGGGAGGTCTTGGCAGTCGAGCAACTCAGCAACTGCATTGAGATGAATGGGAATGCTGAGAGACAGCAGACCTTCTCGGTCCTTCTACCGAGCCTCATCCTTCTCATGTCTTCCTTTTCCTCAGGCCCGCTAGAATCCTTTCCGTGAAACATTCCCAACCCAAACACTCTTGAACTCCAGCAAACCATCTCATTCCGAACAGCAACTCTCCCCGCAAGCACCGTGCCATGACAAACACTCGTTTAATACACAGTCACTCCCTCCAGCGCCGGCGGGAGCCGAAAGGCATTCTTCAAGACGAGGGAAACACATCCCTGGCGTTTGTGAGTGCAGCGGGTCCAGGAACAGAGGTCCGGATGGTTCTGGCTCATATGTGGTTTCTTTATGGAGAGCGGCTCATCCGCCAGGCCTCTCTATCCGAGCATTATGTGTTCATTAGGGAGCTGTCTCAAAGCCAAACGGCTCTCTCCAGGACCACGTGATGTTCTGCGCATCTGGTGAGGGGATTTGTCGAGGGGAGTCTCTCTCATTCATCAGATATTTATCACCGAGATTCAACACAGCTTTCATATAAATATACTAATTGTGAAAATCCAGTGGTGGGATTATACATTATAATATTACGTAATTTCTGGCAAACAGAGTGAAAGAGGAACCTAACAAGGGATCTAAGGAGGCTTGCGAGGGAACTGCGGGCTGTTTGAAGGGTGGCGTTCGGGGGCGTAATCGAGGAGATGCATGATGTTATGGCTATTATTAGGTGAGAGAAATCTGAAACAGATTTTATGAAACAAAGTTGTGTGATGAGGCATGTCAATGTGCATGTAGCAAATCAAGTCACGGCCCTCTCCACAAAAATACACACACTCCTTCAGGAGAGAAACGATGGAGGAAAATGGTGTTTATGCTACAATCTGGAATCGTTTCTGCTCAGGTTGAGTTTTAAAGGACTTTCTAACGTTAGCTCATCCAAACATGAAAAGTCTACAGGTTCTCCCACAGAAATCAAAAGTGTATGTTTTGAAGAGGGTCGCTTCTGCTCGTTAAAAAGAGAAAACAGATGCTGCCAGACTCCAAACAAACACCATAAATGTAGTCTATGTGACTGGTGTTTTGAGTAGGGTTGTTAGTTACTAAAATGGAAAATCAAATATAAATATTAGATATGAATATAATATGTATTAAATATGAATATTAGGAAAAAAATGCTAAATGAAACTAACTACATTCAAATCGGAAATGTTGCCGTAACGACCTGAAATGTGTGTGCAAAAAAAGAGAAAGTTA
>CM076067.1:710000-875000 GCA_038088235.1 Zacco platypus
ACTCACAATTGCAAGTTATAAAGTCAGAATTGGGAGATATAAACTTGCAATAATGACTTTTTTTCTTGCAATTGTGAATTTAGTATGTGAGTTTATATCTCATAATTCTGACTTTTCTCAATATTTTCAGTTTATATCTCATAATTCTGACTTTTGTCAATATTGTGAGTTTATATCTCATAATTCTGACTTTTCTCAATATTTTCAGTTTATATCTCATAATTCTGACTTTTGTCAATATTTTCAGTTTATATCTCATAATTCTGACTTTTCTCAATATTTTCAGTTTATATCTCATAATTCTGACTTTTGTCAATATTGTGAGTTTATATCTCATAATTCTGACTTTTCTCAATATTGTGAGTTTATATCTCATAATTCTGACTTTTCTCAATATTGCGAGTTTATATCTCATAATTCTGACTTTTCTCAATATTGTGAGTTTATATCTCATAATTCTGACTTTTCTCAATATTGTGAGTTTATATCTCATAATTCTGACTTTTCTCAATATTGCGAGTTTATATCTCATAATTCTGACTTTTCTCAATATTGTGAGTTTATATCTCATAATTCTGACTTTATAACTCACAATTGCAACTTTATATCACACAATTCTGAGGGAAAAAGTCAAAATTGTGAGATAAAAACTTGCAATGACCTTTTTTGTGTTTGTTCCACACTTATTAGTATTCCAAAGTATTCTAAAGTATTTAGATTAAGTTACTAAACTTGAGTAATGTAACAAAATACGTTACAAATGACTTTTTAAAGCATGTATTTTGTAATCTGTAGTGAAATACATTTTAAAAGTAACCGACCCAGTCCTGACTGTGGCTGTGTTCTGAAAGAAACACTAGCTCATTCGTCCAGAACACTGTATAATACACATTGCATACTACAGTCCAGGAAAAATGTGCTTCTTGCATGTTTAAAGAAAAAAAGTGGAACGTGAGTGGTATTAAACGCTCGTTCAGTTTTATCCAAAACAGATGATCGTGAATGTGGCTCCGTTTTATTATGTTGGTTGCTCTACGTTCTGAAATGAAATGTCTGGTGCGTGGCTCTAAATGGTTAATGCTCTGTGGCCTTTGAAAAGAATGTACCACCTGCAAGAAACCCAATCAATCAATAGCAAATGTGATTCGAGCGAGGAAGCAACCCTGCCATTTTAGCTCACTTTGAGACTCTCTCATCGACTGTCGAGTTTCACTGGATTCGTACCCTGACCAAAGTGCGTTGCTGTATCAGATGAGCTGCCGAGCAAGTTTACCATGTCAGAAAAGCCATACTGTGCATTTGGAGCTGATTCTGTGATGAAATGTCAAAATATTGCTATTATTCAATATTATTATATTATATTATTCAAATAATATACTTTTCATATTATTATAAATTATGTAGTGTTAAATTAGTGTTAAAATTATGTAAGTCATAAAATATTGTGCAAGGAACAGGCGAAAATATATCTTTATTAATCATAATTTGTGTGATAAGGAATACAAATTGATGTTTTGCAGCCACTAGTGTTCATTTCAGATGAAAACGGATGCAAATTGTACTGTATATATAGGCATATTTTTTTGGAGTTGGAGCAAAAATGTAATTGGATGCACATTTGTCTAGTAAGGCGACAGTTTGTTGCTATTTTTAAAAAAAATAAATAATAATAATAAGTGAAAGAGTAGGCGTTTTTGGTCATTTTTAATTTGCATTTGCACTTATTTAAGAGTAAAAATGAAAAATATTTGACTGTCTAATAAAATAATGAGTTGAAATAGGGACTAAAAATCATGACTGATATTCATACTGTAAACTGAAGGTCAAGTTGGGTGCATTGAATTGTGGGATACAGCATCTACAGCAAACTGGCATGTTCTACGAATACAGAAAACTAGCATACTGTGCATACTACTGTATAAATTGCAGAAACCCTCACATGTTAGTATGCTTTTCTGAAAATAGCACAAGAGCTCCTCTGCATTAACACAAACTGGCCTGCTACTGCCATCTAATGTGTTCAAATCAGAACTGCAGGATGCTCCTCATGTGTTAAGAGGATTAATTATTTCAACTGATCATAAACGCAACAGAGAATGCTCTGCATATGAACGATCATTTCATTGAATCCTGAGAGACACGCTGGCCAGAGCCTGAACTGAACTGGTCATGCAGCCCATAAACACACGGTCCCGGCAGCGGAGCGGCAGTCTGTCATTTGCTCTGTAAACAACACAAGCCGACCCAGATGGCCAAACCCAACGGCAGCCTTCAGCAGGGCATCGGATGTGAGATTTAGTCACAGTCGTGGCAAAGTTGGTGCTTGAATGGAAGATTTAGGCACCCTCGATAAACAAGAAAAATAAACAGGGTTTATTTTGACCACAATAGCTCGTGCTGCCAGGCTAACGTTACCGATTCATCCCTCTCCGATTCCAAGGGCCATAAATTGGAATATAAAAATTTCTGTTTTGGTTCCGCCCTTGTAAAACACAGTGCAGATGATTCATCGCTGACATGTCGCGCCTGTCATCGACCGATCATGCTGAGCGAGGCCAAGCGCTTTCGCTGGGCAGTTAAAAGTCGGCAGGTATCGTTTTCAAAGTAAGTGGGCTCAGGGCTCCTTTCTGCAGCAGCTGGTCGTAAAGCACATGGGGCGAGGAAGACTAGCCAAACAACGACACAGAACAGACTAGCTTTGGAAACTTGATGTGCAACTACATCTCTGTTCCAACAGCTAGTGAGCCGCCCTGCCGTCGTCCACCTTCAGCTGCAGCATCATAACCGCATCGACACTCGATTTACAACAGACTCCAACAGAGTTATGTGCCGTGTTTGAGTAAATGTAATTAGTTACTGTACTTAACCCTTCTGCGCTGTTGGATTTCTGTGTCCACTCGTTATGGAGCGGGTCAAATTGACCCTTATTGGATTCAATACAATTCCTCAAAAATCACACTATGAAAAACAACAAAGATTCAGGGACAAACTGTAAACTTTTAATATCAACATTTGTCAAATATTCCAAAAAATATATATCTGAAGATATGATTTAATGAAACCATTTTTTAAAACTGATTTGTTTTGACAAAATTTGAAAATAAACAGTACATTTTTAAATACAATAAATACATTTCTTTAACTTTTTTTTTCTTAGAACATCATAACTGAACAATTAAATGCAGCTGTATAATGAAAATATGTACTTTTCCTAAGTTGGCTGTTTTGTAAACTCATTTCAGAAAGTCAAGAAGTTTCTTCTGACATGATGAGCTCACAGAACTTCACACACATGCTGCTGGTTAAAACATGTTTCTGTATTGAAATAAGTGTGGAAAACCCCACACTTTTAGCTTCATAAGGTAGTAAAAAAAAACAAAATATAACCAAGAAATGTTATTATTTTGGGTCAGTACAGTTGCTTTAGAGCATTAAAATATGCGGGTCAAATTGACCCGGCGAACATCACGAACGTAACAGTAATTTTGTCAAAAAACACCAGCATGTTGAAACTTTGCATGTGTGTTCATGATGATAAATGAGAAAAAGTCACAAAATATCAAGAAAAAAAACAGTATTTCCAACAACTAAAAAATCTAAATGGATCAAATTGACCCGGAACGTAACACTAAGTATCTTTTTGGCTACTTTGTAGTACTGAATATCAAAGATATTAACAACTTTTACTCTCTACTTGGTCATTTTTGAACATGTAAATGTACTTTTTACTCCAATACATTTGTGATGAGTATTGCAGTTACACATTACATGTTGCATGGCCTGTAAGTTTGTATAAAGAAACGATATCACCATCTAAGGGCTTTGAAGGTTCTATATCTTGTGCGTGTCGCCTTTACTCACACAAACTTGTCAACAAGGCGACTTTACGTGAATGCGAGTGCATTAGCAGGTCGTTTCTGAAACGCAGGATTTATTAGCGCAGGACATGATGAGGTCGAAAGTAGTGCAAGTAGACTTTGACTATTTAATTTTACTCAACATTATTTTATTTATCGTCTATATTGGCAAGACCTTTCTGAAGTATATTGTTTACTTATGGCCTTTTTGTGCACTTGAGCTTAACCGAGACTTGAGAGTTTGCCGATGTTTTTGTTGACCTTGATTTATTGCAATATTGAGGTGTTCAGATTCATTTTGATTTTAGAAAATGCACATGATTTTTCATCTCACAAATCAATCGTCTCTCTGGTGTCGAGAACTAGTGCATCTTTGAACCCATATTTAGTTTGAGTAAAATACTTAATCAGTAGATTTTCGTGTATTTTTCACTTTGTGAGAATGTGATGTGTGGCGTGAGAGCGCATGGATTGTCGGACATAGCAACAGTAACTAAAGGAGGCGGGGCTTTGAGAACGGTCAATTCTGAGGGTTTATGATGCTGAAGACAGCCATCTATGGAAGCTTACTAGGTTTTGTAACAGGGTTTGTGATGTATAACATCTATCCTCAGCTGGACGAGATCTGATTCATACTAAACCTGAAAAAGGCAGAAAATCATGGATTATGTGATGTCAATCCAGAAATCATCATTCCCACAAACTGAAGACTTTGGCCATGGCATGTCATTCCTCATGGTGTCGGTCATATGCTTCTGGGAAAACAATCAGCATGTATCTGCACAAACAGAGTGAGGAGCGCAGTGAAAGTTCCCTGGCTCCGCACAAACACTGCAGGAATTACACAGACTTCTGCACCTGCTCCGGACCGTCGGAAACCGGACAGCCCCACACCTCTCTCGGCAGGCAAATGTCCTGCATAAACTTCACACCCAAGAAATGTTTCGAAATAAGATTTTGCAGATGGTCCAGATCTAATTATGAAATGAGAAAGGGCCGAGTATCGGCCCCTGTGGGACTGTTCGCTGGATAACCTCCTCCGAGTCTGATGAAAACGAAGCAGGCGTTTCGTTGAGACCGCAGGATGCCGATCAGCCAACCAGAGCCCAGCATTCCTCCTTTTCATCAACATAGATTTATATCACGACCAATCATCTCACGGGGCTCTGTTTGACACGAGTGGTCCCGGGAACCAGACAAGCAAAACATTTGATCCTCAGCGAGTGTTGAATACTGACTGAAATCACTAGCACATGGTTCAAAGAAACACACACAGGGTCTACAGTATTTCAGAAATCAAGAACACCCCACACTCGTGACCTCTGACACCGAGGCAGGATATAAATAAACAAACCGAAACCTTTGTTGTCACAGGTACGAAAAGAAATGGGTCATTGCTCTGTTACATATGTAAAAAAAAAAAATGCTGGTGCCAAATGGGATTACAGACACTTAAAACACATTAACAAAAACATTTTTATTTATGAAAACACTCCTTTTCATTCTCTCCTTGCTGTATTAGCAAATAAACAAAAATTCAAATCAAATGTATATTATATTAAATTCATTATTGTCTCCAGGTTGTGCATCAACTCGGTTGAATACTCTTTCTTTTCTTTTTTGATCAGTTTATAACACTCGTCAGTGTGGGCGATCTTTAGATGTCAACCGTGTTACCATGATTTGTGTAGTAAACAAACATGTAAATGTCAGCATCCTATTCTCTTTAGAATAAATATCTTGGAGGCCCAATTGTGATCTGAAGAGATAATTATATTATCTATAGTGTATCTAAAATACTTTTATTTCATACCAAGTATACTACAAAGTCATATAACTTGAGTCTTCCTGACGTAAATATTATCATTAAACTTACTGAAGTACTTTATTGCACAACGCACATTTCTCAACATTAAGCCTAAATGTTTTTTAATCTCTTTAATCTGTATAATATCAGTCTTTAAATGGAAGATATTGTCACATGTGTTTCTGTCTCGGACTGTTTTGTTGTCATGTCTCTCATGGTCTCTTTGTTTTGGTTTTTTCCCGCCACTCGTTTGTTTCTTCATCATCATCATCATCATCATCAGCTGTGTATTGTTAATTACCTCGTTTCTCCCTGTGTTTGCTCTAGTATATAACCCCTGTGTTTTCCTTCAGTCCTTGTCCGTTGTCATAATCGTGTCCATGTTTCCTTGTTTTTTCCGTTCCCTAGTCCCGTCCAGAGTCATATGTTCCTTGTTTTCAGTCATGTCTGTATTCTTATGTTCCTTGTTCTTAGTTCTATCATTTGTATCGCATGCTTCTTGTTTTGACTTCAGTCCTGTCACGTGTCACGTGATCTTTGTTTTGTTTCCTCATGTCAGTCAGCTGTGTCTCGTTAGTCATTATGTCCGTCACCTGTGCCTTGCTCGTTATCATCCTGTGTTTCTCTGTATTTATTCCCTCCGTGTCAGTCCAGTCCTGGTCCGTTTTTGTATGTGTAACGAGTGTTTTGAGCTCCGCGTTCTTTCCTGTATCCAGTTTATGTTCCAGTTTTGCATTAAACTTTAAAAACGACATTCCTGTCTTTGAGCGCTCCTTCCTGTTCCTGTCCTGAACGTTACTCCGTGTTTTTGTGTTCTCCCTGGTTGCATCTTCAATAAAAGACTTTGTTATAATGAACTCTGCGCACTTCCCGGGATACCCGTCACAGAACAGATATGTAAAGGGTGCTGAAGTATATTGGCAATACTTCCATTTTAGCACAATCAAATATACTTCAGTATATCTTTAGTTGGAGCTCAGCACTGCTACTGCGACGTTAAGTACAAAAACAGTTGTTCCAATTTAGCAGACTTTAAGTACACTAAAAGTACAATTGTAGGTTATTTTTAGTACATAATGTTTTAAATGCATTTGACGTATAATTAGCATAAAATAAATGTATTTCAAAAACATTTTGGTATATTTATTTTTCACTAGGGAAGATATGTAAAATCTTAATTTAAAAAAAAAGACCTTTTCCAAAAAAGAGAAGGCACTATTTAGTTTAATAACCCACATATACAGTACACTAGCGTTCAAAAGTCAGAGTGAATACTAAAAATCAATGCTTTTATACATTAGATTGATCAATTTTCTGTAAATTCATATAATGTTACAAAAGATTTCAAATAAATGTTGTTCTTTTGAACTTTCAGTTCGTCTGTAACACTCAGACACAGATGGTAGGTAAATGACAGATGTTTATTGTCAGAGGATTCAGCAGACACAGGTAAAACGGTATGGTATGGTAAGGTTTCAAAGTTCAAGGTAAACAGGTGACTTAGCTCGTTGAATGAAATGTATCTTTTGTGATTCACAGGTCGGGATAACACTGTCCAGCGGTCCAGGTTCACGCCTGATAAAGGATGCCAGGGAAGATCGACGAAAGGTATCATAAGCAGATCGGGAAAGCAGGTAGGAGAGTCTGTAGTCCGTTGTAAACGAGATCAGACAACTGATAGAGTGTGAGAGTGAGCTTTATATGGCGTGACGGTGATTGCGGACAGGTGCAGGTGGTTTAGAATTCCGGTGATGATGAACGTGTGGGTGGAGCAGTGTGGATGGGTGATGTTGACGGTGTGACATCGTCAAAGAATCAAAGAAAAATGGATCACAACATCAAATCATCATATCAGAATGATTTCAGAAGGATCACTGGAGTAATAATGCTGATAATTCATCTTTGATCACCAGAATAAGTTACACTTTTAAATTTATTACAATAGAAAACAGTTATTTTAAAAAAGTAATGATATTTCACAACATTACTGTTTCTTCTCTTTGTAAATCAAATGGTTGCAGCCCTGGTGAGCAGAAGAGACTTCTTTCAAAACCATAAAAAAAAAAAATCTCACCAACCACAGATTTTGAAATGAATCAATCGTGGTCAGCTGCACTGGCACACCGTTCTGCCATTTCTATGAGAGTATGAGCATATATAAAGTCAGTGCGGGTCGTGTGGATCACAGTGAGTCTTTGAGTTCTGTCCAGCGGCTCGAGTTCAGCTCAAATCCGGATCACGATAGAAGTCACTGTGTTTATGTAGGCCGGCCTTTAACTACAAATACACAAGCTGCACGTTTGATAGATTTAAGAACTATGATTTACATATATTTGCTAAAGACATGTTTTCACTGACTTATATAGCTGTATCTGAAAGCTTTTTATGTTCCATGGAAGAAGGAAAGTCATACAGGAATGGAATGACAAGATGAGAGAACTTTCATTTTGGGGTTAACTATCCCTGTAAGCGCTCTTGAAGAAAGCCGTGGCGTTCACAGTCTCAGTGACCTCTCGTCAGGGTCACTTCGGTCTGGTTTGTGCTGGTTTGGTGTGAGCACTCGGGCCGTGCGCTCTCCCGTCCACACGAGTTGTTTAGGGTCTGTGTCGGGTTCAGGCATTCATCTTCATGTGTTTGTCTTTCGTTGTGAGCGATGGGATGAGCAGTGCGCTGCTCTCATTGTGTGAGCGTGCGGTTTGAGTTCGCTCTGGCCATGCGCTTTTCTGTCCTCGTGGGTTGTTCTGAACGATGCAGAATAATCATCAGCAGCAGAAGAGAAGAAACAAACTCCTGGAGCAACTGCAGGAGAAGCAGGTGAGGGCAAACATGACAGACGATCAGCAGGAGCATCGAGAATCACCTGTACATTAGGAAGAAGAAACCGTTTGACTTCAGAACAGCAGGCCGGTTTGCCAGAAGCCACTTGTCTTTGAGCTTCTACAGCATTCTCACAGCTTCTAGTCACTGTAAGACCGCTTCGTCATGCATAAACATGTCACAACCATGGATGATAATGTCACGCAGGTCATTTTCAACCCCTGACAAGCCAGTTTCATGTTTTGCTTGTATTATAGAGCGGTCTCTGTAATTGTGACGAGCAGGGCGGGCGAGAGCCGTGAGGGAACGGTGCGAGACCGGTGACGTGAGTGAAAATGAGCTTTAGCTGCGCGCTACACCGGTCTCGTGTCTCTCACGGAGGAGCTCCGGAAGAATAAAAGAGGAGCGACGACAGTGAAGGACGAGAGAGGACCAGGCCTGGATTTTATGTTGTGTTTTATTTTGTTTGTGTGGGGAGGAACTGCCGCTCTTTTACTTTCGTTTTATTGTTTGTTTATTTATTTGATTAAAATTAGGTTGAACGTTCGCTGGTTCCCGCCTCCTTCTTCCCATTCTTAAGAATTACATTGGTGCCGAAACCCGGGGAGAAGGAGGCGGCTCCTCCGTGAGAGATACGAGACCGGTGCGCCGCGCAGCTGACGCTCATTATCTCTCGCGTCACCGGCCTCGCGCAGTTCCCTCACGCCTCTTGCCCGCCCTGCTCGTCACAGTAATCCTTACGAGTTCTGACACACACTGACTACTGACGTTCTTGATAACGTTGGGTATGAAAACTCTTTGAATAGACTCCCATGAGCACATGACAAATGTTGATCTTGAGTGACTTAAAAAAAAAGAAGGAAAGAAAGGCATGAATTCCGGTATGACTGTTCGTGCTGCGGTCGCATTAAAACACCTGACCTGCATCGCTTTAGAACCACATCTGGAAGTGACACAAATCGGAATTGAAAAGATCAGATTCCATGTCTGTTCACGGGAAACAGATATGAGTCACATGTGGCCAAAAAAAAAAAAAAAATCAGATTTGGGCTCATTTACACAATGATGATCTGATGTTTCACTCATAATTACCGCTGATATAAACAAAAGAAGTAGCATCAGCAAAACATAAAATGTCTGCATGCAATCAAATATTACCGTCACTGTCACTTGATGGTGGAATCTTCAGCGATCTAAATATTGATTTTGATGACGTTGAAAACGATAGTTTTGAGAATATTTTGTGAATATGGAGTCAGATGCTGAAATGAGCTCTGACGATCGTATGAAACATCTAATTCACAGGAATATGTAATAATGATTCAATAATAATGATTTTCAACCTTGTTTCGAATTTTGAGAATCTCTTTGCAGGTCATTATCAGATTTATTTTGAACAGTTGTTTTAACATACTTAAATCTTAAATACATTAACACCTAAAAAAATCCAACATGGTTTGATATTTCATCATCCAATGCTCTAATATTCAGACATTTGTGTCCTAAGCGTCCAAACTCTTGTTGGGAGCAGTGTCAGTGTGTGTTCAGAGCTCAGGTAGCAGACGTGAGGTCTCTGGTGAAGTGATTATATGAGTCAGACACGAGGGAAGAGCTGCCCTCTGCGCTCCAGGGGCGTAATGTGGTGGTATTAGTGCCGTGAGGGAATGATTTACACTGTCCTGCTGCTGCAGTTTATTAAATCCGTCCCGCCTGCCAATTTGCAGGATTGTGCAGGTGTTGGAGGAAAGTGTGAGGTGAGATGCGAGGGCTCAATGGTCCCATTATGAAATGAACACGTGCAGCCAAAGGGACAAACACGACGTGCTCACACACGTGTGTAACCAGACTCAGACAGCCATCTAAAATTAACTAATTAAACTTCATAAACAAACTGTTTCACACACATACAGTGAACACACATTCGGTGAAACAATGTAGAAATGTGGTAATAATTAGGAGCATGTGGTCCAAGCTTGATTCAATACATGTTTTCACACGTTTTCACATTTCACTCACACACAGAACCAAATACGCCGTACAAACCGACATTATTACCACAGTCCCACACATAGCTGGCTGAGGCCATGTTTAGTCAGGTGCTGATTTACTGTATACAGAATGATGCTTTAGTATTCTCCAAACTCATTAATAACAACTGCATTTTGCTTTCCAAATATTTAGAGAGAGTTTTTGTTGGCTGGGTTTGGGTGTCAGAGACTGTAGTGATGGCAATAAAACTCATACACATCTGCATTTGCATTATGATCTTGGCACTTTCTAACCAAAGTGACTCAAGAACAACAAAGCGTATATTAGGCCTGATTCATGAAATACGAGCAGAGCGAATTTCATTTATAACGAACAAACAAACATCGGGTAAAGTGCTTCATTCAACTGAATGCAACAAATTACATAAAAATCGATTTGCACAGATATTTGTTCTACTTGATTCATGAATGAGATGCAATGTGTGTACAAAGAAAGTGTAATCTTGGGTTTTAATAAAAATTGCCAAAACAGCTGCTGTATAAGATACAGGCTTTGAGCATGAAGGCCTTTTACAGCACTGGAGTCGACTTTTGTAAATGCAAGTGAATAAAATCATCTGGCCTTATTGATGATACTTCATCAATACTATCAATACTACATCGATACTTCCTCATAATTTTTTCACTTCATTCATCAAAACACTGGCTATTCAGTTGGTTAAAAGATGAAATATGACTTCATGCATTGCAAAAGCTTTATGAACTAAAAATATGTCATTTCAACAAATTCTCATGATCAGTTATTGCACTGTTTGATTATGAATGAGAGTTCTGGCTCAGTCTAGATCTGGTTCTGTTGGGTCTCAGTGATCAGTACACTCAGAGTTATTTCTGCTTTTAAAACAGGTGAAATCTAAATTATAATGCAACTGGTATGTTGTCATTATTCTGGAAAAAAGGGGGTTATAAATCGCTAAATAGCTTGACACTTTGTATCACTTATTCATGGCATTACTTATTTTTACCTCAAACAGTAGCAAGAAAAAGTTGAGCGCCTTAACAATATTTGAATAATGTGGTCTTAAATTAACTCACAATTAGAGTCAAACGCCATCTGACTAAACTATTTTTTTTACATTTACATTTATTAGTCATTTAGCAGACGCTTTTATCCAAAGCGACTTACAAGTGAGGCAGTTAGGGGTTAGGTGTCTTGCTCAAGGGCACTTTAGTCATGGTGTCGAATTCACCATCCCCACTTTCAATTCCTGCCGGCATGGGAATCGAACCAGCAACCTTCAGGTTACAAGCCCAACTCCCTCACCATTAGGTCACGACTACCCCACGACTACTATTAACTCAACAGTTGTACTCGTATTGAAGACATTGAGTAATCATTGAGAAGACAGGCTGGTGAAAAGTATGAACTTCTGTGTTACGACTTTTCCAAAATCACACTGGTGTCAATGAAAGACATGAGATTGGAAGTCTTGGTAGAATTGGTGCCCTACACTTTAAATAAAGGCACAGAAAGCCTGGTTACTGACAAATCTTCTAAAGTACCATGACTTTCTCTCAAATACTATCACAGGACCTTAAACATTCATTAAAGCTGGAAGAAGCTAGCAAAGCATTGATAAAGACTGAAGTGTTCATGAATCCACAGTAAATGTGAAACTCTGGACTGTGTCTGCTCTGGAGCGGGACTCTAGAAACAATGTGAGAAAGAACCATACCAAAAGACCTCCTGGAAACTCTTCAAAGTGTGATTCGTTGAAAGTGATCCCACTCCTTGAGGTAAATGATATGCAATCATATCTCATTCAAAAAAATGTATGCAATCACCTCAAGACACGAGAGCAAATGCTGATGTGACGTGTGCACAGGATTCAAGCTTGATCTGATGGCGATCACTTCTGGGACTGTTCCTCACAAGTCAATCGTTTAGCCTTGAAACATTTAGAATATGTTGTACTTTTTGAATAAATTGTGACTGGAGTAGTATCTGCCTGTTATATCCTGTGTTTTATATTATATAATTCACAAATGGGCAGGTTTAGGGTTATGTTCTCAGAAATGTCAGTAGCCGTGAGAGAGCTCGACACACTGTACTGAAGAAAACATTTAAATATATATGTAACAAAGTTCGTAAATATGGGAAGAAGGAGGTGGGAACCGGTGAACGTTCAACATAGTTTAATAAACAAACAAGCAAACAATAAAATGAAAGTAAACAAAATAAAACACAACATAAAGTCCAGGCCTGGTCCTCTCTCGTCCTTCACTGTCGTCGCTCCTCTTTTATGCTTCCGGAGCTCCTCCGTGAGAGACACGAGACCGGTGTAGCGCGCAGCTGACGCTCATTATCACTCGCGTCACCGGCCTCGCGCTGTTCCATCACGGCTATTGCCCGCCCTACTCGTCACAATATATTATTAAAAAATTAGCAAATTAAGAAAAAATCAGTTTGAGAACACGTGCTCCAAGTACTCAATGCAACCAAATACAGAAACTCTGTCATATACACAGAAGAGGACAGAGATGAGTTCGAAACAAAGTCTTTATTTCAGGTAAGCAGTAAGGCAGAGCAGAGGAGAACTGAATTTAGCTGGTGCTGATGTGACTGAATGGCAGATCCAGGGAGACGAGGAGAGGAACAGGAGACGGGAGACGATGACAGCAGGTCGGTCTGGAGTCTTGAGATGAGACCAGGCGCTGAGGAGAAGGGAATGGTGCCATTCGAAGGCAGTGTTGATGCGGGTGCACAGGTGGAGGAGGAGATCCAGGCAGGTATGGATCAGGAGGGATGCTGGGAAGTGTAGTGCGATGCAGAGGACAGATGATTGTGCTGGTGGCTGAGACAAACACGCTGCAAGCACTCCCAACACAACAAAATGCAGAAACACGCTGCAAATAGCACAGTGGAAATCCCCAACAAGTGACGAACCTGGCGTGTCGTTCAGTGTCCGCTCATCAGTGGTGTTATCAGTGACCTGAATGGTGAGTTTTTTGTTTATTTTAACATCCTGATCGCATGTGTGTGAGTGTATGTAATGAAGGGCGAGACAGCGGATGAGATCCAGATGTAAGCTTTATTTGAAAACGTGGTCAAACAGGCAACGGTCAATCAACAGCAAACAGGTAAATCCAAGGAAAGGCAGTAATCGTAAACAATAGGCAGGCAGGAGTTCAGGTTAGGCAAGGATCGGGACAGGCGGCAAGAATCCAACAACGAAAAACAGACAAGACAAAGATAAATGCTACACACTGGGGAAATAAACGAGTGTGTGTGCAGGGTGTTTAAATAGTGCGATGTGATTAACGGCAGGTGTGGATGCAATCAGTCCAGGTATGAAGGCTTATGGGAAATGTAGTATTTGTCTGTGTGTGAGTGAGTGTATGAAAGTCCAGTAGTGAGAGAAGCAGTTCAGGGTGTAGTGCCCTCTAGTGGTGGTTACGGGCAGTCCAGCTGATAATTGGCAGCGCGTTTCTGTATTTGGTTGCGTTGTATGTTCAGCACATGTGAAGATGTTTCACGTCTTTGGATGAAGACGTTTTGTTAATTTGCTGCTGTTTTTTCCTATTTGCAGAGCGGTGAGCTCTCTCAGCCACCGTACATAAATAGTAAATAATAAAATAAATGTAAATAAATTTTAAATTAGAAATCATCACCAACATACGTAATGATGGCAACATATAATCTCATCATGGCAATGGAACTCATTCCCATCGCACCGGTGTATTGACACCAGAACTCTCCCACTGAAAGCAATGGAGTTCCTGCATGTGTGTGAATGGATAGTAAAATTTATTTCTGTGATGTCAAAGCTGAATTTTCAGCATCATTACTTACTTCAGTGTCACATGATCCTTCAGAAATCATTCTGTTTGTAAGGTTTTTAATTATAAAACAACTTTATCCAACTGGAAAATTCATTTGCAATTCGAAAGAGTACAAAACAATTTAGATTGCTTGCATTTCTTGTCATGCATAAAAATGTTGCTTTAATGTGGACTTTTAACTAATAAGAAATTAAGTTTGTGCAGCTTGGTTAGTTACTCACGTCTGCCTGTATCCAGTCAGATCCGTTTAAACACCTACCAGATGAGAAGAAAGATGAAGAAAGACAGCAACAAGATGGAGTACTGCTTTCTGAGAACATCTCAGCAGCTGAGCAGTTATAAATCAAACTCAAGGATCCACCAGCAGGAACCCTGAGACTGTGCTCTCGTTGGAGGAGATAAATGGATGGAAGGGCAGATAAAGATGAATTGTGGGAAGGATAGATGGCTAGATGGAGAAGAGAGGCAATGGCCTTGGTGAGTAAAGCTAGTACATCATGTCTGTAGTTTCCTACCATGCTGATGGCTACTGTGGCGTTCAGTATGAAATCCATTTTAAAACAGGGACATGGTTTAGCTCAGGGTCTGTTTCGTTTGCAGCATCATGGGCTGCTATTTAAAGGAGTCCTGTCTGATCCACTAGGGGGATCTTTTCTGCCTCACTTTTATCAAAGCCATATTTCTCAGTAAGGTCTCCATTGCATTAAGAAGAGGAAAAGAGGGAAGACCACCTCTCTTGCTCATTCATTTTCCTTCATATTTCCTCTGTTAGCTCTGTTTGTTCAGGTAAGCTTCACTATTACTAATAAATCATACTGTCCTTAGTGAGGTTTGAAATTTGGTGTATGCACCTTTTGAAGCACAGACACAAATGAAACCTAAAATCATACAGTATTTAAGCTGTTATTTTTCTATGGGCAACAGGACCTGCAGAATAAAACAGGTGGAGGAATCTAATCGAAGGTGTCATATCTTAAGACCATAGTAGCACTTGGGGAAACTTCCTAGTAAAACACTAAGAACAACCCAGCATCCCAACTAGTAAATCCCTAGCAACCACCCAAAACTTCCTACCAACTGCACAATGTTCTAAAAATACTTCACACCATCTCAGCATCTGCACCGCAACACCCTGAAAACCAACATTGTAAAACCCATTAGCATTCTATAAAAAAACATGCAAAGTCACACCCTGCTAACCACTAAAACAATTTAGCAACTGTGTCGCAACACGCTAAAAATACACTGCAATAAACACCCACAACTTCTTTGTGACACATTTTGTACAATCTAACACTCACCTTTACTTTTGGGAAAAGTAAAAGTCTACTTTAATTCCACTTGATGTGCTCTTGCAGAGACTTTCTGTCCAGGGGCTGCCCTACTTAACAAAAAACCCATGCTCCTCTAGTCAAAAGATATTCCCGTCAGTACGCTCCACTTAAACCTCAGATCTTAAACATGAGCTTAACCCTGACAGCTGATTGGATGGTAATTAGCTATTAGCGAGTTAGCGTTTTGGCTTATTACAAGGATGCGGTCTTGAAGTCAGAGCCATCATATGATAAGCCTGTTTGTTTCAATTGAACTTTACATGAGCCAGGAGCCCTGAGCAGCTGCATACAGGTCCACGCTAAACTCAAAACAGTCCAGCTTCATACTGACTCAACTCAGACTTTCAACTGTGTAAATATAATCATTTTGAACACCTAAAATGGATGTTTACAAAGTTGCAAAAGTCCACCTCCAACAAAAAATAGTTAGACTTTTAAACGAAAACAACCATCCAATTAAAAAAAAATAAAGCAATAAGCCAGTGAAGCCGTGGTTTACAGTGGATTTATAACAGCCAAGGAGTGTTGTTAGGCACGACATGGAGCGGATAAAACGCCCATAGATGATATAAATTCACTGTAAACCATTTATTAATCGGTTACCACATATTTTAAAGACAAAAAATATCTATCATGAAGTAAAATCACTACAAGCCTTCCTTCCGCTGGAAAAAATAGTCCCTGAATGTCATCAGTGACAGAAGTTATATTGATTACGCCTCTAGATTGTCTTCATGAGCGTGTCACTCAGTTGACTTTTATATTGAAACTTGTTGTAAACACGCAACAAGACGCGAATGACAAATGCTTTGACTAGCGCTGATTGTGTCAGAAAACTCATTATCTGTTAAAAGGACAAGATCGCAGAGGACATTCAAATGATATTTTGTTATGAACAGGACTGACCTGAACGCAGGTAATGCACTCGGTCACTCGATATCTCTCTCTACATTATGCAGTAAGCTTCAATAAACAAAATCAATAGAGAACAAACATATGTTTAAGTTGCTAACAGTGGTTGCGAACACAGACCCAGAGCTCAGTGGAGCAGCGATACTCAGGGTTGGGGAGTAACGAAACACAAGTAACTTAGTTACGTATTTAAAATACAAAATTTGAGTAACTGTATTTCATTACAGTTTCATTTTAAATGGGTGGTAATCAGATTACAGTTACATCTGAAAAGTGTTTTAGATTACCAAAGTGATTACTTTGAGTTTTAATGTCATTTAAACAGCGATTGGTGATTCTCTGACTCTGACCGTCTGAAAAAGAGGAGTTAAGATTCATGTTTTCCACTGTTTTCATGTTTTGTGAGTCATTTTATAATTCACTCGTCACTGCAACTTTTTCTCACAATTTGTTTTTCCCTCACAATTGTGAGTTTGTGTTTCACAATTCTGACTTCTTTTTCTCTGAATTGCGAGATTTAAACTCACAATTGCAAGTTATAAAGTCAGAATTGGGAGAAATAAACTTGCAATACTGACTTTTTTCTTGCAATTGTGAATTTAGTATGTGAGTTTATATCTCATAATTCTGACTTATCTCAATATTGTGAGTTTATATCTCATAATTCTGACTTTTCTCAATATTGTCAGTTTATATCTCATAATTCTGACTTTTCTCAATATTGTGAGTTTATATCTCATAATTCTGACTTTATATCTCACAATTGCAACTTTATATCACACAATTCTGAGGGAAAAAGTCAGAATTGTGAGATATAAACTTTCAATTACCTTTTTTGTGTTTGTTTCACACTTATTAGTATTCCAAAGTATTCTAAAGTATTTAGATTAAGTTACTAAACTTGAGTAATGTAACGAAATACGTTACAAATGACTTTTTAAAGCATGTATTTTGTAATCTGTAGTGAAATACATTTTAAAAGTAACCGACCCAGCCCTGGCGATACTTATGTAATTCGGTCAGCTGTATGTTTTTGGGAAATTTACAATGGCTTCGATCGCGGCTCAACCAATCAGAATCAAGGGCCTGAACTGTCCGTTTCATATTAATAAAATTAGGAGCATATATGCATATCAGCATGCAGCAGGACAATCATGTGTAGCTCACACATCTGAAGTTCAAGTACTTTCCGACTTAATGAGCAACATCTCGTTTGCCATGAGATTAGGGTGAGTAGATAACAATGACCAAACATCAACACGTGGTAAACATTTGGCCTAGTCTGTGTGTTTCAACAACGGTGCTTCGAGGTTATAATTGACTTTTGTCTCGCGTATGTCGTATGTCTCTCTCTCTCTATTATTCTGACTTCTATGACGCCTAATTTTACGTCCAGGGTTTCAAAATGTGATGACAAAGATGCCAACATACAGAGGAAAGAGAGAAAACTCAGATTTGAAAAGATTTTCTGTGTTCTTTGTCCAGAGGGATATTCTGAACGAACTGCAAGGCTCTTGACACATGCATTTTCAAGTTAAAAGTGACAATGTAAAGTTCTTGTTCTTGTCCGTGGAGGCAGAATCTCAGTCTGATATATGAGTTTAAAAAGCAGAGATAATCAGCAGTGGGTTTGCAGGGATTTGGTTCTTAAATGACCAAAGCATTTCATGTTTATAGTTCTGTGATGTAAGCCAGAAAAACGGCTTCATTTGTCCAACACGGTTTTGGTTAGGACTCGCTGAACTGTGGAGCATGAAGAGTAGCAGACCAGAGGGTGGTGGTGGGGGGTGTCTTTGAAGAAAAAGGTGAAATAGAAAAGAAAAGAGGGGGTGGTGAGGGGTAGTTGTGAATTAAGCCTTAATGTGAGTTTCAAGGTGACCAAATGGCACCACTTACCCCACAAAGCTGCCCATTTAGGTTTAGCAAAGGGGTGAGAATGAGTGTCAAAGACAGGCCGTAAGAAATGAAAAGAGAGAGGCTGAAACAGATGTAGAGAGAGAGAGAGAGAAAGATTAAAATGAGAAGATGTAATTATGAAGATATGTTGAGATTGAAAGCAGCATCAAAGACAGAAAAGGAAAGGGTTCATGTTTCTAAAGAAGAAAATTAGTGGACTTGGTTCTTACCAGTGACTCTTGAGTTAAAAAGCAGAAAAAGTTTTGCTCAGTGACTTTCTGTGTGGGTTACATCTGTGTTTCCCAAGCATGTTGCTGGAGGCAAACCAACAGGACACATTTCAAACTCTTCCAAATCACACACACCTGATTCGACTCATCGCTCGCTGACCTGACCTGCGCTGCGTCTCACTGTCTGAGGTTTGATGAAGAACTCATTTTACAACCGTTACAAAACTATGTTATATAGCATGAATGTGTGTATTAGAATAAATAAATTCAGACATCACATTGTCATTGACTCCTCTCCTGTGTCCTCATGGGATAGTCCAGTGTCCATCTTTGGATGTACTCTTTAGACATAGTAGGTCTTCCAGATACTTTTCACCTAATATTTTATGAATTATGCTCTTTTCACATATTACCAGAGGTGTAATGTAATGAAGTAATAACACTTCGTCACAGTTCTTGAGTATTTTTCGGGAAAATCTGTACTTACTTGAGTATTTATATTTCTGTCAACTTTTACTTTTACTCCACTACACTTCCTAAATAAAATGTATACATTTACTCCGACACATTTCCCCAAAGCATTTTCGTTACTTTCTACAAAATAAAGTCGGAAGAACACAGACTGCGAGCAAACATGAGCAAACAAGAGCTGCTCAACCGCTTGATTTCATTGGTCGGGTCGTGTTCGTTGCTGGAGCGGCTGAGAACGAGTGCGGCACGAGAGCGACCTCTAGAGGACAAATAAAAACTATCACTGAATCCTCGTAGAGTTTGTTTTGACACGTGACGTGAGGCTGACCAGAACTGAACACTTCAAAAACAGATTTAAAACAGACAACAGAGCGGTGTGTTTTACAGTACACTACAGTACATGTGTTCATGTCACTACAGTCATTATTTTGTTGAGCAGACGCTGCATCAGTGAGAACAGCAGTGTGTTTGAGGACGCTGACGTTAGCAGTGACGTTACCTCAAGAGTTAAAACAATGAGACAAAAACACCAACTGTTTAATGTCACGATTATTTTCAGTAGTTTATATTCATTTGTTCGATTTTATGCATTCATTATCCAGCGAAGATGCTTATTTAAATTGAATCCTAATCCTGCAGCCGACAGAAACAAATCAGAAATGTGTTCGATTTCAGTTCTTTTTTAGCCGCACTTTTAACTATAATCATCAAGTGTTCTAAAATAGAATCAAAAAACGAGTGAAAATATACAGATAATATGCCTTTGTAAAAAGATGACCATTTTCAGCATAAACGTTTGGATTTATGTGAAATAGTAACACTTTACAACACCATTTGTAACATTAAAGGTTAATGAAAGTGTTCATTGTTAATTTCAACATTTATATTGTAACATTTTAAAGTTGCCTCTTACATTAATTATTATGCTTTATGAATTAACATGAATGATCAAGGTATAATTAATATATTAGTTATATTTTTTTATATTTAAAACTTACAATAAACATTTTGCCATTTTTAAAATTCAAAGCAAACAAAATAGAAAGAAACAGTTATCTTGCTGCTCAAACTGTGTAGAGAACAATTTTTAATAATATTTTCTGCTCCTTTTGTATTTTACTTGTACTTTTACTTTCAGTACTTAAGTGTTTAACATCAAAACAATACTTAAGCACAAAAAATACAACATACTTTAAAACTTTTACTCAAGTAATATTCTAAACAGTGACTTTTACTTCTACCACAGTCATTTTCTGGTAAGATATCTACTTTTACTCAAGTATGGCCTTCAAGTACTTCATACACCACTGCATATTAGTATATCCTACTATTTATTAGAAAAGTAGGAAAATTTGAGCCCAGGTCTGAAATGGAAGTGTGAGATAAGGGCATCCAACGGAAACAGACACGAGTGTTATTACAGTGATATTTGTTTCAAAGTGTTTGGAAAAAGTACCAAAGTATTTTACCCCACAAAAGACAAAGAAGAAAGCTTAGACAACAGTAGTCTAAATAAAGCAATCATGAGTTGACTAGTCGATTAGTCATCCAACAGCTAGAAAGGTTGACTAGTTATTCCTTTCATCAGTTTAATTAGTTTTGGTAGTTAAGCTACCTTTTCATTGTGTACTACAAACGATGTTCCATAGACTGAATCATCTCTAATTAGTAGCTCAGGGCTTGTGTCTGGAGATCTGTGAATCTGAGACTTTTTGATCCAATTCAACCTTCAGATGTGTTGAAACATTTCAGCTCGTGTAGCTAAACAGCACGTGTCAGAGCAGATGTGTCGTTCACCATTTGAGGACATGAAGAAGAATGAAGGATAATGAACGTCTGGTCCTGAAGCATTTCCCTCATTTTAATATCTTTAAATAGGTTTTTCTCAAAGTCCACAAATCAAACATTTACCTGAAATCACTTTCCCAAATGTGTAACATTATCTTTAAGACTCTGAACACGTTTACACAAGAGAGGCGATGATAGTGCACGACTATTCACTCACTCGCACTAGAATGAATGAACCTGGTAACTGTTTTTCAATACTTCCAGGCACTGAAAGATATTAAATCAGTTAACTACTTTTGTGTTTTTCAGTGGAAACACATCTCCTTTCCCAGGGTTTGGGAGTAACGAAATACAAGTAACTTAGTGACGTATTTAAAATACAACATTTGAGTAACTGTTTCATTACAGTTTCATTTTAAATGGGTGGTAATCAGATTACAGTTACATCTGAAAAGTGTTTTAGATTACCAAAGTGATTACTTTGAGTTTTAATGTCATTTAAACAGCGATTGGTGATTCTCTGACTCTGACCGTCTGAAAAAGAGGAGTTAAGTTTCATGTTTTCCACTGTTTTCATGTTTTGTGAGTCATTTTATAATTCACTCACTGCAACTTTTTCTCTCAATTTGTTTTTCCCTCACAATTGTGAGTTTGTGTTTCACAATTCTGACTTCTTTTTCTCACAATTGTGAGATTTAAACTCACAATTGCAAGTTATAAAGTCAGAATTAGGAGATATAAACTTGCAATACTGACTTTTTTTCTTGCAATTGTGAATTTAGTATGTGAGTTTATATCTCATAATTCTGACTTTTCTCAATATTGTGAGTTTATATCTCATAATTCTGACTTTTCTCAATATTGTGAGTTTATATCTCATAATTCTGACTTTTCTCAATATTGTGAGTTTATATCTCATAATTCTGACTTTTCTCAATATTGTGAGTTTATATCTCATAATTCTGACTTTTCTCAATATTGTGAGTTTATATCTCATAATTCTGACTTTTCTCAATATTGTGAGTTTATATCTCATAATTCTGACTTTTCTCAATATTGTGAGTTTATATCTCATAATTCTGACTTTTCTCAATATTGTGAGTTTATATCTCATAATTCTGACTTTTCTCAATATTGTGAGTTTATATCTCATAATTCTGACTTTTCTCAATATTGTGAGTTTATATCTCATAATTCTGACTTTTCTCAATATTGTGAGTTTATATCTCATAATTCTGACTTTTCTCAATATTGTGAGTTTATATCTCATAATTCTGACTTTTCTCAATATTGTGAGTTTATATCTCATAATTCTGACTTTATAACTCACAATTACAACTTTATATCACACAATTCTGAGGGAAAAAGTCAGAATCATGAGATAAAAACTTGCAATTATATTTGTTTGTTTGTTTGTTTCACACTTATTAGTATTCCAAAGTATTCTAAAGTATTTAGATTAAGTTACTAAACTTGAGTAATGTAACAAATCTCATGGCTAGAGAAAAGGAATTGAGGAGGCAGAGTGAGAGGATGAGTTCTCTTTCAGGTTAATATCTGAAGGTTAAGCTCTCTCTGAAAGGCCTTGCGGACACTGTGTTTATTTGGATTGAAATCTCCTTCATGCAGCGCCACCAATTAGCCTATGAGGGGATAATGCCCATGTTATGAATTCCTCCTTTTTTCTTTTCTTCTTTTTTTCCTCATTTCCTGCACTCAGACAGCAGTGACGGACAGCTCTATGAGTCTCGGTTTCCCGGTCTCACTCTCTTCCCAAGTTCATTTTTACAGAGGGATCAGCTGCGGTGACCTCACCACAGGCGTCCAATCAGAAAGAGACACATGATAGCAAAACACACTCTGCTCCAATTACAATGTGGAGGAAAACACAGGCAAGCCAGATAAAGTGATTATACTAGTATTTGCGTTCGGGCCAGCGCCTGTGGCTCACCAGGTGGGACCGCTGTGACCTTTGGTCCGGTTCTGGCTGGTCTGTTTGCTTTTGGGGGGTGGGGGTCAAAGGACTAGATAAAGTAATCCTTCAATTGCATGTTCATCTGGGTTGCCTGGGTCTGGTCTCTCTCTTTTCACATTTCACCCTCCAATTCTCTAATCGCAAAAGACCAACACACCTGTCAAGAATTAAAACAGCTTTATTATAATGTCATCTCACATTAAGCATCCAAAAACTGTTTAGAAAATTTAAATTGTTCTGAAAGGATGTTTGGATGGATGGATTTATGGATGAATGAACAGATTGTTGGATGGGGAGATGGATGTTTATATGGATGGACAAACGAAAAGATGGATGGATGAATGTTTGGAATGGATGGATAAATCAATGAATGAACAGATTAATGGAGTAAAATACGAGTGCATGACATGAATAAATGGTTGGTTGATGTATGGATGGAGGAGTGAAAAGATGAACATATAGCAGCATAGACAAATGAATGGATGGATTAACAAATTAATGGATGATTACGGTGGCTGAGAGAGCTCAACGCGCTGCAAATACGAAAACACATGCAAATAAAAACAAAACGCATGCAAATAAAAACAAAATGTGATCATCAGTTTGACAACACACGCACTGCAAATACACAAACGCACTGCAAATACACAAAACACAACGGAAATGTTTCAAGGGGACCCCAAAAAGTGACGGACCCTACTTGACAACAGCACCAACTAAAAAATATTAAATATATTATGTAGGCATTAACTCAATGTAATGTGTTTCACTAACAGAAAAGTGTTTTAATATGTGGCATTGTTGTTCACTCATTCAACTTTAAGAGATGATCATTTAGTGGATGATTTAAAAATATTGGTTAATCATCTGTAGCGTACTAATGTGACGTCATCATAACGGCCGCCTGAGGCGCTCGACGACCACGTCATCTGTGAGCGTGAGCTTCTAGCAAACTGAAAAACACTTTATTAAAAATGACAAATACATGAAATAATGTACAGTTGTTTATTTTTGTTTGCAGTTTTTATAGTATTTAATGATTGTGAACACATTGTGCACTCAAATGTCGTACACTATATAGGGATCAGTGAATGAGTGAAGGGAGAGTTGAACTGGTTTTGGACGCACGTCCTAGTAGGGTCCGTCACTTTTTGGGGTCCCCTTGAAACATTTCCGTTGTGGTTTGTGCTCTTTGCAGCGCTTTTTGTGTTTGCATGTGTTGTGAGGATTTGCAGCACATGTGTTGTTAAACTGATGATCACGTTTTTTTTTATTTGCATGCGTTTTCTTATTTGCAGCGCGTTGAGCTCTCTCGGCCACCGTAGATGATAGATAAATTAACAAATGAATGGATGGATGAACATGAATTGATGGATGAAACCTTGAACAGCAGGTTAGTTTGATGGACTAATTAATGAATCAATTGATGGATAGATAGACAAATGGACGAATGAAGAGCTGGAAAATTGACCAGATCGATGGATAGATGGATTAATATTTGAATGGATGGATGAGTGGACAGATGGATGGATGTACAGACCCTCATGTAAACTGTAGTTAATGTCTTCATTAAGTGGTTACTGGCCCATCATTCTGCAGGGATTTCCTCAAAGCCATCTAATGAACTTGTTGACAGATGTGTCCAACATCTGGGGTGGTAATTATTGGTAATAAGTTCCAGGCTCCAGACCAGCTGAGGAGAAACAAAGCTTGTCTCAGGATGTCGGCATGGACTGATCCTGGCTCTCATTCACACAGATTGAAATTGAGAGTTCAAACTCACAGAGACGCCTAAGATAGAAAAAAGTTAGAACACACACTGAGACATACTACCAAAATCTCTCTCTCTCTCCTTCTGCTGTATCTCAGATGCCGGACCTCATTAGCTGACTATAATCGCACTCGTGATGGAGAGGATGAAGTTGAAACACAGACAGAGGACAGATAGAGAGGTGACAGTGGAAGGGCCGAGGCCCCGTTAGAGTAGAACTGTTCATTCAACAGCCATCTAAATCCAAGAAAAACTATTTTTCAAGAGTCCATGTTCAATAATATCAAATCAGATGTAAAATGTAAAACCACTGCAATTATAAAATGAACTATTTTTAGGCTAGACCAAATTAATCTGCACTTTATCAAATGCATGTGGCTTTTATAGTCTAATATATCAAAATATCAACAGAACCAGAACCCCTTAACAATGGCTGAACTATCTGAGAATGTCATGTCCCTGAGCTGGACTCATATTGCCCATCAAAACTGCTCTGATAGCAACTACAACGAATGGAAATGATTAATGATTAAACAGTTGAATTCTAAACGAATAAACAAAAAGATTTTTTACAGTGTAGTTGCTGGGCGGATTCCATTGGATTTCCCGCCATCATTGAGAACTGGAACAGATACATTCAGCTCTCAGGACAGGAAGTGTCGGTCTGAGAGTCCAGTGTCTCAGCGCTGTTCTCTTTAGGAACGCTGATTTACTAAGTGCTGTCGGAGGGTCACCTGAGGGTGGAAAATAGAAAATGTCTGGAGGTTATAGATGGATGGCTTGCTGGTGTTGACATGTTTTAGGTTTGCTATTTCCCTTCAAGACAAGCATCTGTGGTTGATGTTAAAAGTTTAACCGGTGTGTTTCTTTTTGTGAGGAAGAAGTACATTAGAAATACATTAAAGGAGTAGCTCTCCCAACAATGAAAATTACCATCGAATATTCATGCTAATGTTGTATGATTTTGTCAAACACAAATGCTTTTGCTATAAACTAATTTGTTACAGCGATGTTTTTTGTGGACAGAGCCTACCTGGTGGCAGAAAATGACGGTTCTGCAGTGACAGTCTATGGAAGCCATGCAATAAAAGGATAAAATAATTAATGTCGAGTTTATATTTTACAATTCTGACTTTTTTTCCTCGCAAATCCGAATTTATATCTCACATTTCTTAGAAGGAAAACACGATTGTGAGATATACTCGTTATTCTGTCTTTTTTTCCCCTCAGAATTGCAAGTTTATATCCCACAATTCGGACTTATTTCCCCTCAGAATTGTGATGTAAGTTATAAAGTCCGGTCTGGGAGATATTAATAAACAAATGCAAATAGTCATAATAGTCAGAATAGTGGAATAAAAATGTTCTAGGCTATGTTTAAAAGTTATCTATGTAAAATGTTGTAGGTTTAGATATTTCGTGCGGTAACTGCTGTGCATGTATGTCCCCTATGAACTGCATATGTGAATATTATGTAGACTTAATTTTTACATCAAATTCATGCTTTAATAGTAGACTTGGATCGACTACTTTCTTTCTCATTTGTTCCTGAATTTCTTTGCATCTCGGCATGATGTCTGGCTTTTGAAGATCTTTTGGTCTACTTCACTTTGTCAGGCAGATCCTCTTTAAGTGATTTCTTGATTGAGAACAGGTGTGGCTAGAGAAACTGAACTCAGGTCAGATAAACCACAGTTAAGTTGTGTTTTAACATCACAAACACTTGATTGCAGTTGTTGCTGTAAGGGTGGAACAACAGTTATTAGGTTTAGGGGGCAAACACTTTTTCACACAGGGTCATGTGGGTCTGGATTCTGTTTTACCTTAATAATAACAACCTTCATTTAAAAACTGCATTTTGTGTTTACTTGTGTTATCTTTGACTAATAATAATAATAAAATTATCTGACAAATATTTAAATTTGTTTGATGGTCTGAAACATTTAAGTGTGACAAACATGTAAAAAAATAATAAATCAGGAAGGGGAAACACTTGTACCACTGTAGATGCTCCAGCAGCAGCTGTATTATAATTAGTCTGGAGTGCAAAATCAAAACGGAACTTCATACCTTTGATGCGCAATAACGATCATGAGATGAACCCAATCCGTTGCACCTGGGTAAAATGTCCATTGAAATACATCCAACATCACCTTTTGTCCACGAAAGCATAAAATCCGTGAGATATTGATATATTTTCCATTGTTTACATGAGCTCGCACCTGAATGATCTGCTCTTCATCATTGTTCATCATCGATGCTCGTTTTGTATGGACGGACGCCATCAGTGGAATGTCTATGTATGTATTGAGACAATCAATGCTGTCTTCTGCCTGAATAATTTGCCTTGTTACAATAACAGTTTATGTATAGCCTCCAAACGATAACTTTTGGATGCCGATTGCTGTCTGAATCGACGACTGTTTACATGTATAGCCTCGCGATGTAGCATCTGTTCTGGACATCAACGTACTTGATGACCATATGGAGACAAAAACTGCTTAAAGGCTATGCGTTTTGTTGTTGTTGTTGTTTATGGTGTTGCATTGTTTTGTTTTTTTGTGTGAATTTAGTAATGAAAGCACTAAAATCTTGCACACAGTTTTTAATAAAAAACATCATGAAATTTTAACTTTTAACATCATGAAATTGCTCTATGGTCAATGGTTTTACTTTTTTCTATAGAATGGTTTAGTATATGTGGCACATGTAAAAAAATAAAATAGAAAAAAACTGTAATAGCTTTCTCCAGCCCTCAGATCATTTTCTTTCCACGGGTCACTAGTTAGAGAAAAACCTCAATTTTTGTTATAGCATCCTCAAACTTAACATAACTTCTGAAGACGTGTGGCTTTGGGCCCATTGTATTTCTAGCTTTTGCAGACATCTATATTATTATTATGTTTTAATGATAAAAAGATTTTAAGCAAAAAAAAAAAAAAAAATCCATTCCAATATACTTCAGCATGTCTAACTTTTTTTTACTTGTATTATTTTTTTCAGAATTAATACAAGTAAAAAAAAAAAAAAGTTAGACACGCTGAAAAAGAAAGCTCAGTTTGTCTTAACTATGCTCATACACCAAAGGGTTTAGAAAGACAACCATTTGAGTTCACCCTAAAAACAAACCTTTACCAAAATCTATTTTAAACACATTCATTTCATTCTAAGTATACTTCAAATCCATTAACATATTTACTGATATATCACTTAGAACTGACTGATATAATATTATATTTAAACTTTATTTCCAGTATTTCTTTATTGCACAATGCACATTTCTTAATATCATGCCTAAAAAGTGTTTATCACTATTAATAAGGATTGTATGATCTTTGCATAATAGCACTCTTTAAATGCAAGATATTTAAAGTGTACCTAAAGTAAACTTGTAACACTTTAGTACAATCAAATATACTTCAGTAGATCTTTAGTCACAATTAAAGTGCATTAAGCACATAAATAGTTGTTCCAATTTAGAAGACTTTAAGTAAACCTGTTTAATACACATTTCAGGCTATTTTTATTCAGCACATAAATATGTAAACGTATTTCAAATACATATTAGTATATATTTTTAGTAACACTTTACAATATGATTCATTAGTTAACATGAACTAATAATGAACTGCACATACAGCATTTATTAACCTTTGTTAATGTTAATTTCAACATTTACTATTACATTATTAAAATTTTGTTAACATTGGTTAATGCACTGTGAACTAACATGAACATCTGTATTTTCATTAACTAACATTAGTAAATACAGTAACATATCTGTTACTCATAGTTAATACATTAACTAATATTTAACTAATGAACCTAATTGTAAAGCGTTATCATATTTTTTCAAGCATGCCATTTTTTCATTGTTTTTGGCTCAAAATGGCGGTGTGCATCGAGAGGTTAATAATGAATTATATTTTGTTGGATGTAGAACTTGTGTAGTTTTTTATGGTTTCAGTGCTGATATCTTAAACACACACACACTCCTGCATGCTCAACTATGTGAAGTCATTTGTTGGGAACGGTGGCTTTTGGAAAGCACTGATGGGCCACCTGGTGGGATATTTCTTAGAGTAACAGTTTTCTGCTCAGAGAAAAGACAGAGCAACATCCTGTGAGGAAATCAGCACTACGCACTTATACAACCCCAGCGCACATGTCTGCTGCATAAATCAGTTCACAAATTATCTGGCGTGGAGAATGAGGCTAACACAGTAGAAAAACAAACAGAGCTGTGTAGTCCCTCAGCCAAAGAGCGATTTGCCGTGGCTCTTTAGCTAAGCGATTTATGAGAACACACTGCTTTCTTGGGAGGATCATAATTTGGCCTCGGAGGGCAAGATAACATTAGAGCGGAGAAGGGAAGGAACAAGCATAACGAATCTTCGCCAGGTTCAGCAGAAGTAATGGAGGATTGTTGCTCTTGAGTTTGAGCCAGACGGTGTTCAGGGATGTGGTCACACTGCTGAGAGTCGACCCACTGCGCCGCGATAAATGGATCCCGACAACTGCATCTGCCTCGTTTTTTCTCACTCTTTCACCGTGAACCGTCTGTCCTGTTCCTTAAACACATCTCAGCGACTGACGTTTGGCTCAAGTACCCTTTCATAAGTACCAAACCACAGGATTTCATTCAGCTTCATCATTTATATCATTTAACAAGCCATTAGTGATTTAGTTAACTACAGATAGTGTGAGGGGGAAAAAACACCAAGTAGATTTCCCTCAAACTGAAGAAGACTCTCAAATATGGTGGCCGGGAAAGTGCAAAACAACATTACAAAGTGAGAAACACTTTTACGAAGCTCGAGACAAATTTACATTTTGGAAAACATTTTTACCTATCATAAAACACAATTACATGGGGAAAACACTTTTACCAAGGACGAAACAAATTTACATTTTAGAAAACAAATTAACAAGACGCAAAACCCTTTTACCAGTTCTGAAACAAATTTACAATGACAGATTCTTGACGGAAAGGGAATGTCCCACACACCGGAAGTGACGCGGTGAAGGTGTCGTTGTTGTTGTAGTTGTTGTAGTTGTGGAGTAAATGGCGTAAATAAAGTTTATGGTGACCGAACGTGGACTGCGGTCGAGGGACGTTTTGCCCGTTTTGTGGCGAACACATGAGCAGCTTAACGCGGTTTGGCTTTACCTGTGGTCAGTGTTTGGAGTTTCTAAAAGACGAGGGCCTGACGGAAACACAGGGGACGTCTCGACAGCCGGACAGTGCTAAGCAAAGTAAGTTACACTTCCAGTGTGTGGGACATTCCCTTTCCGTGAAGAATCTGTCATTGTAAATTTGTTTCAGAACTGGTAAAAGTGTTTTCTCCATGTAATTGTGTTTTATGATAGGTAAAAATGTTTTCCAAAATGTAAATTCGTCTCGAGCTTCGTAAAAGTGTTTCAAACTTTGTAATGTTGTTTTGCGCTTCCAGGCCACCGTACTCAAATTGAACCAGTACAAACTACAGAATCTTATTTTATAATTACATTTAATTTGATATTGGTGTCACGTCATCACCACATGGACTGTCACTTTGTTGTTGTTTTCAATCTGTCACATGTTACTTTGTTTGAAGTTCCCGCCACAATCTGTTACCATGGACACTCATCTAATCACCACAGCTGATCCCCATCACTAATCTCGTTATCCCCGTGTTCTCTGTGTATTTAAGTTCAGTTCTGTTTGATCTTCATGTTCTGGCATTGTACGTCTTGACTTTGGTTGTGTTCCCCTGTCTCCGTTGGATTATTAAAGTTTACTTGTTTACTACATTGTCTTGATCGTCGTGTGTATCTACACAGCCGTACCCTGACAATTGGTTTCACTGGCTGAAACTTTTTATGAGACTAGAATAGACTCCCATTTGCAGTCTTTATATACATGCACAAATGTTCCTCTAAGTGTCACCGAAACTAATTGCGAAATTAACATGTTATTCTGTTTACTTTTCTTAAAAAAATAAGCTTAAATGTTAAAATTGCAGTCTGTAAGTTTTGCCTCTTTGTCGCCATCTATGTTTGATGCTTGCAATTGTGGAATTATCTTCTTCATGTGGGTTGTGCATCAAACGTGTTGAGGTGTATGTGTGGGCTGTCAGTCAATGCACCAGTATGGATATTCACTGATAAAATTACAGATTCTAGCTCTTGGAAGTATGTCCAAAATAAGATGTTTCGCTGGACAGTCATCTGAAGAAGTAAGTAACATGTCTGCCACATTTGTTCTGACCAAAAAAAACAAAAATGCGTCAATGATGCTTTGGGAACGCCTCTGTGTGATTGTGTCTGAAGCACTTCATTTTGAGGAATTAAATGGCATAATACGGTGCAGCTCCAAGGAGGTGGATGTGTTGAGCAACGATTTGGGGAAATTCAAGATTTGCCATCTCAATCCCCAGTGTATAAAGAGTTTGTGGAGATTCAGACCGTGGCTAAGTAAAACATTATATGGCCGGCCGAGAGAGATTTGAGATCACGGATTAAACACTTTTCAGCTCAGTTTTCAGTTCTCAATTAAAAATATGTTAATGTGCTGAAAGAGCATGAGGATGGGGCGAGGCCAGTGGCCAATCTGTCCTGTCACGGCATTGTCCCTTAAGGCATTACCATCCTGGCCGGTTAGAAGTACTTGGTGTGGGTGGGTAAGGTGTATACGGCAGCAGGCAGAGCTGTTAAGAGACCTGGAATATCTTCCTCTCTGGATCTAGGTCTCTGGGGCTGCAGGGCGGAGTGGTTCCCACCTCAGTGTGTGCCTCAGGAGGCCGTTCCTCCAACCCCGCCTCCCTCTGTGCTTTGGGCCGCAGCGGTTTCCAGCGAGCTCATGCCTCAGGCACAAGATGTTACGTTAGGGTATTTGAGTCAGTCCCTTGATGCTGCATCGTCATCATCCTCTGAGGAGGGAAATGGAGTCTTCAACGGGGTTGTTCCCTGCCAGTTTGCTCCAGGACACCAAGCTGACTACTCAAACACTGGAGGCCAGTCTTGAGAGGCTGGTTCCCTTAGTGGACCTTCTGGCCAAGACTTCTCCCAAATGTGTCACAATGGATCCTGCAGACTGTAGAAACAGGCTACAAAATCCCATTTGGGTGTCATCCACATTATTTCCACAGGGTTTTCTGCAGTGGGCTCCTGAAGTAACTACAGTTACTGTCTTTAAATAAAGCAACATGCAGCATAACATCGGTGTTTCTCAGCTTGGGTTAGGGTTACACACAGTACAGCGTAGGGTTATGCTCTGTAAATGGAACAGGAAGTAAAAACTCTCTTGGGCTTGGAGATGTGTTACTCCACCCGAGGCAGAGTCCGGTTTTTAATAGCCGGTACTTCATCGTTCGAAAGAAGGATGGGTGGTTGCGTCCCATCTTAGATCTGCACAATCTAAATCACTCAGGCAGATCTGAGGACTGATTTGTCAGTGTAGATCTCAGGATGCATACTTCCACATGGAAGTTTGGGAAGTCTGATGGCAGTCTGAAGGAATTGTTTGGCCTGCTGCACATGAGACCCATGCAGTGGTGGTTCAAGTCCAAAGGGTTTTCCTGGAGTTGGGGCGAACCCACTCCACATGATCAAGGTCTTTGCACCTTGATAGTATGGAGGAAGCCTTGGTTCTTGTCCCAAGGTCCGGTGTTAGGAGCCACATCGCTTCATTTTCACAACAGATGTTTCCCTCACAGGCTAGGGAGTAGTTATGGAGGGTCAGGGTCTGTGGAGGAGTCATCATCTCTCATGACACATAATTTGCCTGCAAATGATGGCTATCTTCACAGCATTGAAGACATCCTCCCAGACCTGAGAGGCCATCATGTGCTTCAGACAACACACCAGTGGTCTCTTATATAAAGCATCAGGGGATCTGTGTCCATGCCCGCTATGCCATCCTCCTGTGGACCCACGGAAAACAGCTCTGAGAGCAGTATACACTCAGGTACGGAAATTTAGGAGCAGACATCCTGTCAAAGCTAGGGCTGTGGCCCGAGGAATGGAAACTTACTTATCAGTCAATAACTGATAAGGAGAGTAAATACTGAACTGAAGTGTTTTGTGTTTTTGTACAGTACGATATAGGAGAGATCTGTAGTTTAATTCATTGTGCTGGAGAGTAGAGCCTGTGCTTCAGTCAACAATGAGCTGAGAAACACTGATGTTACGCTGCACGTTGCTTCATTTAAAGACTGGAACTGTAGATGTTAATGCAGTGATGAACTAAATTTGTTTTTAATTATTTCATTATTATATATTGTATTTGCAGTCAAGGAATATTCCTTTTCAGTTGACTCAAATGAAACAAATTCACAGTACTAATGCTGTATAAATACTACTTTTTAAACTCAAACTGTTTGTGGAGAAATGGGTTCCCAGATTAAATGAGTTCATTTCATACAGTAAAATAAGAGAGCTGTAAATGTACGGTAGAGGGCTGTAAATTAACAGTACCACAGCTGCCAGTAGATTACTGATATTTTACAGTGTCCATTCCAGCAATATACACATACAAAAATATATCTGTAAACATCATGTATGATTTCTAATGAGATAAGGATGTTAGTTCCTATGTTTTTGGGGAAATTAAAAAAGTTTTTGATGCCACAGTGTAGGTTATTTTTAGATTCACTTTTGATTTCCAGATACACAGATGGGTTTTTAGTGAGAAAGCTGGTAGTATCTGTCAGATATAAAATACATTTGTATAATACTTTTCTGATACTGTATGTAATTTCTAATAAAAATAAACAGTTTTCAATCCAAATTTTTTGTGAAACTTAAATTTTCTGCAATGACATCAGAATGCAAAACCCTTCTGGTTCTTATTAGAAACTTCAGTTCAGCTGTAGATCACATACAAATACATGCTGATATACAATGAGTCACGTCATTAAAAGTCATCACAGAATCTAATTATGAAGTTCACCACAACATATATGACGTCATTTATGGGTGTCATCATTATTCAATCATCATTATTATGGCCTGTAATCTCACATGACCCCTATGAGTCACTTTACCATCCGATAAACAAACTGCAATGACATTCTCTCTTTAATATTCATGGAGATCAAAGTTTCTGATATTTACTCTTATCAGCTACTTCTCCTCCTGTGGTGTGGTGTGGTGTGGTGTGTTGGTGTCACCTATAAATCATAAGATCTATTCTGATTGGCTTTCATCTTGTCAGGTGATCGGATGATTAAAATGAAAACTGGGAACATTTCTAGTCCAATGATCACCATATTATATGCATGTTGTTATCTATAAATTACAAAAGGGAGAAATCAGGTGTTATGTTGAACATTATAAATGTAGTGTGATGAATGCTGTCATAGTACTTTGTCAGACTGTAAAATTAATGTCACAAAAGAACATACACACTGAAAAACTGAATGAAGCATTACTACAGAAAATAAAATAAGCAGGCCTATGTTTGATAAATGACAAAAACCCACATAGAACCTGACAGCATTGGACAACAGCAGCCCTATAAAATAGAATATACTCATAACTACGGTGGCTGAGAGAGCTCAACAAATAAGAAAACACATGCAAATAAAAAAAAACTGTGATCATCAGTTTGACAACACATGTGCTGCAAATCCTCACAACACATGCAAACACAAAAACACTCTGCAAATAGCACAAAACACAACGGAAATGTTTCAAGGGGGACCCCAGAAAGTGATTTGTATTGTATTTGCAGCGCGTTTTTGTGTTTGCATGTGTTGTCAAACTGATGATCACAGTTTTTTTTATTTGCATGTGTTTTTTTTATTTGCATGTTTTTTTTTATTTGCATGTTTTTTTTTATTTGCATGTGCTTTTTTTTAATTTGCATGTGTTTTCTTATTTGCAGCGCTTTGAGCTCTCTCGGCCACCTTACATAACACTTTATTATAACTGCATTATTAAAAATATGAATTTGAAAATTACATTTTCACACATTCATAAATATCTGAATGTAATTGAACTAAATAACTCTTAACCATCATATGTTATTACGAAGTGTTCACAACACACCAATAGACCTTAATTTAATTGGGGCACACAGGCATTACGCACTTTTTGAAGTGCAACGGGATGAAACAGAAAACAATGGTCTCAATAGAGGTGTTTTGAAAAATGCTATTGTGAAATACGTTATCAACTCTTTTGTCTGAAAGAGATATGCAGATAACTGATGTTCAATATAATGCTAAGTATGTCAATGTCTTGACAAAGCCCTCAGAGATTATCTGATCAGATAATATCTTATCGTAACGGGGAGTAATTCAACTGCAGTCTTTGAACGACCACAACTTCTTAAGGGCAGTATATAGCCCTTGCTCCTTTTGAAGGGATGAAATACATGAGGAGCATACAGATAGTTGGGAAGAGACCAAATGGAATCAAGGGAATTTGTGAGCATCTGAAACAATTCTGGTCATCCTGCTCTGCAGTAAAGCACTGTTTGTTCAGTCATTCACTCAATGTTTCACTGGAACCAACATCACAAGCTTGTGGCCTCTTTGATTTGGGGGCTGCTGGAAAAATTAAGGACTGTAATATTAAGTTTAGCCCACCTCTCTTCAAGAACCCCTGACCATGACTTGGATGGGAGACCCCTGGGCTCTGGTCAGATATGACACGACACCGCTCCATCTTCAAATTGGTTGTCATAAGGAGAAGATACTGTTTTTCTTGATACATTCACCATAGTTCCCCTTAATTCTTGGTTTCCCATAATTATCCCTTCACAATCCCAATTACAATAGATTGGACTGCTAGGGTAGTGCTTGGTTGGGGAATTAATTTTGGTATTTCACGTCTATCTCTCATTCCTCTCAAGCCACCAGCCCAATCCACAGAGGTGCTAACTATCCCCAAGCTTAAACCGGTGAGCTCCTGATTCCCAGTGCTTTCTCCTGAGCTGTCTCGAGTCCCCTCAGAGTATTCAGACCTCTGTGGAGTCTTCAGTAAGACCCGATCGGCTTCTCTGCCACCCCACAGGCCGTATCAGTGTGCAACTGATCTTCTTCCGGGTACTTACCCTCCTCGAGGGACACTTTTTCCCCCACTGAGCTGCCATGGAGGAATATATCAGTGATGCTCTTAACAGTGCGTTCATCCATCCATCCATCCATCCATCCATCTATGTCACCAGCAGGGACTTCTTCTTTATGGGAAAGGAGGGTGGTCTTCGGCCATGCATTGATAACTGGGGCCTTAATCCCGTCACGGTAAAAAAAATGTTATCCACTTTCACTAATGACAACAGCCTTCGAACTCCTACAAGGGGTGACCGTTTTCACAAAATAGACCTTCGAAATGCTTACCTCTGTTTTAGGATACAAGAAGGAAATAAGTGGAAGACAGCTTTTAACACTAAAAATGGCCATTATGAGAATCAGGTAATGCACTTTGAGCATATATCGTGATGATATTCTCATCTTCACATGTTGCTATTAAGCACATGTCCAACATGTCCGATTCGTCCGAGCTCAACTGCTGAGGACTCTTTGTCAAACTAGAGAAGGGTGAATTTCGTGTCCCCACTGTTTCTTTTCTTGGATTCATTGTCTCTAGTGGAAACATCCAGATGGATCCCGGCAAGATTTCAGGTGCAACCATGCTTCGTCAAAGAGGTCCAACATTTTCTGGGATTTGCCAACTTTTGTAGGATGTTCATTAGGAACTTCAGTACTAGTACATCTTTCCTTATGATACTTAAATGTAGTTTGGCATACGTGAGTAATGCCGATGAAAGCTTTTATAAGGACCTCTATATTAATTTTTTTTTTAATATTATTTTGTCAGACAGGGTGCGCAAATGGATTTTTGCAAGACAGTCCCAAAATAGGGAGCTTTGTCTCACATCCTGCAAAACATAAGTGTCCCGCATTTCACTTATCTGTAGGCTTCTTTCTTTTTTTTTAAAAATCCTAAAAATGTAATTGCCCTTTAAAAATGCATTTGTGCAGCTGTAATGTTCTAGCTTGAGCAGGAAAACCGGCCAACAAATTTGTAAAAAAGTTTTTGTAGTTGTTGTTATTTGCCACTGATAACGGCTGCTTGGACGGTTAAAGGAACCAGCGTGCACTTCATCAAAACTTCTTAAATACAGCGTTCTAATCCAACAAAAATACTGTTGGAAAACACTTTTATCACAATAATTTCTGTTGAACTAGCATGTTTGTGTATTCTATTTTTTGGTGAAGCTGTAGTTGTTAAGAAATATGTTATCTTTGAGTGGTCTTCCCTGGTTATAGGAGTTAAAAACGAAAGTAAAAAAGAATCGTGGTCGTGATACAGGCAGTGGGTCAGGGCAGGCAGATAACAATCAGATGAGAATCAAGGCAGATATTCAATGGGCAGGCTTTTTGTTAGTCCATAAAACTAGTTTTTTTAGTTAAAACTAGTCCATTTGTTAGTTTTTTTAGTTTTGTTTTGTTTTCATTAGTCACATGTGTTCCTTTGTTTGTATTTCCCGCCACTCTTTAGTTACCATGGTTACAGTCATTGTTGGTTCCTTGTTATCAGCTGTATTTCATTAGTTATCTTGTTTGTGTCTGTACTTAAGTTCCACTGTCTCCTGAGTTCATTGTCAGTTGTAGTTTGTGTTTCACGCACATTTCACGACGAGACCCTGAAATCATTGTTCTGGATCGGGGTGAACTACCACCACCCACTAGACCTCCCAGACTCCTCAGGACTTGACTGGATGGAGGCCATCATCAGGGTCTGGAGAGTGTCTATCCCGGTCCAGAACACAGCCAGACCCATCGCCCAGCCCACCTACATTCTCGACCGTGGAGAATTCACAAGTGCCCCCCGCATATGGAGTGCGACAGCCTGCCGCAATGAGTGAGCCAGATCCTGAGGAGAAGAGGACAGCACTGACCATCACCCCAGAACAGTAGCTCCAGAGTGAATCTGATCAGGGGTGGGAGCCCGTGACATCAGCAACTGAGGGAATACTGGTGCAAAAGGACATCAAGGATTGGCTGATTGACAAGGTCATGGAGGTACTGCCTCCTACTCTATCCCACCCGGTATTGTCTGTTTGTTCTGAATCAGCACTGAGACTGTTTTGCTGACCTGTTGGGAATTGGGATTACCGTTATTGATCATGTCAAGCTTACTTCTGTCACCTTCGCCACATGGATGCTTGCAGCCCTTCGTCTCCCCCAGGAACACCTTGCTGGGACTTTACGCCACAGGGCAGAAGAGGAACCTCTGACTCCATGCGATGACGAATGCGGAGGCGCAGAGGAGAGAGCAAAACAAAACACCAGTAATAAATTGGAAGTCTAAGACGATTTCCATTTAAGAAAAGAGGAGCTTGAGTTTGTTGCCCAGCTCTATCTGTTTGAACCGTGAGAGGCATCTAAGCTTACAATACTCCTACATCCTGGGTCATACAACGCATCACGGGTTACTCATTTGGCGCTAGTCAAATACTGCGTATTGTTGTCCACCGAATTTGAATTTATAAAGTTTTAAATATGGATATTTTTCTGCACAAAAATGCATCCCTTCACTTCAAAAGGCCTCTATTCACCTCTGGAGCCTTATGGAATACTTTTACTATGGAAGGATGCATTTTTTTTTTTTTTAATTTGGGCTACCATTCACAACCATTATAAACCTTGGAGGACTGAGGATATTTTAAAATATATCTTCGATTGTGTTCGTCTGAAAGAAGATAGTGGTGTATAAAGTACTTGAAAGCCATACTTGAGTAAAATGATAGATATCTTACCAGAAAATCATCAGCTTCCCCCTCACACTTTCTCATGACGTCACTTACGTAAAGTGCTTTCTTAACTTTTTACAGTTTAACAAATAAATCAGTAAAACAAAAACCCGAAATACAGATATTCAAATATATAAAGAAATGAAAATACTTAGTAAATTATAAGCATATTATGCTTATGATCACATGACTATAGATCGTACTTTTCTTCCAAAACAAATTTCAAAATAAAAGATCCCAAATATTAACAGTTCATTACTTATTATTTCAATAATCTAGTGTAACAACATACACTCGTTACATATGTATACTTTCACTCATTATTTGCTTCTATTTTAGAACACTTGATGATTATTTAATCAAATTAAGTGTTAAAGTGCGGATAAAAAAGAACTGAAATCGAACACATTTCTGATTTGTTTCTGTCGGCTGCAGGATTAGGATACAATTTAAATAAGCATCTTCGCTGGATAATGAATGCATAAAATCGAACAAATGAATATAAACTACTGAAAATAATCGTGACATTAAACAGTTGGTGTTTTTGTCTCATTGTTTTAACTTTTGAGGTAACGTCACTGCTAACGTCAGCGTCCTCAAACACACTGCTGTTCTCACTGATGCAGCGTCTGCTCAACAAAATAATGACTGTAGTGACATGAACACATGTACTGTAGTGTACTGTAAAACACACCGCTCTGTTGTCTGTTTTAAATCTGTTTTTGAAGCGTTCCGTTCTGGTCAGCCTCACGTCACGTGTCAAAACAAACTCTACGAGGCGTCAGCGATAGTTTTTATTTGTCCTCTAGAGGTCGCTATCGTGCCGCACTCTTTCTCAGCCGCTCCAGCAACGAACACGACCCGACCAATGAAATCAAGCGGTTGTGCAGCTCTTGTTTGCTCATGCTCGCAGTCTGTGTTCTTCTGACTTTATTTTGTAGTAAGTAACGAAAATGCTTTGAGGAAATGTAGTGGAGTAAAAGTAAAAGTTGACAGAAATATAAATACTCAAGTAAGTACAGATTTTCCCAAAAAATACTCAAGAACTGTGACGAAGTGTTATTACTTCATCACATTACACCTCTGTACACACCTAGGATGGTTTGAGGGTGATGAATCATGGGATAATTTTCATTTTTGGGTGAACTACCCCTTTAAGGACAGTGCAAGTAGTGCAAGTAGATATCAATTACTAAGCCATCTCAGATTATTTACAATGAGGACTTCCATAGCCTGTGTGTGTGTGTGTGTGTGTGTGTGAGAGAGAGAGAGAGAGAGAGAGCAGTGAAAGTTTAAAAAGAGAGAGAGAGAGCTCGGGTAAACCAGCTCAAGCTGATAAATTAGTGTTGATGGGTAACCTTGACTGGGAATTGCTACCATTAACTCAACACCAAGGCAAGATCAAAATGAAGTCCTGACATGGAAAAATATGAATTCCCAGTGTCCCACTCTCTCTCTCAATTGATTTGGTTTTTGCACTGCCTTGAGATGACAAGTGTGTGTGTGAAGTGATTACTGCCAGAACAGTTTTCCAGTGCGGATGAACCGCGGAGAGTCGGTGGTAAGAACCGTGTTTGTGGAAGAAGCAGAACGCTGGAAGCCTCTGGTGAAGACTGCTGTGTGAATGAGTGTTTATGGGGTCAAGTGTTAGTGTTGCTCATGGGAAAGAGTCTTTCTTCACAAACATGATCAATCTTTTCAAGTTTCCTTTAAAACACGTCTCAAACCACTGATAGTGAACCGCACTGACCTCAGCTGATGGTTGCTAATATGTGATGAAGGGATGTAGGATTGGTGTGATTTATGAGGAGCAAGTTTGGTCCAAAGTTGCGAATTCTTGACTTTATAATCCAGTTACATAAGCTACAAACTCAAACACAAGTTAGCATAGCTTGCAGAACAACATATTAACATAATCAATTTTACTGTTGGCATATCCGACAAGTCATGCGCTCTCTCGCCACACATCATGTTCTCACGTAGTGAAAAATACATCACAGAGCAAAGAGGACACTGACAACGTATGAAACAGTTTCATATTTAAAATATTGTAATGTTTTAAAGCAGTTGAATCAATAAACAGCGTCTAGTGTGTGTTTAATGTGTGGTGACAGATCGCTGTAGCTCCTCGTGAAGCGATCATCTCTTCATACTAGTTCATTTATAGCATCAAATAAACATGAATGAACATCAGAAGGAATGTTGTTTCAAGACGTGATTCAAGTTCACCAACGTTAATCTACTAACTCCCCTGACCGCTTTGATGGACAAAATGGCAGATTCGGGGTTGTGATTGGTCAGATCGCCTGTCAATCAAACTGTTTGCGAAGCGTCAATTACCATAATTATGAGATGACAACCTGTGATGTTCACGTCTTCAGAATTGAAATTATGCATTTCTATGGCAACACTATCAATGGAAAAATGAATCTGTTGCAGTCAGGTCATGTGGTACGGAGCTCTCCAAAAATTCTGAGGGGCCGTTTACGTGACATAGCTTTTAACTACAAAAGTGTGAATGTGTGAAAATGGTGACGGGACACACATGCGTATTACGTGTTTAGTCTATGCGTGTTTGCCGCGAATGCTCTATAAAAGTATCTGTATGCGTAAAAAAACTGTGTAAATGTACCGAGTTAATAAGTTGTAATTATGAGTTTAATGAGGATGTGAACGCTTTTTATTATTCTCATAATTCAAACATTACGTGAAAGCACACACTCCCACATTTGCAAACAGATAATCCCGCCCCCAAAATCACGTGATTGATTGAACCAGTGTTGCTTTGTGATGCTGGATGTAAAAATCTTTGTTCATGCGCATTCACTTCCAGACACAGGATTTCCTGAGCAAGTCACCTGAGCTGTAAATACCATGTGACTAATTACTCTGCAGAAAAATGACACCACAACATCACTGATGACACCACAAGAAGACACACGGTCTCAAGCCATGGGTGACCTTATGAGGTCAAATCAACAGCGAGGGCAACATGTACACGTTCCACACTGTTAAAAGCCCTAATCTCTCTCTCCTTCCTCACAGTCACCATTCACACAACATTCACTCTGACTGGACATCATTCCGCTGCTCACTCGCTCTATGATTACATTCACAGCGTCAGTCCAAATCTGATTATATCCAGGGCTGGGTCGGTTACTTTTAAAATGTATTTCACTACAGATTACAGAATACATGCTGTAAAAAGTCATTTGTAACGTATTTCGTTACATTACTCAAGTTTAGTAACTTAATCTAAATACTTTAGAATACTTTGGAATACTAATAAGTGTGAAACAAACACAAAAAAGGTCATTGAGAGTTTTTATCTCACAATTCTGACTTTTTCCCTCAGAATTGAGTGATATAAAGTTGCAATTGTGAGTTATAAAGTCAGAATTATGAGATATAAACTGACAATATTGAGAAAAGTCAGAATTATGAGATATAAACTCACAATATTGAGAAAAGTCAGAATTATGAGATATAAACTGACAATATTGAGAAAAGTCAGAATTATGAGATATAAACTCACAATATTGAGAAAAGTCAGAATTATGAGATATAAACTCACAATATTGAGAAAAGTCAGAATTATGAGATATAAACTCACAATATTGAGAAAAGTCAGAATTATGAGATATAAACTCACAATATTGAGAAAAGTCAGAATTATGAGATATAAACTCACATACTAAATTCACAATTGCAAGAAAAAGTCAGTATTGCAAGTTTATATCTCCCAATTCTGACTTTATAACTTGCAATTGTGAGTTTAAATCTCGCAATTCTGAGAAAAAGAAGTCAGAATTGTGAAACACAAACTCACTATTGTGAGGGAAAAAAACAAATTGTGAGAAAAAGTTGCAGTGGCGAGTGAATTATAAAATGACTCACAAAACATGAAAACAGTGGAAAACATGAAACTGAACTCCTCTTTTTCAGACGGTCAGAGTCAGAGAATCACCAATCGCTGTTTAAATGACATTAAAACTCAAAGTAATCACTTTGGTAATCTAAAACACTTTTCAGATGTAACTGTAATCTGATTACCACCCATTTAAAATGTAACTGTAATGAAATACAGTGACTCAAATGTTGTATTTTAAATACGTCACTAAGTTACTTGTGTTTCGTTACTCCCCAACCCTGATTATATCGGAGTAGAATCTGATCTAAGCGACTGTCTGTTCACACTGTGTTGAGTTCGCAACAGTTCAGATCTGAGTGGTTGATCGTGGTGCTCGTGCTCCAGATCAGGTTTTCATGACAGTGGCGTTGCATTGGTAGGCATACGTCAAGAACAACATGGAGGGGTTTGGAAATGTTGCTTACATGACAATGTGTTGCTGTTCCGCTGGACTGTAAAGAGGAGGTTAAATATGCTAAATATGATTGATTTCCAATTGGATATGCTCTAAAACTGGATTTGGAAGGACAGTCTGACTTTAATCTGGTCTCGTTCAGACTCTCACCTGTTTGAAATACTGGATTTCTTGTCTGTTCTCCATCTTCTGTTGGCTTTGCTCCCTCGTCTCAGCCATGGCTCTCAATCCATTCAGCTATTTGCATTTAACAAATAATACATTTTCATTTAATTGCAATTATATTATTTCCATAATAGGTATTCCTTGTAAAAGTGTGCTTCTTTTTTTACAGCGTCTGTCAGCAGCGATCCAGCCAAACCTTCAGCCACGGGTGGAGATGATCAGGCGGAAAGAGCGATGTTTTCAAAGCTCCACAGAGGAACAGAGTTTTAGGGGAGAAATCAAACATCAAATGGTCTAATTGAAAATTCTGATATTTACCTTTTCTTTAAGATCCTTAAAGGGACAGTTCATCCAAACCAGTTATTCCAAACCTGTTTGACTTTCTTTTTTCTCATGAAGTGAATGATGCCTGCATCTCTAATTCTACTTAACATCTTCTTTTGTGTTCTACAGAAGAAAGAAAGTCATACACCGTTGAAACGCCATGAGCTGAGTACCAATGATAGATTACTGATGGTGTGAACTATTCCTTTAAGATCTCCTGCGGGATTGTTCTGTCTGTCATGGAGTGCCCTCTAGTGGTCACAGCGAGATGCTCTTTAGAAAACACAATCAGATCCATAATATACAGTATGTACAATATTAATGATAAATGCCTTATGCTCTCAATCTGTGAGGTGTTATTTATAAAAAAAGATTTAAATGTATTATTGTTAGTTAATGGAAACACAACATTTTTTATATAAGGTCCGTCACTATTAATGTAAAGAGTGTTAGGTGAGGTGGTTGACACACACACCACTGGTTGGTTATTTATGCGTTTAACATGTTAAAACCATTAAAATGGATGTTGTAGTTAAAATGAATCAATCGTACACATTATCAAATCAGATACATTTGTGTTGAGTGGTCTTAGTTTAGCTTAAAATCAACATTTTATCCTCTTAAAACTGAAGCTTTATAGAATCTTCTCAGATGGCGAGAATCTTGCCCTTATCTGTGACTTGTGACCAGGGTCATTTTCACTTTTTGTTAGTTTTAAAGTTTTTTAAAGTTTGCTCCCCTTTAACATAGTAAACATAGTGATTAAGTAACATGTTTAACTGCCAATATATATATATATATGTGTGTATGTGTGTGTGTGTGTGTGTGTATAGATTCATTTTATATTTTAAATTTCTGCCAAAAATCAGAAAAATACACATTTATGACAATGTTTCATAACACAAGTGCATTTTTAAATTGTGCATTATTACTTTGAATTAATGTGCCGTAAAAGTTTTATTTTAAAGTAAATTTTAAACAATTATGTTTTAATTGTTTTAATCTTTTAGTCTTTAACATTTCATATTGATCATGAAGTATTTTGATGTGTTGACTAACATACTAAAGCATGCTTGAAGTACCTGATTATAATTATAATGCAGTCTGTTATTCAATATTACATTGAAGGTGAATATTTTTGACATCAAATTGCATCTACATCATTACCACAAATATCCGTATATTTACAAATACATTTAAATCGATCACATACTAGACTCGACAGCAGTTGCCAATTTAACGACGTTGTCACTAGATTAATGAATATGCCATCTTGTGACATTTGACTTTTTAATTGAGCAGGCTTTCAAATTTCGATTTGAGAATGGTTGGCAAACACTGATAGAAATTACATTAAAGTTTATTTTAGTATTTTAGTTTCCTGTAAAATTATAATGTCAGGCCACGCAAAGGAAAGAAAACAAAAACAAATAAGATTTACTCATGATCAAGAGATCCTCTACAAACATGAGCTCTAAAATACTGAATATTTGTTCAGTAAAATCATTCATTTTCATAATATCATTGAACAGAAACTTGCAATGTTGATTGTATATCCGAATTAACCGATTATCTTAAAACCTTAAAAACTTTTCTGGTTCATCTTCATCCACACTGGTCTTCCTCAACATTCGTACATAAACATTTTTGAATTTGGAAACATTTTATCAGACAAATGTTTCAGGGCCACCGACCTCGACAGAAAGAAGCATTATTCACTAGTAGATTCTCGCATTTTTTAGATTAAACTTGAAACATGAGAGACAGAAGAGAGATTAAAGGAACAATGTATCAAGCAAGTCTTCCACCAGAGTGTGATGAGAGAAGGGCCTGTGCATTCGAGCGCCTCAGACAACCTACAACATCTGAAAGCAGCGGTCAGAACCCAACGCTTACCTGTATGGCATGACCTCTGACCTGCTTGAAACCTTCAGTTCAACCCCTTACATTCTTAAACTGCAGTTAACATTCTCTACAAGCAATTACTTTGTCCTCTTTCCCTCTTTCCTCTGTCAAAAGCATCTTATATCGAGTTGCAGTCAATGTATTGCAATACAAACATATATTCATTTACGCACATACTCTACTGTTCATAAGTTTGGGGTCTGTGAGATTTTTTTAAATGCTTTTGAAAGAAGTTTCTTCACCTCACTTGGTCAGAAATACAGTAAAAAACAGAAATATTGTGAAATATTATTCCAGTGTAAATCATGTGTTTTCTATGTGAATATATAGTACAGTGTAATTTATTCCTGTATTTTCAGCATCATTACTCCAGTCTTCAGTGTCACATGATCCTTCAGAAATCATTCTGATGTGATGATTTGATGCTCAACTAACATCTATGTTTATTATCAGTGTTGAAAACAGTTGTGCTTTGTGTTGAACTCGTGGTTTATGTTCCTCCCACACAGTTCTATCAGAACCTGCCCAGCTGTATAACCACCCAATGCAATTTATTCATGCCAACTTTGATTATTGCAGTCAGAGATAGCAAACACACCCAAGATAAAGAGTACATATCATTATGATTTCACTATGGTGATGATTACTTTTACTTAGTATGTTACGTCTTCCCCTTCAGTCTGGGGGTAAATAGGGAACGAATGAAGAATAAACATGGAGAGACGTGGAGGATCAAACAACCAGACGTCAGGGTTTCAAATGTGAGGTGGCGTGTCTGCCTTTTATTTCTAAAATATGCAGGAATTCAACAGAAAAATTGTTATGAAATAAATCTGTATAAAATACAAACAAAAACATTACCTCAGGTGGAGCACCCGAATAAAAGAAAACCAAAAAATACCTCTAAGTGAATTAATATTAAATAACCTGTCCACAAAAGATGAAAACAAAACAACATTTAACTTCCCTCCCTCACAAAACATTAACCAGGAGAAAAGATGCAGGAATCCTCCACCCTACATTACCCATAAACTCATAACTTATCATAAAGGTTATCAACTCAAAAGCACCTTATGACTGACTCCTGTAACCCAACAACAACAACAACAACAACAACAAGAAGCAGGACAAGCGCTAAACCCGTCTGGGACTGGAGACTGGAGAGTGTCCGATCCTCACACAGCGCACTGTCTCTCTCTCTGCCGCTGTATGCTGTAACCATCAGAGAACACACCAATCAGAGCGAGCACAGCGGTCACATGGTACATGAGCACAGGTGTGAGCCTTTTCCTCTATCAGGCAAATACACACAAAAAGAGAAAAGAGAGAGAGAAAATACAAATGCGAATAACACATTGTATAAATAACAGAAACAAAATGAAGAACCATAACTGTTCTTTTCCATCAACATTACATCTTTACTGTCCTGTAGAAAGCATGTGACTTGATTTGAGTTTTTTGGACATGTCACTTTATTTTACAGTACGCACACTTTCAATATACTTACAGTTTACTTATCAAGAAATTAATGAGTACTATACGAGAACTACATGGGTTAAGATTAGGTTTATGGGTAGGTTCAAAACTAGTACCTAGTTATTATAATAAGCGCTACCCATTTTTGGTAATGCTTAATGTAAATATCATATATTTGTATGATACATACAGTAATATCTGAAAGTACAATAGTATGACACCTGATATCATAATACTTGATGTTGTTGTAAATGTAATATGTTTATTATGCAGCAACTGCAATCAGAATTTAATTGAGAAACACACATTTCAGTTTATGATTTACTTACATAACTGTCAGATTGTCTGTCACACTCTACAGTTTCTGAAGCTTTTCAGTGAGATCACCTGCTGAGGTCAGGTCAGAATGTTTAGTATTAAACACTGTCATGCCCCACATTACAACATTGCTATGAACAACAGTCAATTATCACGCAGTCTGTCAACATTGATGCATTTGTATTCTGATACATTCCATTCAGCAAGCAAGTAAAGCTCCTAAATATATATTTAAATATATAATAAAAATTTTATTTGTATTATATAAAATCACTGCTTTTTTGTTTTTTTTAAGAAGAAAAAATGAGCAGGGATACATTAAATGGATCAAAAGTGACAGTAAAGATATTTACATTGCTACAAAACATATATTTAAAATAAAGTCTGTTTGAAATTTCTATTCATCAAAGAATGCTGCAAAAAAATATAGTGGTTTCCACAAAAATATTAAGCATTTTTCAACATCAACATTAATAATAATAAGTAATGTTCGTTGAGCATCATGTGACCCTAAAGACCCATAATGATGCTGCAAATTTAGCATTTTAAAAACATTTTAAAATATATTCACATATAAAACATGTATTTTAAATTGTAATAATATTTCACAATATTACTGTTTTTTTTTACTGTATTTCTGATCAAATAAACGCAGCCTTGGTGAGCATACAAGACTTTTTTGAAAACATTAAAAAACTTACAGTCCTAAATGCATGTCTTAATATGCATGTCAAAAATGTTGTCCCCATGATCAAATCTATTTATACTGTCATCTGTTGTGGCAGCTGTCAGTCTGCAGATGCTCAGCCGGCACTGAGCACAGGTGCTGATGTCACACCACAGGGTTCCAAAGATCAGTGGTGGCATGCCTACAGCAGTGATCCTTATGTGTTGGACTGCGTGGAAAAATGTGCCATTAGAAGCGTAAATGCTTGTCGGTTAATTAGTAACTAAACTTGATAGCTTAATTGCAGTTAAAAACATCATAGAGCTTTACAACACTTTTATTTGAAACTTACATTAAGATATACAAAAAATAGGAGTAGGCCTGCATATGGAATAGTTATGGTAATGCTGTTTGTGGAGTTGTCTAATCAGATCTTGAGAGATTTAAAGCCTCTGGGGTCGGAGGATTTTTGGGGCCCTGGAGAAGTTGACATGCCCAGCTTTTTTCAGTTGCTTATAAACATATGAAGGGCAAAAGTGTCATTACACTGTATTCAGAACAAACTAGGCCACCATATTATGTGAGCAACATGCGTGTACAAGCTTGTATTTTTGAGAGAATAATGTTTGCGTAGGTAAATAATTTAAGTCACTGTAATAAGGCCACAAAACAAAGACAACATTTGTGTCCACATGATGTGAAAATCATCCTGCCAACTCATATGTAATATATTGATTTAAATGTTGTAAGACACTTTTTTTGTTTAGTAGGAAAGTATGCATGGAGGCATGAATAATCCTGGATTATGCTGTGATTCACAATGTGAATGTGAGGACAAAGTTTATTTTGTAGTTTATTTAGAATATAGTTAACAATATAATTTGCACATTTTGAGTGCAGTTATACACTGTAAAAAATTGCTGTAAAAAAATTCAACAGTAACATGCTGTTTTCCATTAAAACAGTAATATGAAATTATCACTGTACTATACATTATAGAAACAATGCATTCTGGGTAATATTTAACGTTTTCTAGAAAGTATCCTACAGCAACACACTGTGAATTAAAAGCGCTCAAAGTCGACACTCAGAGGCTGTGTTCCAAATTACATGCTATACCTTCATTCACTATTCCCTACACTAGTTCACTAATCTAGTCCACTTGACAGAGTGAATGAAAAAAAGGAGTGAATTCAGACACTGATGAACACCTGCTGTTAACAAGCAGAATCACTGATGGAAAGAGAAACAAGAACAGAAAAAAGATTAAATCAACTGAAGATAAAATACATTAAATCTCTCAAGATCTGATTAATCAGCTCCACAAACAGCATTACCTGATTCACTCATTACTAACCAGACTGACTTTATTTCTGTCATGTGTACAGAAGTTAATACTGAGAACTAACAAAGGTTCAGATGATGTTTTATTGTCGTTTGACGTTACCATGATAGAGATCAGTGTAGGTTTAGTTGGGCTCTTGACCCTTGATTTGTGAACGTTAAGTTTTCTTTACTGTTACAGTGTTTTTAGAACACATTTGTTGTGGCAAGAAAGCCAGAAAGAAAAGTGATTAAATGAGGTTAGCTACTTGACAATGGTTAAACTCATCTATTGGCCAAATGTATTCATTTTTCATCATTTAGCAGACGCTTTTATCCAAAGCGACTTACAAGTGAGGCAATTAAGGGTTAGGTGTCTTGCTCAAGGGCACTTTAGTCATGGTGTTGAAGGTGGAGAGAGTGCTGTTCATTCACAATCCCCACCTTCAGTTCCTGCCAGCGTGGGAATCGAACCGGCAACCTTCAGATTACAAGCCCGACTCCCTCACCATTAGACCACGACTACTAAATTTATTAATCTCGTTTGAGTGAAGATTATTTCATACTTTTGATTATGCTTTTGTGATTATGAAATCCATCAATATCATGACAACCTAATAATATGAAGTAACTTGAAAACAGTTTGTGTGCAAACCCTTTTGAACTACTGTTTCACTCAGAGTCACACAGACGTTAACAATGGTGACAAAATAAAGCTTCTTGCTGCAATGCACGCTGGGTATTGAATGAGTTTAAAAACTCATTAGTTAGTAGTTACATTACTCATTAAACTTCCTTAGCTCATTTGCACTGCTTGATTTTAAGCTGTAGCATCACAGTGTTGGCAACATGAAATTGCAGATTTCTTCTGATAATGGATTTGACACTGGACTAGTACAGATACCCAAGTGTTTTATATGATGGATATTATAATCTAAACAAAACTAGCAACACCAGAACACAGTTTTCTTAGGGTTCTTTGCCACAACAAATGTGTTTTAAATACACAAAGTCATAGCAGCCAAAGAAACACTAACATTAAAAAGACAAAGGTCAAGAACTCAACTAAAGCAAACACTGACCTCCATCATGGTGACGTCAAACGAAACAATAAAACGACATCTGAAACTCTGTTAATTCTCAATAAGAACTTCTGTAGATATGTGACAGAAATAAAGTCAGCTTGTTTAGTAATAAATGTAATGTGTTTATTGTTTAATCCTCCTCTGCTGAGATCTTGAGAGATTTAATGTCTTTTATCTTCAGTCGACTTCATCTAAGGCTGTGGCTGGAAGTCTGTTGTAGTTATTGTGTTTCTGCTCGTCTTTTGCTGTTTCTTTTCCTTCAGTGATTCTGCTTGTTAACAGCAGGTGTTCATCATTAATTCTCAATTATCACGTAACTATCTCATTAACTTCAGCACTGCTTCAGTGTTACTCTAAAGAAGAAAAAGTCACTCAGCGCTTCGTCCGGAAAGTCGGTGAGGCACGCCAGATCTATAAATCGGAGGGTGTGGCTCTCGAGGGATTAATGCTCCTGGTCGAGGCATAGCATGCCACAATTTTGGCATGGGACTGGATGATGGAAGGTAATGACTTCAACAGAATAGAAGGGAAACGAACGAACAGAACCAATTAGCAATGACAACAAAACCAGAACTGAACAGGACAACTAAATCAAACAGAATACAAAAATTAAAAACTCAAAACATGACTTTTAGTACATTTAAAATATATTAACTTTAAATGTAGCATCAAAAGTACACCTAAGTGGCCTTTTATTGTGTTGATATTCTCTTACCTGCAAGTACAGGTTTTTTTAAAAAAAAAATACTTTTCAAATTTTAAGTTTAAGGGTAGATAGTCTGGTATACTCTAGAGAAATTTGCCCTTAAATTACAACTGCAATATTAATTTTTAAAATTACAGAGCATAAAAAGGAATGACCCACAGATAGAATCTCCGATAAACATTTTAAAGATTGCTCCTAATAAGTCATAAATGGCCAGTAGTCAATTAACAGACACTTTTACCCCAAGTGACTTATAGTACACGTATTACAGGTACAAACTCCCTGGAATAAACTGAGGTTACATGCTTTGTTCAAGGTCACAACTGAATGAGTTTACGGTAATCAGAAGAGCCCCTCTTTCACAAGCTGAACATCCAATGGTTTGTCCAGTCACAGAGCACTACATCCACAGTCATAGATCTGAACGAAAGAAATGATGTAAATTTCCATTTCCAACAATCAGTGACAAATAGACCCAGTAACATGCAATCATGTGTGTGGAATTCTGCATTTCACACAGTTATCTTTTTATGACCATGTGGGCAGAGATATTTTGTTTTACAGGTCAAGGGCTTTCTTCAAGAATAATTAGTTTGCTCAATTTTCCATGCAAATCATTTGAGTGTCAATGGAAACATCTGTAAGGTCAGCAAGTGTATCTGTAGGGAACATTGTACATTAGGTAGAGAAGAGATGAGGACAGTTTATTACATTGTTCCATGCTGAAGGGACAAATCTAGCTACAGAGTAATCATGCACATAAAATGCAACTTATTTTTCCATGTATGACGACATAACAATTGCAAATGCACTTTAACCCTTTAAGCATGTACAATGTAGTGTGTACAATGAATTTGATTAACTCTTAAGTAGTGCGGGTTATTTTCTAAAAAAAAAAAAATGTTTTCATAATTTATGAAATGACACAATGTATCATCCAGCTCAGGTAATCATGTGTCATATGTCATTTGAAAGGTCTCACAGAGTAGAATACAACAAGCATGAATGTTTTGGGCTTTGACTAAAAGCATTCATGTCACTTTTTCGCCCGTAATTTCATGAAACACGCTCTGATTGGACATCATTATTTACAGCATATTCTCATGATTAAAATGAGTTCAAAATAACATAATCCAATAAGTTGATCACGAGATATTCCTCACGGAATTGCGACACATAAAACCCCACAGGCACACAGATGCTAACTAAAATTTCATGGGGAATTTTTCTTATAACTTCATGTAACTTACATAGATCATAGAAAATAACAATGGATGGTCCCGACTGAAATGAGTCCAACATCAACATAATCACAAGATATTCGTCATGGAGGAACGATTTTAAAAATACCCATTAGTGGACGTCAAGGGCTAAACAAAAAGACTACCTTGATTCCAATGCTGTAACTTTTGATGACTTTAAGCTATCACCACAAAATCCAGATGCAGCTCACAAATAGAGGAACATCGCCAAAAAATAATTATCCTCCTACCTTATTTCCTTCCTGAGTTATTGCATGTCAAATTAGAAAAATATGAAAAATTACACTAAAAAATTATATATTTTTTGTGTTTTATCAGCATTTTCTCTGCATGAGAATGTCCAAATGTAAGTTTTGGAGATATGAGTCTTTACTTATGTGAATGCCAGTCAGAAAAAAACAACTGCAGGATTTAAGGGGTTAAATTTCCACAGACTTCAGTTTTTGTCATCATCTACTTCTCTGTGTGTGTGTGTGTGTGTGCGAGAAAGATGCAAAATATATTAAATAAATATTAATACATATATTGTAATATATATATATATATATATATATATATATGTAAAGTGCAGAGCTGCCTGAAATATGACAGAAAATGCCTGAAGACAGAAGAAATAACTGCTCAGATGGGTGAGGAGTTTCCCAAGCATTTATACATATAAAGTTGTTATTATACAACAGCCTTTTGTCTTGTTGGACCGAGATCATGATTTATTATATCATCTACTCTCTTGAGTTTTAAGAGGTGAACTCTTAACCACACAAACTCAGTGAACCCGCAGATAAGCTAATTAAGCTTTTACTGTGGATGTGAAAACAACAAACAGTGTTTATTGCATTTAATTTTTAGCTTGTTGGAGTAGTAAAATATCTGTCATTTACTTTCATATGACATTTTTATCCGATATCATAAAGATAAATAAGCAATACAGCAGAGAGAGAGAGAGAGAGAGAGAGAGAGAGAGAGAGAGAGCGTGTGTGGACAATTAATAACAAACCTACAACTTAAAATAGTTCTGATATTTTACTTGTTTGTATTTTTAAATGTATTTTTCAAATTATTTGTCGTAACTATTCATACAATTCAAAATATCTTACATAATTGAGTTTGAAAAAGTATCAGAAAAGATTAATATTACATTTATATTGATTTAGCTCAATGTGCCTAATGGAATTTCTTTCATGAGAAAATCACTACTGTATATACAGTATTTTTCAGCTGCCATGATTCAAACGTGTGTAGTTTAGTATTTTCTCAGTAATTACAATAATGCAATTCAATGTTATGTAAATGTCTTTATTTGATTTGACAGTATTCAGAGTTTCACTGAATCACTGAATTTCCAACAAATTTTTCACCATTTCTCGAGTTTTTTTTTCTTTACTTTTCAAATGAACCGATAAACGCTTATACTAAACTGCATTAAAAGTGCAAAAATGGTGTATTTTCATGGTGTTGATTGCAGCAGTTTTCTTTTTGTAAATATTTTGCACATTGCAATGTACTTATTAATTGTGTGGCAATTATTATAAACAAATTTAGGCTGTTACTTTTTTGTTCATTTTGTTTACATGTTTTATTCATTTGTAAATATTTACTGTAATAATGCAGTCTTAATATCTACAGATGTCTCCTCAAGGGATGTCATAATATCAAATCAATTCAATCTAATTCATGGAATTATTAAATGACAATTGTACTAATTATAATAATTCTATCTACAGATAAAGTACTATCTATTATTATCTGATGACAAAACTGAAGCAAACAGAAAGTTATGCTAAAATATAGGCTTATCATTATAGTTATCATTTCTGGTGGGCCTTGACAGGGGACATTTTTGTGATATGAGAACTTCATATTCTGGGAGAATAGAATAGGTATTTTAAATGTTTTTTTGATGCAGGGAGTAAAAGCAGAACACAGTTTTGCAATTTTACAGGATAAGGACACTGTTTTATTTGGAGGTTGTATCTGTAATGAAGGGCGAGTCAGCGGATGAGATCCAAATGCAGGCTTTATTCAAAAGCAGGGTGGTCAAATGGAAAATGGTCGGGATCCGGCAAACAGGAATGGTAGAGACAGGACAAAGACGAGGTGATATAACAGGCACAGATCAGGACAGGCAGATATCAATCATAAACGTAATCCAGGCAGCAAGGGTCATAAACGATAATTCCAACAAGGTAATAACAGGAAGGCAGACACAGGGAAATAATGCTCAGTAATGCACCGGATGGGAAACAAGACTTCGCAAATAACATCAGTCTGAGAGTCTCTTTAATAGTCCAATAGAGCGTTTGCAGCTGGTGCTGCAATCAGCGCCAAGGTACGGGGCTTATGGGAAATGTAGTGAACTTGCTGTGTGGTGCGTGTGTAAATACTCCGGTGAGGGTGCCCTCTGCTGGTTGTCACGGGCATTCCCACTGATAATCCTGACATAGCCCTCCCCCAAAGAGTGGCTTCCAGACACTTCCAACACAAAACCGTGAAGAATAGTTCGGGGGGTGAAGTGAGTCACGGGGAAAAACGGGGGACCAGGTTCATGAAGTGGAAGAGGCCCGGGCGGAGCAGGCTGTGCAAATGGCCAGGGTGGAACAGACGACCAACACCGCAGTTTGAACGGGCATGAAGTCCCCCATAGTGGGGCAGACCACCACTACCATAGATTTAGCCCCTCTGGCAACCACCATAATAGACCAGACGAGACCCTCAAGGTCCTGACTAGACCCTCCTCACTGGTCATGAGGCTACAGGCAGACAGTTCATGGACCACCTTAGTGGTCGTGATCGGGCCGACAGGGAACTCAGGAGTGACTACAGTGATCGTTTCATCACAGCCAGAAGACAGTTCATGGGTGACCTCGATGGTCATATCTGGAGATAAGGGAGATCCAGGTTCGACCTCTGTAGTCATATCAGTGCAGACAGGAAGCTCATAGGAGACAGCCGTGGTTGTATAAGGACCAGCAGACAGTTCATGGGTAGTTGCTGTGGCTCATAGATGACCTCCATGTACAGTTTCTAAAACGATTGCAGGGTAAACAGAGAGTTCAGGGCTGTCAGTCAGTTCAGAGACGATCTCAGTGATCGCTTCAGGACAGACAGAATATTCGGACGTGACCTTCGTGGTCATTTCAGGGTAGACTGGGAACTCAGAGTGTCAATTCAGAGTGGACTGGGCCGACACGGGACTCAGGCATGACTTTTGTGAACATAGCAGGGCTGGCATGAAGCTCAGGGTCAACTCCAGTTGTCGTGTCAGAACAGGTAGGAGGGTCATAACTAAACTCAATAGCCGTGACAGGGCAGCCGGAAAGTTCACAGATAATCTCCATGTTCGTATCAGGGCAACCAGTAAGCTCAGAAACCTCCTCCGAGACCTCAGGAGATGGCACAGGACCTGATTCGGGACCTGTTGTAACGTTCTCTTTATCCGCCATGGAGAGCTCAGCAACTGACTCGGTACCACCCTCTTGAGCTGTACTGGAGTGCTCGATGCTTGACTCAGGAGCGCCCTCTTGGGTTGTACTAGCATGCTCAGGAGTTGTAGTCTTCTCTAATGGTAGGTCAAATGCTGGAGCCGATGTGTGCGCTGCCCACACACAGAAGATGACGGAATGATGATTGTCAGCGCTGCATCCTCTGACAGCTTAGGCGTAGCAGGCATGACACAAACAGTTGGAGGCGTGGCAGATTGTGCAGGCGTGATGTGAGCAGTCACTGGCGGCTGGATAGGCGTGACGTTAGTCTGAGGCTGGGCAGGCGTGGCTTGAACCGTTGGCGGCTGGGAAAGCGTGGCTTGAACCGTTGGTGGCTGGGAAGGCGTGGCTTGAACCGTTGGCGGCTGGGAAGGCGTGGCTTGAACCGTTGGCGGCTGGGAAGGCGTGGCTTGAACCGTTGGCGGCTGGGAAAGCGTGGCTTGAACCGTTGGCGGCTGGGAAAGCGTGGCTTGAACCGTTGGCGGCTGGGAAAGCGTGGCTTGAACCGTTGGCGGCTGGGAAGGCGTGGCTTGAACCGTCGCTGCATGTGTGATTTCGGGGAGCGTCGAAGCGGGCTCATGGTGCGCTGGAGCGGCCTTCTTATGGCACGGCTTGCATTTATGTCGTGGTTGGGGAACTGGACGATCAACTGTGACTTGGTCCTGTTTAAGATGATCCACTATGGCTTGGTTCTGTTTGTCATGATCAAAAGTGACTTGGCTTGACTCATGTAGATCAAAGGCAGTTTGGCTTGGCTCTGGACGGTCAGCTGATGCATGACGTGACTCTGGACGATCAGCTGAGGCGTACGATGGCTCTGGACTGGCGGCCATTTTGTATTCAGGTCCAGCTGTAGTCAGATGTTATGACCACAGGACAGATGTTTATAAATTACAGGGCTTGATATTACCACAGCTGGTTCAGCTGGCAATTGTATCAAGTCAGGTTCTGCTTCTCCCACCGTAACGCAGAGCCACTCAAAATGAGAGCAGAGTCTATAAAGTCTTTTAAGCTACAGTTAAAGCCTGCATCGGGGAGGCAGGATTTCAGGGGTTCGTTCAGACCCCGACGAAATAAATGCTTGGAGGGTGGATCACCTACAGGGGTTCAAGCTGCAGGGTTGCCGAATGACTTAAGAAATATTGTCAGCAAGATGGTAGAAAACTGTACATTTCTTGTCTATTACCACCCACTGCAACTTATACCAACGACGGAAATAAGCGCAGTTATAATAGCAAAATATGTGGGAGAGTGTTGCTATAGTGACGATATTATATTGCAATAAGTAGCGCATCAAAGTTAATACCAAAACAAAACTAGTTAGCACATCATTTGAAGTGAAAGAGTTTAATGACAATATATTGGTTTATGGTTACACTTAAAATGATTACAAAATAGATGAGATGATAAAAAAACTTACACCATTAATCATACCCAGCATGTATATAAAAAGTTACCTGAGAGATAGAAAGAAAGAGAAAGACAAAGAGAGAGAGAGAGAGAGAGAGAGAGAGAGAGAGTGCCCAAGCAAAAGAGCAGAGCATAAAAAGAAGAGTAAGAGAGCAGTGTGTAAAAGAAGAGACAGAGCAACTGTTACAATCCTCCTTTATCCTTTTCCTTGACCATGTGACTGAAGCCCAAATGTGAGACATTCAAACTGACCAATCAGAAGTAAAACTTCCCCCCGCTGAACTGAAGGTGCGACAATTCATAGACCCTCGATGCACAGATCTCTTGGCCTACAGGCCTTGATCACTATCAGCTCCTTTGTGTCTTCCCAAATGGCCCTTGTAGCATGAGAGAGGGGACTGAAACAGCAAAGCCAATGTCTTTATTCATTTTTAAAATAAATTTGGATATTTTCATCCCTACAAAAGACTCATTGTACGTAACATGATTAGATAAATCACAGAATTCCTGTACATAATCCTCAAAAGTTAATCCTCCCTGTCGAATTTGCAGAAGTTGACCAAAGTAATCCATGACGGCACCGAAACTGCGGAGAAAGCCGCTTGATCTTTGAGTGGCGAAGTCTTCCGTAATGAAGGGCGAGTCAGCGGATTCAAAAGCAGGGTGGTCAAACAGATAATGGTCGGGATCCGGCAAACGGGAATGTAGAGACAGGACAAAGACGAGGTGATATAACAGGCACAGATCAGGACAGGCAGATATCAATCATCAACATAATCCAGGCAAACAGTAAGGCATTAAGGCAGGCATCAGGGGTCATAAACGAAATTCCAACAAGGTAATAACAGGAAGGCAGACACAGGGAAATAATGCTCAGTAATTCCCACTGATAATCCTGACAGTATCACTGTTGGCCTGTGTTTGCCTGCCTGCGCTGTGACGGAGGTGATAGTGCCACCCGCTCCGGACTTTAGAGCCTCTCCTCCTGCAGGTGTATATAAGACACCTGTGCACCTCCTCTACAGGTAGATCCTGAACTAACATTGACCACACGCTCACGGGACAGGTAGGAACATCCATCATTTTGCTCAGTGCTTTGTAAAGCATGCTTGGAATTAATTGACAATTTTAATAGATCATAGATATTTCTATGCTTTTGTATTCCTCCACGCATAAAGATTTGGGGCTTTTGAACTGCTTTTAACCTTTTAAGTTTTTAAGCATGAGTGTCAGGACGTGAATAAACTATTGCTTCATTTTGTGGTGGAAATAACAGAGTATTGACGTATGAGAGTGATCATTGTTCTGTATCTCTATAAATAAACACAATGAATCTGTGTGCATTTGTGACATATTAACACATGGGCGAAACAACACAAGCCCGGCAGGTGAGCTGACAATCATGAAGAAAGAAAGACTTTTTTATTTACTTAAAAGCTGTTTATTGATTGTAATCTGCTTTCTGATTAGAAATAACCTTTTTACTTGTAATTTTCTATACACTGTTTTTATCACTAAAAAGAAGTATTTTGTGCTTTTATGTTTAGGCTACTTTAAGATGTTTATTGTTTTTAATCACTGCTTAATAAACAGGGTTGGGGAGTAACGAAATACAAGTAACTTAGTTACGTATTTAAAATACAAAATTTGAGTCACTGTATTTCATTACAGTGTCATTTTAAATGGGTGGTAATCAGATTACAGTTACATCTGAAAAGTGTTTTAGATTACCAAAGTGATTACTTTGAGTTTTAATGTCATTTAAACAGCGATTGGTGATTCTCTGACTCTGACCGTCTGAAAAAGAGGAGTTAATTTTCATGTTTTCCACTGTTTTCATGTTTTGTGAGTCATTTTATAATTCACTCGTCACTGCAACTTTTTCTCACTATTTGTTTTTTTCCCTCACAATTGTGAGTTTGTGTTTCACAATTCTGACTTCTTTTTCTCAGAATTGCGAGATTTAAACTCACAATTGCAAGTTATAAAGTCAGAATTGGGAGATTTAAACTTGCAATACTGACTTTTTCTTGCAATTGAGAATTTAGTATGTGAGTTTATATCTCATAATTCTGACTTTTCTCAATATTGTGAGTTTATATCTCATAATTCTGACTTTTCTCAATATTGTGAGTTTATATCTCATAATTCTGACTTTTCTCAATATTGTGAGTTTATATCTCATAATTCTGACTTTTCTCAATATTGTGAGTTTATATCTCATAATTCTGACTTTATAACTCATAATTGCAACTTTATATCACACAATTCTGAGGGAAAAAGTCAGAATTGTGAGATAAAAACTCTCAATGACCTTTTTTGTGTTTGTTCCACACTTATTAGTATTCCGAAGTATTCTAAAGTATTTAGATTAAGTTACTAAACTTGAGTAATGTAACGAAATACGTTACAAATGACTTTTTAAAGCATGTATTTTGAAATCTGTAGTGAAATACATTTTAAAAGTTACCGACCCAGCCCTGTTAATAAATCAGAAAGACCTTACTTTTACATTTACATTTTTACTTTAAACTGATTACTGTTTTTAATCACTGCTTAACACAGAGAGAGAAAGAAAGAAAGGAAGGATGTTTGAAATTTTATGCTTCGTTTTGCTTAAAACAAAACTTTTGGTGCACACAAAGACAAAGGATGCACGTGAGAATTAAACTTGAGAAGCACATGTTTGGTGTGAAATGGTCTCTCTGTCTCTCTGAGATGATGTTCTGCATGTTTGTTGTAGCTGAAGGCATTAATGGCCCCGACGCCCGACACCCATCCCTCCACTCCGCCGCCGGAACTCGGTACGAGCCCCGTATAAATCCACGTCCACACAGTGGCGCACTTCCTTCCTGCCCCTTCCTCTTCAGACACGTGTTGTACTTCCACAGACGCTGACCACACGGGCAAACATGAACCAGAACCGCAGTGTTACAGACCCTCAGAAGAATCGGAGGCGGAGGAGGAGGAGGACCCGTGGGATCTGCCCGAGCTCCGGGACACCGGGCTGAAGTGGTCAGGTAAGGGCAGCGCGCATGAAGCGCGGGGCACGAGCAGCGAACCCGCGCGCGTCTCACTGTCTGTCGCTGTTCTGCAGATCTCGACACGCGCGGGAAGGTTCTGCGCGTTCTGAAGGCCATCGCGAAGCTCGTAGTTCTGGTCGGTCTGCTCTACATGTTCGTCTGCTCTCTGGACATCCTGAGCTCCGCGTTCCAGCTGGTTGGAGGTAACAAAAAAAACTTTATAACTTTTTAAAGAACCGACAGAGCTAACTGTGCTAAACTATATTGAAAGGCCAAAGTGGCAAGGTGAGACTTTTGGAAAGTTTATTACTTGCACTTTTAATTAGTTTCCAAAGTGCCATTTAACCTAATAGTACATGAAAAGGTTGTGATATCTGTGATCTTGGTCAAAAATATAAAGTTAAGATGGAATAAGTACTGGAAGACGCTGAAACTCGAGGCCCTCTTATGGCAAGCCGTTTAGACACTTATTCACTTTCAGGATATGAACTTTCACTAGTAAAAATGTCTTGATATCAACAATTCAATTTCCACTAGTATAAACTATAATTGTTGATATCAAGAATTCATTTCCTACTAGTTGAAATTCCAGATTCACATTTCAGGAATACAATTCTTACTAGTAAAAATTTCTGATATCAACAATTACATTGTTACTAGTGCAAATGTCTATTCTTGATATCAACAACTGAATTGCTACTAGTAAAAATGTTCATTTCTGATATCTGAAAATGAATTCCTGATATCAATATCATTTCTGATATCTAAAACGGCTTTCTTACTAGTAACAATCACATTCATGATATAGTAAGAAACTAGTAAGAAATGAACTCTTGATATCAACAGTTGAGTGTGAATGGCAGCCTATGGTGAGATTTCACTAGTGAAAATACAATTACAGATATCAAGAATTATAGTTTATACTAGTGGAAATCGAATTCCTGATATCAGGAATTAACATTTTTCATATATATATTTCAAGTTCATATCCTGAAAATGAATAAACGTCAAACGGCTTGCCATACTCTTCTGACCAAACCCCACACTGCCAATACTGCAAAAGTAGGAGGACTTCAAAAACACGCGAGGCTGAGAGTATAAATTACAGTAATAGCTATATATATCTATCTATTTTGTTTTGCCATTTGATTCAGAAATGTATAACATGTTCACATTCTGCACTAGGCTACATTTGATCAGTTATTGCAGTACAAGTTATTACATTATAATAAACTCATAACTGTTTCAAGTGTCTCACTTGATCACCGTCGCACTTTCCCACACTGAAAAATGTAACTCTATAAAAAATGTAAAAGCTTTGAATATTAATATGCTATTTCCCCTGCCGGACAAATAAAGGCTTGACTTACTTACTTTTTAAAGAGTGTGAATTAAAGTGATTTCAGCTTTCGTATAGAAATCATCTTGTGTAAACAATCCTTGATTGATTTTTTCAAAGCGTTTTAGTTTAAAGTATTTTTAAATGTGAATCATTTATTAATCTGAATATTTCCAGGACAGCCTGTAGCTCTTTCTATGAAAGTTTACGGACTTTATTCTTTTTTAACTTTTTAAAATATATATTTTAACAATATAAATGTTTTTTTTTTCTCCTTTATTAAAACTTAGTACTTTACTAAACTATATAAAGAAGTACTCCATACTCTCAAACTATATAACCATCGAAACGTGACGATATTAACAATGTTGGGTGTAATGCATTACCAAGTAATTAATAATTAATTACTGTATTTTAATTACTTTTCCCTTGAAAAGCTAAAGTAAGGGATTACTCTTGTTTTTCCTGTAATTTGTCAGTCACTTCTGATGTAATTGCACTGAATACTGTTTAGACTATAGAACAATTCTATATTAAAAGAGTGGATTTACATCAAAATGTATGTTTTTAATGTAAGCTTCTCCCTTTAAGAATAATTCATGCACTTACATGCTCCACTTTACAGTAACATACTCAACACTAATCATTTACTCAAACTATTTTGGTCAAACAAACCAAAACCGTGTGTGATCAGAAGGTGAAGCTGTATCAGAGCGCTCATCAGTTCATCATGGTTAATGGATAATGGAGGCTTCTTATCTCTGAACAGAAATATCTAATGTTGTGTTTTGTGCAGGAAAGGCAGCGGGCGACATCTTCCAGGACAATGCGGTCCTGTCCAACCCCGTGGCTGGGCTGGTGATTGGGGTTCTGGTCACTGTTCTGGTTCAAAGCTCCAGCACCTCGTCCTCCATTGTGGTCAGCATGGTGTCATCTGGATGTGAGTGTGTGTCAGACTCGTGTTCATTCAGATATCAGAGAGAAAAATAAAAAATCTATGCTTTCCTTTTTCCCTTCCTATTCCAGCTTATGTTACTCTGAACAATGTATGAAACTTGTATTGTGAGCACTTCCTGTGTCTATTTGCCTCTTCATGAAGAATCGCTTGTTTGTTTCCTCAGTTGTAAGTCGCTTTGGATAAAAGCGTCTGCTAAATGACTAAATGTAAATGATCTCCTCCCTCATGATAAGCACATTGTTACAAAGTAAAAAGAAATCGATATCCACACTGTAAAGTGTGCGGAGTTACCTATAATAATAATAATGACTTTTAATTTGTTCGTTTTTAGCACATTCATTTTGATTCTGTCATATTAAATCTCAAGCTGAGTCGGTGTATATAGTACACTACAGTTGGGGTCAGTGACATAATTTAAGAAATTAATACTTTTAATCAATAACAATGCATTAAATTGATCAAAAGTGACAGTAAAAGACATTTATGATATGATAATGATTTATATTTCAAATAAATGCTGTTCTTTTAAACTCATTCATTAAAACATCTCGGTTGTGATGGATCTCAGTTTCCACAACAATATGAACTTGTTTCAACACTGATAATAATTATAAATGTTTCTTGAGCATCAAATAATCGTATCAGAATGATTTCTGAAGGATCATGTGACTCTGAAGACTGAAGTAACGATCACAGGAATAAATTACATTTTAAAATGTTTCAATAGAAAAGTTTTTTTTGGGTAAATAAGTGCAGCCTTGGTGAGCGGAAGAGTCAAACTTCTGAATGGTAGTGTTAAATTATTTTCACTGTGATCTTCAGTGTTGGAGGTGAAGTCCGCAGTGCCGATCATCATGGGTGCCAACATCGGCACTTCTGTGACCAACACCATCGTGGCCGTGATGCAAGCAGGAGACCGCAACGAGTTTCGCAGGTAAACCCAACTAAGGAAACAGATTTTTGAAGTCTTATTTCAGTAGTGCTTTGCTCTCAAATATTTTATTTCCTAGATATATGTTTGAGTTTTTATCATTTTAAAGGGTCATGACATGAGAAACCACATTTGCCTTGATCTTTTGACATTCACGTACTCGAGTCTGTGAACAACAGGACAAAGAGGAGCGTGAATGAACATCTGCTTTGACTCGTCCAGCTGCTTTGTGTCTCTTCAGAAGGATCTCGGTATCAGAAGTGGATCGTTGCTTTAATGGCGACCCTGATCGTGCTGGAGGATTATATGTTTGTTCTGAGCATTTTCTTTTGTAAACGAGGCACAGTGTAATGAAGGGTCTATATGGACTATTTCCTGTACAGTGAAGGGTAATTTCAGACACGGGATCAGAATAACTCTTGAAAATAATTGTTTTTACCACTTTAACATGAACTAATAATGAACTGCACTTCTACAGCATTGATTAATCTTTGTTAATGTTAATTTCCACATTTAAAATCTTGTTAACATTAGTTAATGCACTGTGAACTAACATGAACAACTGTATTTACATTAACTAACATTAACCAAGATTAGTAAATACAGTACAAATGTGTTGATCATGATTAGTTCATACAATGTAAAAAGTAATGAACCTTATTTTAAAGTGTTACCATTTTTCCACACGTTTTTTGTGTGTGTGCCGAAAATGTATTAACATTGTAAGTGAACCTCAAGAATCATTAAAATGAATTAAAAAAAAAAAAAATCCATGTCATGACCCGTTTAAACATGCCCCATTAGTGTGGTCACATCTGTTGAGGGTCTTGGATTCATTTGTGCACCAATACACTCATTTTTGCCTAAAGATAAAGGTGGCAAACGTAGCATTGAAATGGATCCGGTTTGACATTGCTTGCTGATGAAGGAAATGGAGTTGAACGTTGTCGTTCATTCTGTGGCTCAGGGCGTTTGCTGGTGCGACGGTCCATGACTTCTTTAACTGGCTGTCGGTCGTGGTTCTGCTGCCTCTGGAGGTGGCCTCAGGGTTCCTCTACCGGCTCACCAAACTCGTGATCGATTCCTTTAACATCGAGAGCGGTGCAGACGCTCCGGAGCTGCTAAAGGTCATCACTGAACCGCTCACCAAGAACATCATTGAGGTGAGGTCAACATCAGTGCTCATGAACTACACCTGTTGAGTGATTGAGTATTGTGACTGTCCTAATGAGTTGTTAACAGCTGCAACAATTTTTCAGTCACTTGTTTCATATGGTGACTTCAAGTCATGTTGGAAAGATTACTTTGTAACTTTCCAGAAACGTTTGCTCTGGCTGGTAAATGTCTGAACTAGCATTGATCTGTGGTGATTACATGAAGGGCATGTGTGTTTTTGAGGCTCTACCTTCTTTGAAGTGAACATCTTCCACGGTTAATTTTTTCATGTTAAGGCTCTCGAGGTCAGATGTCCAGTTGTCCAAATAGTTATGTCCAAAATAGGAACACCTGGAGAGCCTCTTACAGCAGAAACTGAAGTTGTAATTTTAGGCCTAAGATTTAGACCCTTAAGTCACAATTAAATATCTAATGATCTCTATGAACTCTACCATATGCCCTTTTCTCTCTCCCACCCCTTCTTCCAGCTGGACACCTCTGTGATCCGTGACATAGCCACTGGAGACCCTGCAGCCCGGAACAAAAGTTTGATCAAGATCTGGTGTAAAACGCAAAAAGTCACGGTGAGAAAACTGAAAATGGGTTGAGCCCAGCACTCCCACTGTTTCTCATCAGGCACCAGATTAGGCAGTTAAAACATGAGGAAGTAGGATTTATCATACTGATGGGAATTCAAAAGATAAACAGGATCTATATATGAATACACAAATGCGGATATGCAAGATCTAAATTGCTGATGAATTTTGTTAGAAAATAAGATGCGTTAACTCTGTTGCTCTTTTTCGAAACTTGGCGTTCTGCCTCGCTGTCTGCATGCAGCTGCCTTTCACTGAAACTAAACCGAAAAAAATACTTCCTTACTATATAGTATTCGAACAAAAAAAGTCCCTGGATGACCAACTACTTCCGCTGTGCTATATATAATGAGCATACTTCTTTTTTTAATCGCCACGGAGTAAATTCAAAAGTAGTACCTACTCAGACACTACCTGATTTCAGACGCAGTATAATAGATTAGACATGTTGCTAAGATAACAGTGTGACTCTTAATATGAATAAATATACACACAGGACTGGGTCGGTTACTTTTAAAATGTATTTCACTACAGATTACAAAATACATGCTTTAAAATGTCATTTGTAACGTATTTCGTTACATTACTCAAGTTTAGTAACTTAATCTAAATACTTTAGAATACTTTGGAATACTAATAAGTGTGAAACAAACACAAAAAAGGTAATTGCGAGTTTTTATCTCACAATTCTGACTTTTTCCCTCAGAATTGAGTGATATAAAGTTGCAATTGTGAGTTATAAAGTCAGAATTATGAGATATAAACTCACAATATTGAGAAAAGTCAGAATTATGAGATATAAACTCACAATATTGAGAAAAGTCAGAATTATGAGATATAAACTCACAATATTGAGAAAAGTCAGAATTATGAGATATAAACTCACATACTAAATTCACAATTGCAAGAAAAAAGTCAGTATAACAAGTTCATATCTCCCAATTCTGACTTTATAACTTACAATTGTGATTTTAAATCTCACAATTCTGAGAAAAAGAAGTCAGAATTGTGAAACACAAACTCACAATTGTGAGGAAAAAACAAATTGTGAGAAAAAGTTGCAGTGAGTGAATTATAAAATGACTCACAAAACATGAAAACAGTCGTGGATCATCAGGTCATGACAGGACAGTTCAGTTCAGAGTTGGGCAATTTTTTTATAAATTCAGTCATTTTGTCTTGTTCAGGACAGAACTAAATAAAAATACATTTATAAAACTAAATAACTAAATAAAACATTTTTATGATCCTCTTAAAAGTATTAAAATGTTGGTGAATCTTAACTCCTCTTTTTCAGACGGTCAGAGTCAGAGAATCACCAATCTCTGTTTAAATGACATTAAAACTCAAAGTAATCACTTTGGTAATCTAAAACACTTTTCAGATGTAACTGTAATCTGATTACCACCCATTTAAAATGTAAAATGTAAAAAACTTTAAATATGTAACTAAGTTACTTGTATTTCGTTACTCCCCAACCCATTATACACGCCACACACATTGTGTAAAATAGACTGTTTTAGTTTATTTATAAGAAAAAATATAGAAATATATATAGAAAAACTATTTTCATGTTTTAGTATTAATAAGTATAGGAATGCAACTACTTGTCATTAAGACAGCCAGTCAGGAATCTGAGGATGACGAATCTCTTCATCCGTTTCAGAACCTTGTGAACATCACAGTCCCTGGATTTGCAAACTGCACCCCTGATGCTCTGTGCTGGGCTGAGGACGGCCAGGTCTGGACTCAAGAAAACCAAACAGAAACCATCAACTTAAAAAAATGTAAGTGTCTCTGCTTTATTTGATGTTGCTCTTGTCGCAAGCAGCACAGGATCTTCCTGGATTAACAGAAGCCTAATATCGGTCCATTTCCTGTTTTCTTCCTTGCATAGTTCACTTATTTCAGCTCGAAGCCATCAAATCACTCTAACAGTCATGAATACAATGGCTTCTCTTAAATGCTGAGGGAGATCTTAGCTTCACCTCCCCCCCCCATCCCATCCATCTACTCTACCTCTTCAATGGGGCTATTCTTCATGACAGCTGAGGCCAGTGCACCTGAACAAAAGACTTTTGCTCTGCGAGATTTAAATCAATGCTAGCAGTTAGATAACATCTTGAAATTCCAGCCTTGACTTGGTTGAGTGGACTCGAGTATTTAATCATTCTGGAGTCCTTCAACTGTGAAAGAGTATGCTTGGATCTTCAAGGAGCACCATTCAGCATTTCCTGGAGAATTTAGGAAACATTTTTAGTAAACTATATCAGGGGTTTTCAAACTGTAATTCTAAGGACCCCTAAATGTTAAAGCCCTTGCATGAAACCCTCTTCTTAAACATAAAGGCAGCTATATATGCTACACCACTTTACTTTTTTAAATGCCATTCATACTGTCAGAAAAATCCATAAAGCTTTAACTTTTTTTTTTTAAATGAATTTCTTTGGTCAATTTTAATACATTTTTTACAATATTTTTTTTTCTCTTAACCTTTTTATCGGAGCCCCTTGGCTGATTTTGACAAAGATTAAACTATCATATAAAGGAACCAACAGCCTGTTAGTGTTGTTTTGTGATTTGATGTGGTAATAACATCAAGCATAAGGTGTACTTCAGATACGTAGCGCTTTTTTAAGATATTAAGATCTGCAGGATTATTAGGGGCCGGGCACTGAAGTTGTGTAGGCGACTTAAGAGCTCATTGAAATGATGGCACAGCAGTCTTCACAAAAGTGACTTTACTGGGAAAAATTAGTAGAAACTGTGTATGAACTGTGGGACTTTGAGGACTACAAAAAACAGCTGGTAGGGACTACAACAAGCTTCTTCCTGGGTTGGTGACATCACTAACCCCAAACATGACATCACTAACCCCAAACATGACATAAACCCTGCCCCTGAGGACACGCAACCAAGGGGGTGAGACGTTGGGCTGCTTCAGAGTAGAGGAAGAGTTGTAGTAGAGTGTTGTTGCCATGCATTCACTTCACAAACGAGGGTCAATTCAATGCTGGATTTGCACAAAAGATTAACACGACGGCACACACTGTGACTAGCAACTACACATTCATCTCTCCATCAGTTTGAACACTTTCCTCATTTTGTCTGCGTGAGATTCTCCAGCTTTGTTGTTGTTGAGCTGTTAAAGCTCCGCCCTCTTCTGGAGCAGCAGCTCATTTGCATTTAAAGGGACACACACAAAAACGGCGTGTTTTTGCTCACACCCAAATAGAGGCAAATTTGACAAGCGATAATAAATGATCTTTTGAGCTGAAACTTTCTGCGGACACCAGAGACTTTTGCATCTTGTAAAAGGAGCATGATAGGTTCCCTTTAAAAAACTACGTTATTAATGAAGGAAACAGCAATGAACGTTTACTCTAAGTTGCTCTTTAAATCAATTATTATTGTTACTAAGTTTCAGCAGAAATATGCATAAATCCATCCATGCAGACGTTGCGTCAGATTGGAATTGGCATATTTCTCTGCCTCTTGCCATTTTAGTTTAGAATATTAGAATATCTGTAGACATCCTGACTGTCTGAATGTTCCTACTGACAAAACCCACTAACCCACCATAGGGTGGTTTGCCGGCTTTGTTTCAATAAGGGTCCGCAAACCCTCTAAAACCGTCAAACAGCGTCTGACTGAACAGAGAAAACTAACTTGATGGCAAAGTTTCTCAAGCTCTTTCATGAACGTTGCTTCTGTGATCTCTGACATGGTTGTCCTCCTCTCTCTCTTCAGGTACTCACATGTTTGTGTTTGCTGATCTACCGGACCTGGCTGTGGGCTTGATTTTGTTGGCTCTGTCATTGCTGGCTCTCTGTACCTGCCTCATTCTGATCGTCAAGCTGCTGAACTCCATGTTGAAGGGTCAGGTGGCGGTCATCATTAAAAAGGTGCTCAACACAGGTGAGTCAACGCCAGAGAGAATCATCTGCAGAGAGATAAGCTCTGCAACTAATGGCTAATGCTCTGTGAGGTGTGACAAAAATGTGTCAACACTGAACTTTTATACTGGACAAAGACGCATGCGGCAAATATTTGACCCTCGAGTGAAAATACACATTTGGTAATTCTTCCCAGAGTTCCACTTCATCACATTCCTGTAGGAGTGTTGGTCCGGATCCTGTCGTATGATAGTCAGCACAGGTGACTCAGTCCTGTTGTCTGATGAGCTGAACAGGAACATTATATGAGCCTGAGTGTGTCTGAGTGCAACAGGTGTGTGTGTGCAAGTGCTGTTGCTATCAGAGGACATTCGGGTACATCCTAATGTACTTCATTTAACCAGAACAAGGGACAAAACCACTGACAATTAATGAAGCTGGCTAATTAAGCTTGCCCTATTATTTTAATGATAACCGGTTCATACAGTAAAACGGTTTCAATTTCGAGATCGATATGTATTTTTCAAGAACCCCGTGTAGCTGAAACAGCTGCTGTATTTGTTCATGAAGAGAGTGACTTCTATTAACTACACACCCTTCTTACACTAATAGAAATAATAAATAAAATGACAAAACTAACTCTCTTTAACACTGCAAATACCATCTAGAGTCATATGATTTCCATGATGCAGAAAACACGAATGATATAACGGAATCCAGTCACAAGAACTCACTGTATAAAACGGGACGTCACAGAATGTGGCAATTGTTGAATGAATAAATCAAAAGTAGGACTGTATAACGAATCGGATATCGATACGGACGCGTGTCTGTGAATATTAAAGCTAAAAAAGACTGAAGTGTGTATTAATGAGGCGTGAGGATTTCAGTGTCCGCCGTCTCTCTGTACATGAACTTCATCTGCAGAGCTGCTCTCAGTCACTCTGTGAACATTTCACCGTTTGACTTGATAAAACTTCAACATTTATTGTATCCTATACACAGGAAGTCAAAGGTCTTCATGACCGTCAAAATAAAAGGTTGATATACACTCACCTAAAGGATCATTAGGAACACCACACTAATACTGTGTTTGACCCTCTTTCTCCTTCAGAACTGCCTTAATTCTACGTGGCATTGATTCAACAAGGTGCTGAAAGCATTCTTTAGAAATGTTGGCCCATATTGATAGGAGAGCATCTTGCAGTTGATGGAGATTTGTGGGATGCACATCCAGGGCACGAAGCTCCCGTTCCACCACATCCCAAAGATGCTCTATTGGGTTGAGATCTGGTGACTGGGGCCATTTTAGTACAGTGAACTCATTGTCATGTTCAAGAAACCAATTTGAAATGATTCGAGCTTTGTGACATGGTGCATTATCCTGCTGGAAGTAGCCATCAGAGGATGGGTACATGGTGGTCATGAAGGGATGGACATGGTCAGAAACAATGCTCAGGTAGGCCGTGGCATATAAACGATGCCCAATTGGCACTAAAGAGCCTAAAGTGTGCCAAGAAAACACTCCTTTTCCCATTCTGACATTCAGTTTGGAGTTCAGGAGATTGTCTTGACCAGGACCACACCCCTAAATGCACTGAAGCAACTGCCATGTGATTGGTTGATTAGATAATTGCATTAATGAGAAATTGAACAGGTGTTCCTGATAATCCTTTAGGTGAGTGTAACTTGAAATAACAGAAATATTACTATTGTACAATAGAGATAATAAAATAATAATGTTGTTTTTGAAAACACAAACTCAAAAGGCCTTCACAGAAATTGCACAGTAAAAATGTAATAAGCTAACTTATTATTATTAAATGTAATTAAATTCTTTTGGTGTTCTGCCGTTGAAGATCTGTTAGTGTGTTGTGCCGTCTGTTACATCACACACTAGAGGAGCAAAACTGTTAAATCTAGTCTTTTTTGTCCATGTTGTCTGTGGTCTCTCTCATTTTAAAAATCTTTTAGTGTGTACTAAACATGTCGTTCATGACCTTTCTAAATGGGCTTTAACTCTTGCCAGATTTCCCCTTCCCCTTTGCCTGGGTCACGGGATATCTCGCCATGCTTGTTGGAGCTGGAATGACCTTCATTGTTCAGAGCAGCTCGGTCTTCACCTCAGCCATCACTCCACTAGTCGGTCAGTAGAGAAACCCTTTAACTGCCATACAAGTACAGGTCCTGATGCTGGTCATAGTGATTAGGCTGCTGGACACAATTACAGTTGACCCCAAAAATTGGGAGATATAAACTTGCAATACTGAATTAAATGTCATAATTCTGACTTTTCTCAATATTGTGAGTTTATATCTCATAATTCTGACTTTATAACTCGCAATTGCAACTTTATATCACGCAATTCAGAGGGAAAGTCAGAATTGTGAGATAAAAACTCTTAATGTCCTTTTTTGTGTTTGTTTCACACTTATTAGTATTCCAAAGTATTCTAAAGTATTTAGATTAAGTTACTAAACTTGAGTAATGGAACGAAATACGTTACAAATGACTTTTTAAAGCATGTATTTTGTAATCTGTAGTGAAATACATTTTAAAAGTAACCGACCCAGCCCTGTGAATAACTAACATTGTTAGCTCAACAACATGTGAAGTGTGTAAATGTGATTTCCTTAAACCTCTGCGACACATTCTTCCTCTTCAGGTATTGGTGTCATCAGCATCGAGAGGGCTTATCCACTCACTCTGGGCTCCAACATCGGCACAACAACCACTGCTATTCTAGCGGCTTTAGCCAGTCCAGGAGAGACTCTGGCTAACTCACTACAGGTTTGTTACTGGCCGGCTGGGAAAGTAAGGGGGTGCAGCGGTGCACAACATGATGTTATCTACCTCGGTTTTGAATTCACTCAATGGTAGAGCAGGGGAAAAAAGTGTTTTTTAACAGTGGCTTACTGAACCAACAATGTCTATTTTTAAATAAAATACAGCGTGTCAATAATGCTTCACATACACTGTTTATGGTGCTTTTGTAATTGGGCAAAGAGATTTAGGGGAAGTGCTTACATGTTTGGATGCAAAATATTTTAAAGAAGGTTCTATTCTAATCTGCACAAGTCTATTTTCACGTGCCGTGTCCACACCGCTTTTTCATCGAATTCAGTGGTTTCTTAGGTGCTGTGGTCACCCTAACACAAACCCGAATCCTGCCGTTACTTCAGCTCCTGCTATACCGAAGGAACACAAAATTTGGTGTAATGCCTGCACTCGTTGATTGAGGTCAAACTTGCTGACAGGACAGTCCTTTATCCGAAATGGAATTGCTTGTGTTAATTTGTAACATTTACAGGCACTGTTTCAAGTTGCTGTTTTCATCTGAACTCAATTAAATGACTGTCGTTTGTATTTTTTTCCAGATTTCTCTCTGTCACTTCTTTTTCAACATCTGTGGGATCCTGCTGTGGTATCCCATCCCCATTACGCGTGTCCCCATCCGATTGGCCAAAGCTCTGGGCAACCGCACGGCCAAGTACCGCTGGTTCGCAGCGCTGTATCTCTTCCTGTGCTTTCTCCTCTTCCCGCTGTCAGTCCTAGGCCTCTCCATCGCGGGCTGGCAGGTCTTGGTGGGGGTTGGAGTGCCCCTGTTGGTCTTTGCCATCATCGTGGTCGTGGTGAACATTATGCAGAAACGCTGCCCGCGTTTCCTGCCCTCGTTCCTCCGCAGCTGGGACTTCCTGCCCAAACCGCTGCACTCCCTCAAACCCTGGGACCGAGTGGTTATCACCAGCATGACCTTCTGCAGGACTCGCTGCTGCTGCTGCTGCAAGTGCTGCAAAGTGAAGGATGAAGAGACCGATGACACGAAAACCAAGGATAGAAGTTTAGAGATTTACGACAATCCAGCGCTCACTATGGAGGATGAGGTCAAAATAACAGCGACGCATTTATAATGCTCAGCGGACCCTTAATGTAAATCAGTGTTTATAATGTCACAGAATCACAGGGTGAAGCAACATGAGTCATGCAAGATTTCTAGTAATATTGCACTGGATGCAATATAAGTGAAAGCTGCTAGTAATTGTTTGCTATTATGATGCATTCAGCTCATGTTAAATGTAGATGACTACTTTATTCTACTTTGAAGCTTTTCATGTTTTTGGACTCTTTAGTCTGAAATGGTTTGTTTTTATGGCAATGCTCAGAATAGCAAATTAGATCAACTTTGTTGTTGATGACAGCAAAATATTTAATCACTACATTAACTGTATATTTTGCAAAGTATTTACAGAACCTGTGGAACTAATGTACTGCCCTAACTTCTTGTTTTAACGGGAAATACATCGGCACAGGAAAGAATATTGCACTTGCCAAGCGGTTAGCGGGGTCTTTCAGAACAACGCATCAGGTTCACTGACTAATAAAATGATACCGTGGCGCAGAAGTCTTGATGCCGCTGCTATCGTGGTTCTTTGTGAGCTTTCAATGTATTCTGAGTTTGTATCAATCTTCAGTATTTGTCTAAAAAAAGTTAATATGAAGGTAAACATGCCCATGGCAAAACAAATCCAGACTCTTAAGCGTAATTTTGCACAATATGTGAAACTATGTAAAGATGTATGCGTTTGTTTTTTGGATATTTGTAAACATAAAATTTGAGATGTTTTTTAATGTTTGATTTGTACCATTTCATTTTGTAAATTTCATGATCTTTAGACTTAAAATATTTCTTTCTCAGATGTAAGATATTGTCTTTAAATAAATATTAATAACATGAGAACACTGAATCTGATTTTTTTTTTCTTTATGGTCTTTAAATAGGAATTGTGCAATTTTAAACCTGATGTTTTCTTCAAGACTATCATGCTATAAAGAGATAAGCAAAACAAACTGAAACTGGAGCGTTTTAGACTAGTTAATAAACTCCTTGGATTCTTAAGAATTCAGAATGTGGGCGGGTTGTGAAAATGTTATAAGTGTAGGGTTGTAACGATCGTCAGCTGAAGTGCCCGCTATAGCCATTAGAGGGCACTTCGCCTTGGACCATGCACTTCACACTCACACTCACGCCATTCATGCAAACTACATTTCCCAGAAGCCCCGTACCTGTCACTGATCACCTCACCAGCTGCAGCTCATTATCAGGACTATATTAACACACTGCACTTACCCATCATTGCGAGGTCTTGATATTCTTAGGGTTATCATTTCTGAGCGTTTATTTCCCGTGTTTGCTTTCCTGTTTTTGACCCTGTCTGATTTACATTGTTTGATTCCTGCCACCTGTCCTGATCTTTGTTTGTTTTACTGGACTGTGAATGATATCTGCCTGACCTGAACTTCTGGTATTGACTACGATTCTGCCATTTCTCGGATTTCCCTGTTTGCTGTTGTTTGGTCCTTGCCTGAATCACTACGTCTGTCAAATAAAGCCTGCGTTTGGATCCCCCTCTGTTGACCCTTCATTACAAGGGTAAATAATGACACTAAACGGTAACTATATACTGAGCACCAAGTTCAGGCTACGTCACAGATGAAACTTTGAAACTTTGAAAATGAAAGTTTTATGGAGCCAGAGAAGTCACCTGTAGGAGATCCATGCCCTTGTTTTACATTACATCCCAGTTTATAAACTGTACTTACAGATTCTTAAATTGTTCCCTTGGTTTAATAAACTGTACCCACAAGTTCCCAATCCTTGCTCTCAGATATGTAATCCCACAAATTTATAAAGCGTTAATTTAATTGTTAGAACATAAAGCACATTTAGGTTGTCACTTTTCCAAAGAGGAAACGCACTATGCAATATATTTCTTTTTTTGCGATTAACAATTTTTATTGATTTTCAGTAATAACTTGGCTATTTTATTTAAAACAATTAATAAAACTTCCAGCATATGTTGGTAAGAATGAATACTACTAACAACAACAACAACTAAACAAATAAATAAAAACTTTACAACACATCACAAACTTTTGACTGAGAACATGTTTCTCACACATAATTATTACTGCCCTTTTTTCCAAATAAGATAAATTTATGTTACAAGAAATGGACCAGATATTTAATTGGTCCATTTGTTTGACATATTTTTAAAAGCAACTACTCTACCTAGTTCTCCTCTGACCTCCAGCTCCTAAGAATTATTTGTCTGCCAGTCATTAAACTGTATATAAATGAAATAAACTGAAAAAATTTCTTAATGCCATTTGATTCAAGATCATCTAGGTACACAAGATCAGTGAACAAATATATAGCATTTAAAATAGATAAATGGAAGCTCAAACATGCGGTTTTATGCAGCACATTTCCAAGATTTTGTAAGCTTTGTTCTCATACATGAAGCAAGTATGGCTGAGCTTCTGTTTGCTCGCTGATTAATTTTTTATTCATGAATAATAGTCAAGATTATATATACTTTCAATTGAGGGACAAAAATCTCAGATCAAAAATATCTTCATTTATGTTTAGAAGAAAAATGGAAGTCATATGGGTTTGGAATGAGATGAGTGAGAAAATGACAATTAAAATCTTTGGCTGAACTATCCTTTAAGTTGAGTTATTAACCTCTTATTCATTCAAGAGCAAAATTATTGTAAACTTCAATTGGAATGGTTCTGCAATAATGCTTTTCCGTGCAGCATTTGAAAATATGGGATGAAGATTAATACACTCATACCCAACATTTCATTGTGAGTTTTTTTTCTTTCTTTTTACACAGTTCAAGGGAAGAGCAAGCCAGAGATGCTCTAAGCATCTGCATGTATGTACACTCTTGGTACCTCAAATAATTCTTTAAGTTGATTTCTCACCAGAAAATCATATCCAGTCTTTTCATTCCATGTCCCATGATCAACCTGGTAAGCAATCTGCCTGTACACAAAACATTAGCTGTAATATTGACAATAACCGCTCACCTCAACTCCAGAACACCATGGATAAAAAAAGGCTAGATGAACATAGCGAGAAGTGCCAGAAATGGCTATAGGAACGCAGCCAAAAGTGACAGCGCTATAACACATGGTCAGGAAATGGATAGAGATGGCTATAGGAACATGACCATATATCAGATAAAGGCTGAAACATGTCTTTACTGATAGACCTAAAGATTGCCCTGTGTTCCTCATCTCCAAATCCTGATTCATGCTCTAAAAACACCAGCTCTCTTCGAAGCGGGATCTTTATCTACAACATTAAAGGTGTAAAATTTTCATTTGAACCTTATTGCGTCTTCCAAGATTTTTTAATAGCAATGGCAGTCAGTATATGCACTAGACATTCCAGTATTTTCTTACACGGACATCGAAGTGGTCCGGTCCATTAACATTTGTCCATGCTGGAAAGACTAACAGGTCTTTCAAGTCTGCATCTTCCTAGAATTGATCAGGACAGTAATGTCCTTTAATTTAGTTTTCACCTCCCACATGGTAAATACGGTACATTACCGGTAATCCAGTAACAGGTTGTTAGGAGTTGTTTTCCATACAGGGACAACCTACAAGTTCTCAATGTTTATGTCCTGAAGGAATGAAGAGAAACGGTTGACAATGACATGAACATTTTCACACAGTTTAGAACAATGGTTTTTTTTAAAATTTGGATCAAGTTAAAACAATCTATATACATATTATAAACCGTTGAATGTTCCATTTTATGGTACATACAATTTGCCGAGGCATTTCACAAATAAGCTCCATGCAGGCGTTTCCAATCTGCAATTAATACTCTGATAAGTCAATGTGTTTAATTAAAAAAAATGATAATAAAAAACAGACTGCTTACATGGGAGTCCTTGTCCCTCAACTATCCAAGGCTCTGAAATTCTTCTCAGATAAAGCACACTTGCCCCTCCTTCACAATTAGTTCACTGCCAGGGCGATTTCAGTCCAGCACATAAATCAAGCTATAATAATAATAACAATAAATATGTGTGTGTGTGTGTGTATGATGTTATTTTTTCACTAGTTTCTCTTGTCATGGATGCCAGTTCCTCTCCCAAGGCTTTGTAGATTCCAAAAAATGCAGAAGAGTGGCAGGTTCACCAGCTGCCTAATCTTTTATGATTACGGAGGTTTGGGACATACTACTCCTTTCACACACTGTTTTCTCCCACTATATAGTAAGTAAGTACTTTAAGTCCGAATCTCGGAGAATTAGTCTACTCTTTTATGAATTCTAAGGATTCGAACATAATAAGTGCGCTCGCCTACTGCATTTCTCCTACTATACAGTAGAGAGTAGGCAGTTTCGAACACAGCCAATGTTTGTGTTGCATCTGAGTTGATAAAAACCCGATCGAAATCAATGGCTGTAAATCCATCTGTAGTACAGAGCTTCCCAAACTTAAGAGGGGTAAGACCCCCCAAAAACATTGCAAAAGCTCCACGACCCCGCCGTTAAAAAATATATACCGACTTTTACCTACAAATACATTTATTAACAAGTTTGTAAGAATTTCATGTGAATTATGAGAACTATGATGTAAACATTCTTTACAAATATATTTAAATCCATAACACTAACCTTACATTCTTTTTTACATAATTTTACAACAATTTGAATATTTTAATTATTTTATTAATTTGGACTAGCCACGCCCCCCCCTGCAATACCGCTACGGCCCACCGGGGGCCCACAGTTTGGGAAGCACTGGTCTAGTATATATTGCAGGAGAATTTGTTCAGTTTAAACTAGTGATGGGACAAACAAAGCTTTTTAAAACACGAAATGATTCATTGTTTCGAAGTGTTCGAAACGCTACACGCTGCTGACCAGAACAGTGCAAGAAAAACTCAGGCCAAACATGCATACAAACACCTATTGCAAATGTTTTATTCAAAGTAAAATGCAATTACGTAATCCTCCAATAAGATTAAATATCAGGTATCTGTGTAATATGTGTTCTTTTATCAATTTTAAGGGCTTGTTTTGTTTGTTCCATGGACGGCTCAGCCAAACAGGCCAATAAGAGACTATTAACTAATATTATTCCTTTTAATCATACTAATTTCTCATTAAAATATCTACAAAAAATGGATCAGAGAGCAGGTAGAATGTTAAAACCCATAGAGATTGTGTTCAATGGTTCGCCGCTGGTGATTTCCACGATCCCCATTGATATCCATGATTTATGGGTTCACAGAGATCATCGCCCCCCAGCGGTGAAGCATTGAAATTTCAAAATGTTTAGAAACAGTTATGATGTTACGAAGCCTTGTTTACTAACATTACATCAATATTTTTAGCTAAAACAATTAAATACAAGAAGCTAAGTTAAGAAAAGGTAGCAAACTCCATTAATTAAAAAAACACCTAATGTTACAGTAGCTTCGTAATTTAAAAATGTGTAAAAAAATGTTTTTTTAAAAAGAATCTCCAGTAACACTTTCTGTGAAGCCTGTATTTATAATGCATTACAAGGGTGTTTTTAATGTGTTATAATACATGCATAATGGCTTATAAACAACATATCACCTTATAAATAATCATTACAACAGGTACAATACGTTATAATACTTACCTATTTGTGGTTATAACTTTTAAGAGTACAATGCATTATAACACCAGATGAAGCCTACATATATAATGTATCATAAGGGTAACTTAATGCATTATAATACACACATAATGCCTTAAACAACTGTATAATGTGTTGTATCATCTCATGAAATTACAAAAACAGACATCTAAAAAACTTTATAATATGGTAATAGTATTTATAAGTGGTATATGTCTGCTTTCAGTCAAGTAACAAAAATTAAGTCTTCTTTGAAACAGCCATACGATATCAAGACATTAGCTTTGAACATTTTTATTGCAATACTTAAAAAATAAAATGTGTTCTGTATGTAAAAATCAACTTAAACAATATTGTATTGCTTTAAGTGTAAAAGAGTTTCCAGAAAGCTTTTTCTTTGTATTACTATATAGGTATTAGATTTGGTAAAACCTTGTAATATTACAGTTTTTTAGTGAATAAAACATGATTTGCATTGTGAATGTATTATTCCTTTGTACCACAACTTTGATTTTACCTTAAAGAAAATGTCTAATATCCACTTCATGATATCTTATGGCTGTTTAAGAGAAGACTTCACTTTTGTTACTATACTTAAAGCACACACAGATCACTCATAAGATGTAGTGTGATACTGTGCAGATCTGAACAGTGTCAAGATATGAGACTTGGGAAAGTAAACGATATGAAACTATGGGAAGAATGAGTTCAATGTTTCAATTCCCATTGTTCGGATGATTAAAAATAGTGTACGGTCAACACTAAAATATATGATCTTGTAAGATAATTATTACACCTGACACCTTTGTTTGGAATGAACACAAGCTCTCTGCGTAACCGCTTCAGGTTACTGTGTTCAGTTTGATTTATTCAGCTCTTCTTGTTAAGTTCTGTGATACACCACTGGGAGGCAGTGCAACCGTGACTATATATCATACATCAGAAATGCTATTCTCACTACTGAGCAGAGATCACTTACACAGAGTCGTCATTAGACAATTCTGCTCTTTCAGCATATTGGGCAAATACATTTACGACTTGGACAACCGAAGGGCTGATGAATGCAGTCCTGGAGAGCCGCCGAGGGTTTATGCACAGTGATCTGTATTATATAAAGTTGTCTATATGTGGTAAAGTTCATCTGGAGCAGAGGGTGACAATGTATGTTGAACCAAACGTGTCCCCTTCAAAGTCGAAGGTGGTTACTGTCCTGACGGGTTCGGGCTTTTCTAATTTTAACGTGTGTTTTTAGAAACAGTGTAGATTTACACAGATTTTGTTTGTTTTTAACAATCCCTGAGTAGAAATTCAGAGAAAAATACATTTTATTTAATTGCTAAATTGCCTAAATAAATCCCAATTATTTAGCTTTTGGTTCTCAGGCTTTAGCACACAAAAAAAGGAGACATAAATTTAATAGCACCAGAGTGATAATAAAACTGTTTCCTGTGAGGGCTGTGTTTTGAGGTCGGGCTAATATACATTTTGCACAGAATAAAAATAATTGTCTATGGAAAGCCCCATTAGAACATGGAAACTGAGTGTGTGTGTGTGTGTGTGTGTGTGTGTGTGTACAGCTTTGACTATATGAGATCCAAAATGTCCTCACTATTCAAAAATGGCCTCACTAATATAGTAGAACATGTTGAGCACCAACTTAAGCTGAACCTCACTAGCTAAAATGGCTTTTTTCTTTCTTTCTTTCTAATGATTTTGCACAAGTTTCTGAGAGGATTATGTTTAGGAGTCTGGTTAGGACATAGAAAATATCATTAACCTGATAGAAAAACAGCAGAAGTCTATGAGATGCCCTTACTAATAAAGTGAAACAAGCGTGCGTGTGTGTGTGTGTGTGTGTGTGTGAGGGGGAGTCAGTACTTGTTTTGACAGAGTAGTGACTCAGAGAGAAAGTACCAAGATAGGCTGATCTAAGTATCACTTTGACTAAGATACTGACCTTGATATTCTCAGGGGGAAGAGTACACACAGACAGCCTCTCTCTTTTTGAATCTCCTTCATCAATGAGTTTTCTTACATTGCTGTGTGCTTATATTCTTTTTTTTCTGTCTATTAGATGTTCTTTCTGATAGTCATGGGCACTGTGGGAAAATAAACTAGTGAGAGTATGAAAATAGCATTTTACAGTTTATTTATTGCAACGGCCAAGACTTTAAATTAATATTTTATAACCAAAAATTATCATTTGCACCATTTTTTCTTTCTCATAAACTCTGAACCCCACAGGGTTGATTTTTCATCCCTCTCTAGGGATGAAGATCAGAATCAGAATGAATTAGCTATGTTTACACATAGGAGGAAACTGACTAACAAACTACTCGATTTTGGTTTTTTTGTTGTTGTTATGCAAAAATAAAATTGTATGACATTTTTCCATGCCTTCACCTTTTATTATCATTATTATTATTATTAGCAAAATGTTTGTTGTTAGGTTGTTTGTCTATAGTTGTCTATAGCACAAATATTCAAATGCATAGGTCCAAAAAAATTATTTTTACAGAAACTGGATCAAATGTTAAATGGACAAATATGAACAAACAAATAATGGATTTAATGTTTTATTCAGTCTTATCTAGCAGAATGACTCATTTATAATGACATTAAGTGCAGAATGTGCAGAAAAATCATGACAAAAAGTGAAAGCAATAAGGCTTTTAGTAGACACTTTGAGTCATAAAGCAGCATGAATAAAGCATAATAACAAGAAAAGTTGATAGAAAACAAGAATTGTGGTTTGATAGTTTCAAAATATGAAATATTGGAGCATGCATTATGAAGATATCAATGTGACCAGGAGAGAATGAATAATGTAGCCAGATGTACAGTATATAGAAACAGCATTTGACCAGGCTAAGAATAATAAGAGTATAACTGGACAAATAAAAGATTCAGGCCTGGTACACTTGACGGCAACAGCGCAATAAATTATCCTGGGAAGTTCCTGCCAGCTGTAAGTTGACTGTGTCAGGGTGCTGAAACCAGAGGAAATGAAAAGAACATCACTAACAGTGAGCGCTGCACAAAGTGTAACACTACAAGCATGAGGTTCTACTGTAGGCTCTGCTGCAAGCCTTTTCTTGCAACACTTGGTATTATTTAACTCAGCGCATCGTTCTGAATGCTCAGTAAAATATGAGGATGACTGGACATTGATTCAGCCTGAAACATTTGAGGTAATAATTCACACAAAGTATTTACTTCAGTCACCATAAAACAGTGCATTTGTTTTTTTAATCGAATTTGTATTTTTTTTTTTTGCCAAGGAAAATCATTTTCAAACAGTTGGAGCAAGGTTTTTTTTTTTTCTCTCTCAGATTGAACAGAATATTTTTAAAATGGCTTCATTTGAAATTATTCTGTACATAAAAAATTAATTTAAGTACTTCATTTCATTCATTTCATTGGACTAAAGCACTTCATATTTTGTTGAACCAAATTAATAGATTTAAGTGTCACATAATACCTAGCAAAAAGCATGTTACCATGCAAAAACAATTATGTCTTTTACTATTATATTAATTTATAAAATACTGGATGGACAAGTAACAAGAGACTAGTGTCAGTACTGATAAGAGCACCGATATTACTAATTACTGAAGCAAGCAATAAACATCATGGTTTCATGTTCTCCTCCCACAGCCTGAGCACAAGCGCAATGGTAACCGCAAAAACTACCATACAGAAACTCTTTTAAATGTCAATAACTGAACATTAAACACTAACAGATCTTTCCCTTTAATCAAAAACACATAAAATAGCACTTAATTCCAACTGGGGCAGTAACAAATGGAGGCGAGAAGGACAGCACTGTACATAGTACCTAACCCCATCCAGATACTACCCAGATACTACCCACGTATTTGACCAGCCCTATTTACACAAAACAAGGATACCACCCATTGCCAATACTATTTACCAGAAGAAAAAGATACTCGAATCCACCATTCCACTCTTTAAGTAAGATACAGTCCTATCCCATAACCCCATCCCCAACACCTCAACCATTCTGTCTATATTCCCCCTAATGCTAAGCATCGATAGAAGACTGGGTTCCATTTACAGCCCATCAACCCAAGGCCACCAACTCTGCGTGCTGTTCGAGTGAACCCAGAGTGGTTGGATACCTACCTCCCTTCCCAAGCACCCCTTCGTTAACACCGCAAGGTATTCAGGGTACCCGGAAAGGGCCAGCGTTCACGAGGTTCATATTGGCGGGTACCGAGACACCAAGCTTCTACCAACAATCCGTTCTCTTCTGACCCAGAAGAGTGTTAGGGTTAGGGTTAAGGTTAGGGTTAGGGCTAAGATTAGGGTTAGAGCTAAGGTTAGAGTTAAGACTATGGTTAAGGTTGAGGTTAGGTTATGTTAGGGTTAAGGTTAGAGTTAAAGTTAGAATTAAGGTTAAGGTTGGGGTTGAGGCAGGGCTAAGGTTAGGGTTAGGGTTAGGCCGAGGTTAAGGATAAGATTAGCTTTAAGGCTAGGTTAAAGTTAAGTTAAAGCTAGGGTTAAGATAGAATTAGAGTTAAAGTCAGAGTAAAGGTAAAGCTTAAGGCTAAGGTTAAAGTTAAAGTTTAAGACTGGAACTAAGACTAAGGTTAAGGCTAGAGTCAGGTTTTTAAGATCAAGGTTAAGCTTACCATTAGGATGCCGGACCCGATTAAGGACCAAGCCAGAACTAAGGTTAAGGTCATACTTCAATAACTAGGGCCACCGCTAACGCCAAAATTAAGCTCAGGTTAGGTTATAAGTTAAGAGCACACCCACAGCTAACATTACGCCCAGGTCTAAGTTAGAGTCAAGATCCAGCCAGGTCAGGGCCAAAGCTAGAGTTAAGGCACTTATGGTTATACCCCATGTTAAAGCTAAAATTAAGGTTAAGATTAGGGTTTTAAGATTAAAGTTTAAAATTAAAATTAAGCGAACCCCTTCCCTAAACAAGGTTAGAGTTAGAATTTGAGACCGGATCTACAGCTAAATAAAGTAAGGCCCCACGGCCCTTGCTAAGGTAAAAACCCAGCCCCAGGTTTAACCTCACCTAAGTAAATTCCCCCCTCCCCCAGAACTAAGAGCAAAGGAGAAGGTCAGTATTCTGACCCCAAAAAACCCCAAAAACTAAAATCCAACCGAGCTCCTATACTCCTTTTCAAAATAACACTTCTTACTTCAACTCAGTTTATTCCATATTTTCATATACAAAGAACCTCTCCCCAAAAAAAACCCCAACAGGAAACCTGGACACTCCCTATGTCCCTTAATTCATCCCCCCCCCCCAAAAATTCACCCTCCTTACCTCCCTTCCTTAGCCTGCTATATACCAGCATATCCTTCAGACTCCTCCCTCTCTTGTAGGCCACCACCATTCTATACCGGCTCCCCATCGCTTCTCCCTACATCCATCTATCAAAATTCCTTTTCATCCGCCCTGCTAACCTCTTTGATGTGGCTGAGTACCCCACTATCAAAGGAAACATCTTTTTACCCTCTCCCTTCCTTTTCGCGTCCATACCCTCTTGCTCCTGCGCCACTCCTCCCAAAACCCCCCTCGAATATCCCCTCTCCCTTAATGCCTTAAATAGCACTCCCTTCGCCTCCTTCCGGTCCTCCTCCGGTCCTCGAGCAGTTTCTCCTAAACCTCATCAACTGCGCCTTTACAATACCTCTACATACGTGCGCGTCATGATGGCTTCTTTTGTGTAAAAGCGCATGCATATCCGTAGGTTTAAAATACACTTTAGAGTCCAGCCCCCCAGCCTCCCCAACCCCAACTCCCTTGCCCAATGGTCCCAGATTGTAAGACCCGTGGGCCTAGTCCAGTGTACCAAGTCCCTCTCCACTTTAAAGTCCTTATATGGCAAGGTGTCCCAACTCCGCCCCGTTGCCACAATCCCGCAATTGATTTGAGTTAGGGTTGTGGATACACCCCCCGGAAGTCTATAATCAAAGTTAATTTGCGGCACATAGATCTGCGCATTTGGGATTGTCTGTTCCGCCGCCCCTACCGCCCTCCCAATCACCCCTACCACCCACTGCACCGATGCATTCATCCTATCATTTAGTCCAAACGACAACAACCTGGGACACCTCATTTGTTGTCAGTGTCTTGTTCCTCACGATGTCCAGGACATGCTCCCAACGAGCCCCCGGGTAACTCCACCTGTACCCTGTTGTGCAAGACCAGAGGTTGTCTCCCCACGTTTGAATCTCCCAAGACCACGACCGGTCACTTAGGCACTAAGGTCCAGCTGCCTTTATCGCCCCCATGGTCCCTACGATGAAACATGCTGGTGGGCTCTTCCTGACCCCACTGTTCCTCCTCTAAGCCGTCTTCCTCCAAGACCCTCCTCTTCCTCTTCCCTCTCCCCATCTCTCCCTCCAGAGAGTCTGAGCCTGGCTACCCATGTCCTGGTCCAACGTGATCCAAACCGGCTCCCCTTCATCCTCCGATCCTAACTCCACCACGATCCATACATCGTCCTCCTTATAACCACAAAACATCATTAATCCTTACCTATCCTCCCCTCCTCTTCTCAAAAAGCAATATCCCCCCACCCCTACCTACCTGTCCTTCCACTGGCCTACTTCCCCTTGCCTGCTCCTCAGATCCTATCCCCACAGTACCCCTCTCCATCCCCAGCATCGACCTCTGTCCTTCCTCCCAGCTCCCCCCTGTTTGTGTCCCCGCTTCAAAGGACCGGGATTCCTGCTCCTCCCCTTCCTTTAATTACATGATGCAAAATTTTACTAACCCCATTCCCCAACCTACTGATATCCTCTTCCCTGCCCCTCTTTACCTCCTGATATTGCGTTGCAACCTCCCTTCGAACTCCATCCTGATGCATTCCCCCCGATCCCACCACCTGTAATCATTCTCATATCGTTACCTATACCACTAACTCTTCCCTACTTTCTCCTAACATATCATCCCCCTACCCTTCTTACCAGAACCTCCCGGCCTTCTATGCCTCCCAACAGCCAGTCCACCTCGGTCCCGACCGATCGAACCCCCTGGCTATTCTCCCCCATTGGCCCATCTTGCATCCTCGGGACCGCACACCCCGACCCATGGCTGTCCCGTTCTGCTGGACCTCCTTGATCTTCCTCTGCAACTTCTTGCTCACTCCACTTCCCCCTAATACTCTCCACTGCTTCCTGGATCGTGTCCTCCCGCACATTCCTCAGAGTGAGTCTGTGAGTCTTGTCAGTCTGTATTCCATAACATACATTGATTTAATTTAAGACACTTTTTGTTTAGAAAAACTATATGCATGGAGGCTTGAGTAATCCTGTGATTCACACCTGAAGAGACAAAGACCCACATAATGAGCCTTTTAGTCAGGTATGTAAGAGAGAATTAAAAGAAAGAATCTGAGAACAAAGTAGTTTATTTTGTAGTTTACTTAGAATATACTTAACAATATAAATGAGAGTCAAAGGCAAACTTGGAGTACAGATTTATAATTGGAAATAAACCCTGTTCAAAGATATAAATGAACATCACATACCTAATAGAGGTCTACAAAGGGGACCAGAGAACCTGACCTGGGACCCGCACGGGTTCGGGTTTATATTTTAAATGGTCAGCCAGTTCCGGGTCCTAATCTATTACTGCGGGTCCAGGGTCTGTTTAGCATTGTGTGTTCACTCAAAAAAAATATTTCAGTATAAATATCAGTTTTATGTAATTGAATTACATTGCAATTTTCCATCCATTTGGATTACAAAGTTTTAACATAAACAAACTAATAAACTTAATGTGATTCATATTTGTCAGTTACGTAAATGAAGTAGGTAACATTTATGTAATAGTATACAGAAAAAATGCCCAGTCAATTAACACTGTTTAGTGGTCATGTGTGTGCGCACTACTGAGTACCCCCCCCCCCCCCTTCAGTCAGGTATTTGTGGCCGAGTCAAAGACTTTCTCAGGAGTGATCAATTACTCTGTCCGTGGTGTGGTATTTATAGTACTGCGATTTTAAGGTAGTCCAGCCATGTGCCCAGAGAGAGGCCAGGTGGTCACACATACATTATCTGCACATTGATACTTTTATATTTTTAATTCATTGACGAATTGTTTAATCAGCTAAAAGCGGTTAGCCCCATCTTATCTCAAACACTCCTGCTTGTAATTTTCAAGCAATCATAAAGTTTTTGGTAAGGTATTTTAGGCATGTTTGATTACGGATCAAGCTATTCTCTGCAGTCGGGTGGGTCTCCAGGACCAGGGTTGCACATCTCTTGAGAGAGTGAGATTATAAAAAGGAACAAACGTGTTCTTGATGAGTCCATGTATAAAAGAGGTACCTAGTCTATTTTTATTTGCCGTTTGAGTGTATTAAGACTGTGATTTTAGCATCCACACAGTTATTTTAAAATGTTGTTCACAACTTATAACTAAAAAGTGGTATCATTTCTAACAACAACAAATACTCTATTGTTGTAAAACCATTCCAACCGGGCCGCTGATGACGCCATCTCTACTGCGCTTCATCTCACACTCACACACCTGGACACAAACAAACATTAAGCCAGAATGCTATTCATAGACTTCACTTCAACATTCAGTACAGTTTTATGTTGATGAGGCTAGTAGGAAAATTGAGCCTGCTGGGCATTGGATTGTAATTGGATCCTTGACTTCCTGACTAACAGGCCCGGTAACACTTAGAATAGTGTTCTGTCATTAATAGGTAACTATGCAGGTACTAATTCAGGACAAATGAGCAGTACTAAATTAATGGAAACTAGACTAACTAACCGATAAGTTACAGCAAATTTAGGACTGAGATAGTTTCTTATTAAGTAATAATTACTGAATGAGATTAGTCTCATTAAGAGCTATTAACTCACTATGACAAAGTATAAGGAATTACCAATTAAGACTTGAATAATTAGACTTGAACAGTTAATAGTAGTAGCTGAAGTGTTAATGTAGTACTACTCGTTTGTACAGACGTGTTACAACAGGCCCTAGTCTGTCAGTATAGTCAAGTCTCCTTTATTTTTATAGTGCTTTATACAAGACAGACTGTTTCAAAGCAGCTTCACAGTGATCAACAGGAAAATAATGAACAATGATGCAAACTTCATCAAATATGAGACCAAATTCTGCTGTAAAGAAGCTCTACTGAAGACCATAGTGTCATTACTCTGCTCAAATCAGTTCAGTGTTGATTCAGTTCAATAACTGTGTAAAGTACAGAAATTCATTAATTCATCAATTAGCAGCTCTACTCGAGTCAATGTTGATTCAGTTTAGTTCAATAACAGTGTTATAAATGAGCTCAACAGAAGACAGTAGTGTCATGATTCAGATCAATTCTGTTCAAGTTTTGTTCTCATCCATTTGTGTCAGTACAGTCCAATTGATAATTTTACTGATTATTAATTGTTTTTAATCCCAGCTATGCAAGCCAATGGTGACAGTGACAAGGAACCCAAACTCCAGCTGGTGACAGAGATGGAGTGATAAAACCTTTGGAGAAACTAGGCACGAGTTTCATAGGGAAGACCTCAAGGGCCATCGAGCTGAACACTGTTTTATATTTTTTTAATGTGTTGCAGTCTTGCCTTAAAAGTCACACTCTGCCTTTTTAATCTTGTGTTAATTTGGGAGAAAAAGTGTTTTACCTCCTCTATCCTTATATAGCTGGCGCTCTTGACTGGACAACTTTTTTTGTGAGTTTTTGATTAGTGGGTTTTCTTGGTGTTATGAATTTGTTTCAGAAAAATCTTCAGCACACCAAGAAAAAAAAAGTGGTTGGTTTTGATTATTAGTGAATCACACCATCTCTTTGTTTCCCCAAAATGAAGATTTTTTTTTCCGCTAGCACACTGATCATGTTGAACACACTGTAACACTAGGAGTCATGTGACTGTGTCAGCACTAACACAGGTGCGCTGCACACTCAACACCGCATCACTGAATACATGAGGATGATTAAAAAAACATTTCTGTAATATTAATTTATAATATAGACAAACCTTGTTTTATGGTAATCGTCTAGATTGGCAATATGTTTAATCTGCACTATATTAAACTATTCATTTATTTTCTATTCATAAAAAAAAAAAAAAATTCAAAGTGACATCAAAAATCCATTTACTCTAAGGCTATAAATGTCACAATCATCTGCTAGCTCATTATTTAGTAGAACGAAATAACTACACGACGTCTCTGTCTCTCATTCACTGTGATTGAGCAGTTTAAATCAGAATGCTGTCTGTGACTGCGCTGTGAAACATAATTTATCACAAATCTTTGATCAAATCCGCTTAGGTTCAGCTAAAATAATATTTTGAGTTTCTGTTGAATAATCTTTCTTTATATCAACTCAATTTTTTTGTTTAAATGAACTCAATTTTAAGACAACAGGTTAGACTACTTTAAGTTAAACCAAACCAACATGTCACTCCAGTAGCTCCTCACTGCAGTGGATGTGATCCTGGGGCGAGGCTGAATGCAGATCCAGGGGTGGAGACGGGTACGTTTAGATCAGTGTTTGGTGTGGGGTGCAGGTGGCATTGGCCTGGCTTCTGACGTCACGTTTGGATGTGGGCCGGGTTGGATGTCCAGCGCAGGCAGCAGCGAGACGCTTCTCATATGTAAAGTGGGAGGAATTGGATCTGGATCCAACCTCGCCCCCTGGATCTCATGTTCTGCAGTGAGGACCATCTCCACCACTGCGGACTGAAGAACACACACTGAATAAAAGACGGGGACGAGCCGAAGCCTATCGCCGTTTTTATATGAGGTTTAAACGGGACTGAGGCGATCACGAATTTGTGTAGAGATTACGACGCTAATCACATTTTTTTTTTTTTGAGAACATAAAATTGCTCTTTAATGCCATTGCTCACTTGGAAAAGAGATCAGTTGAGTTTGAACTTCAGGATGTGTATAATTTATATGCGTCACCTATATCTATACCTATATATTTATGTGCTGATATTTAATATTCAGTGTTGTGTATGTGTTGGAATGTCTGTATGCTTCCAACAACTTGTTTTTCTCGCTCTCTTTCAGCTTGTTATCAGAGTGACATTTGTGTGCTTGCTGGAGGAGCCATCTGGAAGCTGCCCACACACATGTGAGAGCCGCTCTGAGCTTCGCTTCTGACTCACACACACACTCAGACACACTGCCCACACATTTGCACACGCTGCAAATATTTTAGCCCCAGTGGCTTCCAGAAACAGCTAATATCTGACATTTAACGTGAGTTTATGTGTGTGAAGACAGTCATCATCTCTGTCACAAGAAGCTGAAAACATACCTCGCATTGATACTTGCACCTTCTGAATAAATCTGCACACCATTTGATGGACTACTACAGTCAACAGAGAGGTATATAAGCAGATAGACGTACAGATAGAGGCAACATTGCTATGTGTCAAAGTACAAACAGTCACAAAACACTGATCATATGTGAGAGAAGGAAAAAAAAAAAAGGCACACCTTTATTTCTTTTTGTCAGGCTGGAGAATCTTCAGTATCTGCAGGTAAGCTGTTTGCCATTAGTATTAGTGTAAACACTTAAACCAAAACGCATTACCAACATGTGCTGTTATGAAAGCAATAAAAGGTCAGTGAATGTAAAAGATGAGGGGAAGGCCCCATGTGCTGCACATTTCAAAAATGAAACATAAGTAAATTCACCCACACACGGTTTTAGACTGCTGAAAGCTCGTGATGCACTTAAAAAAATAAGACATATGTTGGCTTAATATAACATGAATGTACATATACGAAATAGAAAATGTTTAATAAAAACTATGGTAATAAGAAAATGGTTTATCATAATATATATATATATATATATATATATATATATATATATATAACCAATACAGTTATATTGAGATACATTGAATTGCTAAGTATAATTACAGAGAATTCAGATGGTTGTTATTGTCACCAACTCAAATTCATCATTTTAAACGTTTATTAAGACCTTTTTTTTTACATAAATAAATATATTTTTTTAACAATATTTTAAAGATTCTTCACTACCAAGTGCAAGCAAGCAGGCCTTATGCGTAGTTTCCCCACAATAAATCATTAATGAATTAATAACAAGGGCTGAACGCTTCTAAAGCTTGTGTTTTTACACATGCAACACCAATTCTGTTTGTTTGTGTCAGGGCACTTGTGAAATCCCCGCTCTCTCACACACGAGAGATTTCCTGCCTTACCGCAAACTTTTCTTCTGCTCGTATGATTCATTCATGTTCTTTCATTTTTGATTCAATGTTTATGCATGTGTGCAAGTGAGACTTAGTGTGACATTCACAACAAATGGAGGAAATGCTGCGGTGTTTGTACTACTGTATGCTGTAGCACATGCTCACCTGCAATATCACTGAGGAAGTATGTTTTTTTGTTTTTTTATTATTTTGCCATTAAAAACACTCTGCACTGTGGAAAAGAGAATGCAAAAGTAGCTTAGAGAAGACCTGAACCCAAATGATCTGAGGCTATAATAGCGGTCAAAGGTCCTTCAACTAAGCACTAAGAGTCGGTTATTTATTTAATGTTTGTTTGTTTTGTTAAATGTGCAAAGCTGTCACAGATATGGTTTTTGCTTTCTAATTAGGGGTTAGGGGGACAAAAGGACACCAGGGGCCTCATTTATAACCGTTGCGTACGCACAAAACATGCCCTGAAAGAGGCGTACGCTACTTCTGACGCAAACGATGGGATTTATAAACACAAACTTGACGGGAAAATTTGCGCACTTTCACGCAAACTCTGACCCATCCGTACAAACACTTTTACTGGACTGAGCAAAGTAATGAAGTAAACGGAAGGATTTTAAACTGTTTTCATTTACATTAATATTCCACATGTATTAATGTCGATAAGCCCTAAAATTACGCAGAAGATAAAAAAAAATGATATGGATTTAGATAGTGGATGTGCTGCTTTTGATCACTTTTCCTGTGACAAGCTGTTTTAATGACAGCAAGAGTGATAGGAGCACAATCATTCCTCATTTCATGATCAGTGATGAACACTTACTGCGATATAGTGAAAGACACTGCTGGATTCGATGGTCAAACGGTCTATAGTCCGTCTGAACAGGTTCAATGATAATATCTTACAGTACAACCGCAGCTTGAGGAGGTGTTGATGTCTGTACAAGCATCTTCAAACAATTATGAATAATACCACTGTATTTGAAGATACAACTTGAAGGAAACGGTAAGATTTATACGCTTCCTTTTTAAAATACTTTGTCAGAGAATTGTATTTACACTGCAATAAATAAGCAGGCCTATATCTGTGTCCACTAAAATAGCCTAAACATCCTAAAAGATGTTCACCTTATCAGCAAAACTGCATAAACTCGATTTCATTCCAATTGTTTAAAACAATTAAAATACTAGTTGGACACTGGAAATTAATGAATCAACTCTGTTCTAAAACTTTATCTGAGAAGTAAGCTATTTTATAGCTACAATTTTGTTGTTATGGATATTTTGATATATTTATTATAAAGCAGCAAGGATATTAGATGATTTTTAGTAACATGTGTGGCACAAATGGCATTTATAGTCCGTATGTAATATTTCCCAATGTCGTTAAATATGGTGTCACGTGTATGGAAACGTGCATGGAAATGATATGCAGATGAGGTTATGCATAGTAGAACTAGGCGTTGTACGCTCCATATATGGTGATTTCGGGAGGAGACGAGGTGGAGATGTACGTACGGACAATCTTCCGCCAACTGGGATTTATAAAGGGATTTTTGTGCAGGTTCTGGTGTACGCATGGTTTTATAAATCTCATTTTTTTCTTGCGTACACCATTTTCAGATTTATATCGTACGTTCACTTTTAGTAAGATTTATGCGCAAAGTTTTATAAATGAGGCCCCTGGACACCTGACATCTGGTTGGCCATTAAAGAAGTTTTTAAATATAACATACCATGTGATAATGGTGGTGGCGTGTACACATCGCGAGGCTCAGCGTCTCTCCAGTTTTTGCAATTTTGCATTATTATTCCTGCTCATGTCGGGTCTGTTCGTACTGAACAGCTTTGCTCTAACATCATACACCCGACAGGAGCGTTTGGATATCGGTGAGGACTTTTCCAACAGTTTTATCACCAATCTTCGACTCATCCCTGAGATCGCCAGAACACCCGAGGCTACGCACTCACGGGCGGAAGTGCTCGCAGGCGGTGTCGAGATCGTAAACAAAGGCGGGGGAAGCGTGGAGGTCTAAGAGCTAAGCTAAAGCTAACACCGCTCCGGCTCTCTTTACCCAGCATTTTCCTCGCTAATGTGCGGTCACTGGTGAACAAAATGAATGAGTTACGACTCCGCATCACTCACAGTAAGAGGCTTTTGGACTACAATGTCATGGTTTTCACAGAAACGTGGCTACACAACGACGTACCCGATAATGCTACTGAGCTAGCCGGACGCTATATGTTCCGGGCAGATTGAACGGCAGATGAATCCAGCAAGACAAGGGGTGGTGGATTGTGCATTTATGTCAGCAAAGCTTGGTGTACGAACACTGTCATCGTTGGGAGACACTGCTCAGCTAACCTAGAGTTTCTCATGGTTAAATGTAGACATTTTTATCTGCCGCGGGAGTTCACTTCCACCATAATAACCACAGTCTATATTCCACCGGATGCTAATGCTAAGCTTGCTTTGAATGAACTTCATGCAGCCATTAGTAAACAACAGACTGCTCACCCGGAGGCTGCTTTTATTGTCGCGGGTGATTTTAATCACTGCAAATTAAAGTCAGTGCTCCCCAAATTCCATCCGCATGTTTCCAGCCACACCAGAGGAGACAAAACTCTGGATCATGTTTACACAAACATTGATGGAGCTTACTGCACCTTGGACAGTCTGATCACCTTTCTTTGTTTCTCACCCCTAAGTATTCACCCCTCATCAACCTTGTGAAACCATCAGTGAGGACAATCAAAGTGTGGCCATCTGGAGCAGACTCTTTACTTCAGGACAGGTTTCAACACACTGACTGGAGTATGTTTGCTTCTCAGGCTGACTGTGGCTCTCACACGGACATTGACATCTATACCTCCTCTGTACTGAATCACATCAACACCACCATTGACAGTGTTACAACAGAAAAACCGATAACAACACACCCTAATCAGAAGCCATGGATGAACAAGGAGGTGCGACTTCTGCTGAAAGCCCGCAACACTGCCTTCAGGTCAGATGACGCTCAGGCCTACAGTAAATCCAGGGCTAACCTGAAAAGGGGCATCAAAAAGGCCAAGTACTGCTACAAGCTGAGGGTAGAGGAACACTTTTCCAACTCGGACCCCCGACGCATGTGGCAGCGCATCCAGATCATCAGTGACTACAAGTCAAGCAACTCCACTCCAACGGTCACGGACGTCTCCTTCCTTAACGAGCTAAATGACTTTATACTCGCTTCGCAAGGCTGCTGGCCGGGACGGCATTCCTGGACGTGTGCTCAGGGCATGTGCCGAGCAGCTTGCAGGGGTCTTCACAGACATTTTCAACCTGTCCCTCACCCAAGCAACTGTGCCAACATGTTTTAAGTCCACATCTATTGTGCCAGTACCGAAACACTCCTCCCCAATGTGCCTGAATGACTATCGCCCCGTAGCACTCACACCCATCATTATGAAGTGCTTTGAGCGACTGGTCCTAGCACACCTCAGACTGCCTGCCACCCACACTGGACCCACATCAATTTGCCTTCTGCAGAAATAGGAGCACAGAGGATGCAGTATGTACAGTGCTGCACTCTGCACTCACACACTTGGACAATAACAACACGTGTTAGGATGTTGTTTGTTGACTTCAGTTCAGCATTTAACACCGTCATTCCCTCCAAGTTGACCGAAAAACTTAGAGACCTGGAGATTAACAACTGGATTATGGACTTTCTGACCAACAGGCCTCAGCATGTTAGGTCAGGCCACACCCACTCCACCACCACCACCCTCTTAGCAGCGGCGTACCACAGGGCTGTGTGCTGAGCCCATTCCTGTACTCCCTCTACACCCACGACTGCAAGCCTGTGCATGGATCCAACTCCATCATGAAGTTTGCAGACGACACCACGGTGATTGGCCTCATCAGTGACAACGATGAGACTGCCTACAGGGAAGAGTTACAGCACCTGGCTGACAATAACCTGCTCCTTAACACCAGTAAGACAAAGGAGCTCATTGTGGACTTCAGGAAGAAGAAATGAAGCACGCATGACCCTATCCACATTAACAGGATGGTTGTTGAATGTGTCTCCAGCTTCAGGCATAGATGGACACTTGGTCATGACAAGGCAGGCTAGGAGTTCAGGTTCTGCCTCCTTAGCCAAGACAGGGTAGATAGAGAGAGTTCAAGCAGACGCTTCCACCTCAGGATGAACTGTAGCGGTTGCCGCCACCGAGGCACAAGCTGGAGAAGTATGAGCGGCCCAAACACACAAGATGGTGGTAGTCATCACATACAGCCAGAGGTGTAAACAGTACACCGTAAAAAAAAAATCGCAGAAAACAATGCATTCTGGGTAATATTTGACGTTTTTGATAAAGTGGCTCACAGAAATATACCGTGAATTAACAGCACTTAAAATCAATCTCAACAGATTGTTTTATATTTTTATTATGGTATCTATGTGCTTCTACAGCATGAGATCATCAGTGTTATGATGGCCAGAAAATACGAAGGACTGTTAAAAACAGTTTGTGAGCAAAACATTTTGAGCTACTATTACATTCAGTCACAGGACATCAAGAATCGATGTGTGAATCTCAACAATGGTGACAATCAAAGCTTCATGCTGCAATACATGCAAAAATCGTCCATGACTCCCAGCATGCATTGCGGCATGAATAAGTTATGTCGCTAGTCGTTTTCTGGTTATTTTCTTTCATTCTTACTGTTTGCCTTTATATTCACTGTTGTTTTTATGTCGACTTTTAGTAGCGTGTTTTATGATGTTCAGAGTTGATCTTCTGCCACCGCTCTTTTCCGTGGGGTGTATCGTCTGAACTAAGCTGGAGGATGACATCACTGTTCTCACCAGAGCTGCTCTATATCTATATTGAAGTCATTTCATAATTGATGAACTACACAGTTACTGAACTAAACTAAACACTGAACTGATTTGAACCGAATAATGACTGAAACAACCTATATTATATAAAGTGCTATAGAAATAAAAATGACTTGACTTGACATAAAATGAAGCTACAATAATTATAATAATATGACAATATTGAACAGGAGGTTCATCATCTCAGCCATCATCTGAGAGAGGCCTTCTGTCAGTGCCAAGATTTTGGCCATCAGGATTTCAAGGGTAGGTTGAAGGGTGCCGTAGAAACGGTCGTCTTCACCTTGAAGTATATCCAGTGCCATACAGACAGGCTTCAGAACCTTGCAGAATTCTTTAAGGAACTGGTACTCTCTCTCCGTAATGCATCTAATGCCAAGGCGAGTGCAAAGTTGATTGAGGTCCACTAAGGGCATGTCTGAGACTCTGCTCAGCGCGTCACCAAACGAGTTCCACCTTGCAGTTGAAAGGACCAGCAACTTTTTTCGCTGAATTCCTGCAGACTCTCTGATGCCACAGTTGATGGACTAACTTTTGACCACAAAGCCGAACACTTCCAGTTACACTCCTGTACACTGCTTTGCAATCTGCCTTCGCTGTCAAAAATGTAACTATGTCGCTCGTGCATACAAGGTTAAGGGTGTGGGATGCACACATTTCGCTCTCGTAAAACTTTGTTCAAGTCCGTAAAGATGACCTCGTCTTCATCATTCTCTGCGTTATTAAAACATTCTGAAGTTCGAGCTGTTGTCAGTGACCTGTGAGCTGTGAATTCGCTCTATCTCTGCTGCGATGGCATCGTACGCGTGTCTCCCACGAAGAGGAAGGCGATTACAACTTTTTGGCGATGCAGAGTAGCAGGATCGATTCACAGAAAACTTTTATTCTGAGCAGTCCACAGATCTGCAGTGGGGGAAATATATTCCAGGTCGGCAAAAGTGTTCTTCAGTTCTGGCTCCGTTTCCATATATGCCTTGTCCAAAAAGCGAGATTTTGCTGATGAGATTATGGATTGTTGGCGCCTTCAGAGTGGACAACGGCATCTCCTCAACAATAAAAGCAGCAACCAATTTGTTGAGTTCAGTCGAACTAATTGTTTTACCTGGTGATGAACGTGAACTGAAACAATGTTGTTGTTTATCTTGAGGCGGGGTTCACGTCTCTTCCAACTCTGTAGTGCTGTGCTTTGCTTGCAGATGTTTTTTTTTAATTTGAAGTGGTGTTTTTTGCAGTCGACAAGAGCTTTTCACCAACACGTAATCTACACTGAACAATTATTCCCTTCTTCGACGATTTCAATATAACGAGAAAGAGTGTTCTACATGAATACATACATTTTTAATTCAGTACTTTTTTTAAATGCAAACTAATTCAACTGAAAAGTAACTCGCATTACTTTTTTTTTTAAAAAGTAACTCAAATATCAATGTATTGATTATGTATCAATGCATTACTTGTAACCCCCAACACTGTCTATAACCCAGGGGACGTAACACAAGGGTAACATCTTGCAGTACTCCATACTGAACTTGTGATTGATATGATATCTCTTCATTTACTGCTACAAATCGATACTGGTCAGATAAGTATGAATTGAACGATGCCAGTGCAATTCCATGAATGCCAAAGTCATTTTCAAGTCCATTCAAAAGAATGCTGTGGTCGATTAGAATTAAATGCAAAACTAATAAGACATATACCACCATGATCTGATAGGAGCAAGTCATTTGTGAGAGCAGTCTTTATGATACGGTCTAAATCCTGACTGGAAATCCTCACAGATATCATTTCTTTCTAAAACATAGTTGTGAGGATACTGCCGTTGCTAGTATTTTTGACAGAAAAGGGAGATTATAGGTCAGTTTCTAATGAACTAATTCTCTAGAATCAAGATGTGCTTTTTTTAAATGAAGTTGTTTAAGCTGAAAACTCATCTCTTTTGTGAGCACTTAGCCCCATCCTTAAAAAAGACAACAACAAAAAAACTCCTATCTTTAATCCCTCTAATCCTAATAAAATATTAGCTGAAGAACTCAAGCAATATACAAACTAATGTAACTTCAGCTAACATTAACACGAGACCAAGAACTGATGAAAACTGAAGACTTAAATACACAGAGTAAGCAAAGTTTGGAGTTCAGGGTCTATCTATAGATCCAGAGGTCTGTTGCATGAGGTACAGGTAGTTGAACAAAGTAGATTTAGAGTTGACAACTTTAACAACTCATGTCAGTCCAAATGCTGTCAGAAAGACAGTCTGACGTTGTTCTGTCTATGGATGTAGACGAACTTAGGCTACCCTTCCAAAAGATCATATTGCATTGCTGATTTTATTTTTAATGACATGAATGTTTTCATTTGTTTTCTCACTTCATGGTGGACTTTTTTTTTTTTTTAATTAAAAGTTAAAAAACAAAAAAAAAAATTCCTTAATAAAGGGCATATTAAACATACTGTCAATACAGACAATCTAGACAGTTTGATTGACAGGCGATCTGACCAATCATAACCCTGAATCCGCCATTTTGTCATCAAAGCGGTCAGGGGAGTTAGTAGATTAACGTTGGTGAACTTGAATCACGTCTTGAAACTACATTCCTTCTGATGTTCATTCATGTTTATTTGATGCTATAAATGAACTAGTATGAAGAGATGATCGGTTCACGAGGAGCTACAGCGATCTGTCACCACACATTAAACACACACTAGACGCTATTTATTGATTCAACTGCTTTAAAACATTACTATATTTTAAATATGAAACTGTTTCATACGTTGTCAGTGTCCTCTTTGCTCCAGGATGTATTTTTCACTTTGTGAGAACATGATGTGTGGCGTCAGAGCGCATAGCAACAGTAACTAAAGGGGGCGGGGCTTTGCGAAGGGTCAATTTCAGTAATATAAGGGTTGTCTGTATTCTAAATGAATATTAATGAACATGATTTGGTTAATTAAAATGATTTGAAATAAAATAACTCTTCAGGGATTGACTTGATAGGTACTGTAGAACTTATTTTATAGTTCCTGACTACCATAATATGCAAACAATATATTATTACTTTTTTTTTTTTTATCATACTCACTTCAGTTTAGAGCTGTCCAGTGAGTCACGAAATCAATCTGTGAAATAGAAGGCTAGAACATCCTTCATGGAAGAGTTCGCAAAGCATAATGGGTAATTTTGGCCTCTGTGAAAATAATGTGAGAATTAAAAATACAAACACTGACTATTAGTGTGGCACGTGCGTGTCGAGCACCTTTTGGATTAGGATGCTGCTTTCGAGTTTCAGTCGCTGACTTTGTAGGTATTGGACAGTGAGTCCTTCACTAGGCTTTGAAACAGACATTGTCTTATTCTTTCTCAATTAGCTGACCAGAGAATGTCCTTAAGGAACATCTATTGAACGCAGCAACCACGTCCTCTGTTCCGTTGACATTGACCACTTCCTCAGTAAGTGTGTGTGTGCATAATTACAAGCTGGGAACCTTCACGATTGTCTGGCTGCTGACAAGGAGTGTGTGTATGTGTTAGCGGTCAGATAATGTCACAGTGTGACAGAAGTGAGAGTGTTGGAGACAGAGAGGAAATGAGAATAAGGTCTCAGTCTTCTGCTCTTTACTCCAAAGCTCACAAGAGAACACTCACACACAAACAGCATGTGACCGGATGACCATGTGCTAGTCACACTGAACGTGTGTTTTCTCTCGCAGTGACGTTGCTTAAATCATTGAAAACTAGGTATTGCTTTCGCTTAAAAAAAACCCTGCATGTGTGCATCAGATGTAAAAACTGAAAATAAAAATGTGCACATATAATTGTGAAAGTATTTAGACTCGTTTACATATTACGCTGCAGTCTTTTGATCAAAGGCTTTCCCTTTTTTCATATCTATCTACACTTTATACCCCATAATGAGCCAGCAAAATCCAGATTTGTGATAACTTTGATGATTTCACCATTCAGTCGAGGCAGACTTTTGGTCATTTTATGGATCATTATTCTCCATTCTTTACGATCTTTCACTGCTTTTTCAATTCTTTCATAAACATGTTCATGTCACCCAAGACATTTGTTTGTGATCCATAAAATAGTGGAGTAGTTTGACGTTTCTCCTCCCCATTTATCCCGGCGTGCGACCGACATGTAGCTGTCGCCAACTACACGGCTGAAGTTGCAAATGTAGAACAGAACAGAAAGTATCACATTGCATAAGAATCCAGACCCTTAAATCAGTACTTGAAGTCGTTTTGGGTTTGATGTGACAGACTTTACACACCTGGATTCTGTCAGGTCAGCGCTTTTCAGGTGTCTCCAGAGATATTGAGTTGGAGTGGAGGCTGGATCACTGATTCCACCAGTCTGCTTCAGCGTTGGGATGGTATTGTGCAGGTGACGAGCGGTGCCTGGTGTCCTCCAGATATGACGCTCGAGGGTCATCAGGCCAGAAGATTTTGCCTCTCAGTCTGAGAGCCCTTTAGGTGCTTTTTTGCATATTTCATGCTGAGGAGACTCTTCCATGAAGCTCAGAACTGTGGTGAGCTGCAGTCCTGGTTGTCCTTCTGTAAGTTTCTCCCCTCTCCACAAACGATCTCTGGCGCTCAACCAGAGCAACCATTGGCATCTTGGTCACTTCTCTTGATCACCTCACCTCCCTTAGTTGTTCCAAACTTATTCCTTTAATGAATTATGGACATCACTGTGCTCTTGTGAACCTTTAAAGATGACCTATTATCAGGGCTGGGTCGGTTACTTTTAAAATGTATTTCACTACAGATTACAAAAATCATGCTTTAAAAAGTCATTTGTAACGTATTTCGTTACATTACTCAAGTTTAGTAACTTAATCTAAATACTTTAGAATACTTTGGAATACTAATAAGTGTGGAACAAACACAAAAAAGGTCATTGAGAGTTTTTATCTCACAATTCTGACTTTTTCCCTCAGAATTGTGTGATATAAAGTTGCAATTGTGAGTTATGAAGTCAGAATTATGAGATATAAACTCACAATATTGAGAAAAGTCAGAATTATGAGATATAAACTCGCAATATTGAGAAAAGTCAGAATTATGAGATATAAACTCACAATATTGAGAAAAGTCAGAATTATGAGATATAAACTCACAATATTGAGAAAAGTCAGAATTATGAGATATAAGCTCACAATATTGAGAAAAGTCAGAATTATGAGATATAAACTCACAATATTGAGAAAAGTCAGAATTATGAGATATAAACTCACAATATTGAGAAAAGTCAGAATTATGAGATATAAACTCTCAATATTGAGAAAAGTCAAAATTATGAGATATAAACTCACAATATTGAGAAAAGTCAGAATTATGAGATATAAACTCACAATATTGAGAAAAGTCAGAATTATGAGATATAAACTCACAATATTGAGAAAAGTCAGAATTATGAGATATAAACTCACATACTAAATTCTCAATTGCAAGAAAAAGTCAGTATTGCAAGTTTATATCTCCCAATTCTGACTTTATAACTTGCAATTGTGAGTTTAAATCTCGCAATTCTGAGAAAAAGAAGTCAGAATTGTGAAACACAAACTCACAATTGTGAGGGAAAAAACAAATTGTGAGAAAAAGTTGCAGTGAGTGAATTATAAAATGACTCACAAAACATGAAAACAGTGGAAAACATGAAACTTAACTCTTTTTCAGACGGTCAGAGTCAGAGAATCACCAATCGCTGTTTAAATGACATTAAAACTCAAAGTAATCACTTTGGTAATCTAAAACACTTTTCAGATGTAACTGTAATCTGATTACCACCCATTTAAAATGTAACTGTAATGAAACAGTTACTCAAATTTTGTATTTTCAATACGTAACTAAGTTACTTGTATTTCGTTACTCCCCAACCCTGCCTATTATTATGTGAAATTCACTTTTATATTGTTTCTGAACATACTCCTGTGTCTGCAGTGTGAACACAACCAACCTATACTGTGGTAAAAATCCATCCACTCCATTTTTTACTTTCCACATAAATCTGAACGTATTTAGGAATGTACTCCAATTTAACGGAACAGGCCCCGCCCACAACTGGTGAATTTAGCTTACACAGCATTCAAGGAAGAAACGCATGCAAGTTTTTCAGTCAAGAGCAGTGAGTGATTTCCTGTTTTTCTTTTGTTGTTTGTTTCATATGAACAGCAGTAGGTACTGTATATTACGCTACTGTCACTTTAACACACCGATCTAATATATACATGTGATTACTTGCTGTTTATGTTCACAGATGTAGCTGACTATGTGAACTTTGTGTGTTTTTGACATTGCAATAAGATGTGGAAGAGAACGTGCTGTTTTCATGCATGTATCTTTAAATGCAAATGAGCTGCTGCTCCCCGCCCCCCTTTTCCAGAAGGGGGCTTAGCCTTACAGCTCATGCCAAAAACTACTTTTGATTAGTTTAGAATATCATGTAGTTCTTCGTCATCATGAAAGTTAATTCTTTAAACTGCTGATGTACGGTGTCAGAGGACGCGTCCTGCGAGTATTAAACAAAGTTCTTTATTTTAAAACAAGATATCTATTTGCAGATAGGGTTGATATACTGTATTTTTTAGATATCAACCACATACAACCAAGCTACCACTCAGAACACACACTAGTACTTGGATTTTATGATTTTGAACATGATTTCATTTGTCAAGCTTCATCTGTGGGATCTGCAATTTTGTAGGTAAACAGGTAAAGTTTTAGTCGTATAGCAAACAAATCATGAAATCACCAAACCTTTCCTTTGTTGAGGCAAATATTGGTGAAATTACTTTAAACGCAACTATATTCTTACGTAATAGTTCAGAGTATTAAGTAGTTCACTGGGACTAACTAAATGTCTTACCTGCTATATTCAACACAGTGCCACGAATAGTGGATCCCAACAAAACTAAAATGCTTTTTGACTTGTAAACGTACTCAGATAAGTATATAAAAAGTTTAAATGTAAAGCAGAGCATGTGGACAAGCTGGTGCATGTGGCATTGCAGCCAATGGTGTGAGCTGCTGGATGGAAGCATGTAGTGAAGCAGCCAATCAAAGCAGCCCTTGGCTGGGATGAGAGGAGGAAGTGGCCAATGGGGCACGGGCAGTGCCGGTACATTCCCCAGCTCTTAAGAGGTTAATGAGCAAAGCTGCTCGGCTTCCTGCCAGCACGTCCAGCAGCTCAGAGACGTTCCCACAATGAGTGAAAGCTGTATCACGACAGGACTGAGTCTAATTATACACCCACAGAGAGAGGGAGAAATAGGAGGGGGTCACAAAGGGCGAGCTGAAGTGTGTGAGTCTGAGCGAGAGAGAGAGAGAGAGAGAGAGAGAGAGCAGCGGGCGAGACAGAAAAATACAGAAGATACAGCAAAAGAGTGACTAGGTGAGGACAAGATAAGGAAAAAGACATAGTTTACAGCATCATGCTGGATATCCCCGTCTGCTGTGCCGCTGCTGCTGCTCTCCCATGATCACTCAGTGTATCTCTCACCATAAAAAGACACCCGAAGAGGTAGGACACTTCTGCATGTGTGTGCTCGTGTTGACAAGTGCGTTGTCGAGCGTCTTCCAGACATACGGGAGTGTGTGGGGTATGTCGTGTGGATATTTGAGCAATGACAAGACAATGTGTGACTCAAAGTGTGTGTGTTCTTCAAAGTCTCCAGCTTTATGTGAAACGTGCAAAGACAGGATTTGTAATTGACCACATTTCGAGGAGAGCAGTGAAACTGTTAGAAAGAGGCAGATAAAGGAAGCCGACGGGCCTCAAACAAGGCATGACTGATCGGTCTGTGTGTCCTGAACAGTCAAAGTGAAACATGCAGTTGTTTTATTATGAAAGTATTTCTGCCAAATCTAATGCTTTAAATGACTTTCTCTGTTGTTGATTCAGGCATATTTTGGATTTCAAATCCAGAACTGACCTTTGTCAGGCATGCTTAACAGTTCATCGTTATTTTTGTTTTTACATTTGTTAGACTTTTATTAGATATAACACAAATGCACATTTTTCATAGTGAATTTTTAATATATAAAGCATATATCATCAGATGGGTTTTTTATAATGTAGCCTATATATTCATATTGGGATATGTTATATTTTTTATATATATGTGATATGAAATGCAAACCCGTATTTATAGTCTAAGATCTTCTCTGTACTGTCAGTGATTCTCAGACGCTGCTGCCTCTTTAAGATGTCTATTTTTACAGTAGCATTCACACACGTGTGTGTGTGTGTGTGTGTGTGTGTGAGGTGGAGGCAGAGAGTGAGTCTGTGGGTGTGTGAATAGAGTAATTTTGCTGGTTTGTGCTTCTCTATGACAGACTTTGGCTGAGAAGTGTCTGCTGGTTAGTTAATCGCTTGTTCTGCGAGTTAGTCGCTCACGAGAGCGTACGCGATGTTGTTTTAATCAGTGTTTTGTCTCGTTTACCTGTAAAAAAAATATATGGAAACATCCTTAAAACAAGAGAATCGTGAATTAAGTTTAATTTAGTTTTTAAAACACACATTTAATTTTAATTTAATTAGGTTTATGCTTAATAGAAAAAAAAAGCGTGATAAAATATATTTTCACTAAAAAGTAAAATCCACTAAAAGTAAAAAAAAAAAATTCACTAAAAGTAATCTTTTAAAGTAATGTACCTTGTTATAAGGAAGTTTGTTGAAATAACAATAGCATAATCAGGCTGACATATGCAAGAATCTTATGCTATTAATCTCATATTTTTATTTTACGCTGTAAGCAGCAAATTTTAATTTTGACATGAGTCTTATTTCATTCAAATGAATGTGATTGTTTTAGAATCATGACTCATTTATCACTGACGACGATCCACCATATAGTTTTTTATTTCATTCGTTTCACACAGTCATTTTACTCATCCGTTTACTCATTCATTTATTCACTCATTACTCACACATGCATAAAAAGTCCCCCGAATACTCACACACTACAATAAACATTTGTTTTAGGTTCAATTTGTATATGAATGAAAGTGTGAATAAAGTACCATATGGACACAATTAAACCTAAATGAATGATTCCAGTTCCAGCCAATCCATGAATCGATCCGTATGGATCATGTGTTCCAGAGGCAGCGATGCACATGTTGAGGTTCATCATGTTAACAGCAGTAAAGCCACTATGGCATCATGCAAATACACTAATTTAGGCTAATCAAGACAGGATTGCGTGTGTGTGTGTGTGTGTAGGGCACGTGGTGGCCTCAATGATGAAGATCTACAGAGATCAGGATTTCTGTAAGAGCGTCACTGATCTGATACAGCACATAAGAGCACTTCCCCGTAATCCTGGATGACCTTAACTTCCAGAGGTTCACATACTAAACCATTATTCAATGATCTCACCTTTTTTTTTCCTTGTGTAAGAATGTGTAATATGTTCGGTTCACTTTATTTAACCACGCGCAATAATGAAACAACCACACCTATAATAATATGTAGGTAACACTTTATTTTACAGTGTCATTGTTATATGTATTTACTGTAGTAATAACTAGGAATTATGCATAATTACATGCAAATAACCCTAAACCAAACCCTCATCCTAAGTACAGGTAGTTAGTTGTTATTACTCAGTAATTAAATGTATAATTACACTGTAATACTGACACCTTAAAATAAAGTGTAACCAATATTTATTTTAAATTAAGAAAAAGTGCTTATAGAAAAATGAAAAATGATTATATTAACATATTGCCTATTATATTGATGGTCCCTGTAGACAGCATTCGAGTTATTCAATAAAGAATATAAAACATTTGTATATATCCCATCCAACAATCTTTTAAATCCATTCACTGATCATTTTATACATATATATTTATATCATTACTACTGTTATTGGTTAGATTTTTTATTCATTAAGTATTTGCTTTATTTTCCCATTAATTTCCTGCACGTGATAATATAGAGAAAGTAAAGTTATAAATACTGTAAATGCCCCGATCATGCCAATAAAGTTTGGACTTTATGACTGTATTTATTTAGACTAGACCAGAGGCCTATGCATAACGTTCATTAGTTAACATGAACTAATAATGAACTGCACATTTATTAATCTTTGTTAATGTTAATTTATTAAAATCTTGTTAACATTAGTTAATGCACTGAACTAACACGAACAAACAATGAACAACTGTGTTTACATTAACTAACATTAACAAAGATTAGTAAATACAGTAACAAATGTGTTTCTCATGGTTAGTTCATGTTAGTTAATACATCAATTAATGTTTAACTAATGAATCTTACTGTAAAGTGTTAGCAACATGTCTTGTATATATTTTATGTTCTTCACATTGTTTTATCATTTATTGATGATAACAAACTTCATTCGAATGCTGTCTATAGGCGACATCGTGCGCAATATAATATAGGTTAATATAATAATTTCTTAATTCTGCCATTATTAAAAACAAGTAATATTATTAGCCTATCCAGAGCCGTTTGTTTCAGGTTTGTTCACGAATTTAATTTGCGGCCATGAGAAAAATATGTCGTTCTCTCAATATAGGATCTCGAGGTCACAACTTCACATCTCGAAGGATGTCGTTACTAAGACAAAATGATCTTGTGGGACTTAATCGTGTGAATATGTCATGACCCCAACAAAACTGAACTGAGCATGTCCCTTCCCAGCCACCATAGATTACAGTCGACTTTATCTTAACAACTGTAAAATTTCAGTAAAAAAACAACTTGCATACTAACATGCAAAATCCTCAGAGAGACAATTAAAGTTGGGTAAAAATGGTAATTAAAAGCTAATTAAAGTGACCCTTCGCAAACAGTTTGATTGACAGGCAATCTGACCAATCATAACCCTGAATCCGCCATTTTGTCATCAAAGCGGTCAGGGGAGTTAGTAGATTAACGTTGGTGAACTTGAATCACGTCTTGAAACAACATTCCTTCTGATGTTCATTCATGTTTATTTGATGCTATAAATGAACTAGTATGAAGAGATGATCGCTTCACGAGGAGCTACAGCGATCTGTCACCACACATTAAACACACACTAGACGCTATTTATTGATTCAACTTCTTTAAAATATTACAATATTTTAAATATGAAACTGTTTCATACGTTGTCAGTGTCCTCTTTCGATGTATTTTTCACTGCGTGAAAACATGATGTGTGGCGTGAGACACATAGCAACAGTAACTAAAGGGGGCGGAGCTTTGTGAACGGTCAACCAGTCAGATGCTTGTTACACATCTTCAGACATACATAGCTGTTTTACTATCATCAGCCAATAAGATGCTGTCTTACCGGTGTTCAACCAATCAGCCAAATCTTCATCTGCTCCAGACGCTGTTTGACACTCATCAGCCAATCAGAAGCTGTATTGCACATCTTCAGCCAGTCTATTTTCAGATAAATAAATAAATTAAAGTTTAACTTTACAAATTATTAAAGTAAATAATAAAATAAAGTCTGTGTTATACTGTTACCCTGCTGTTTGTTTGTTTCGGTATTACAGTCTCTGATAAGTGATGATATTGTGCTGAAATTGTGAGTGTAAAAGCTTGTGTGTGATCAGACTCGTGTGTGTAGTCAATCCTCAACATATAATCTACTGTATGTACAGTATCACTATATTATATTAAAAGCATCAGGAATGAATTGCTGTTTTGGAAATGATCTAATCTTATTTAGTGCACTATACAGGGTGTCGGCCATTTTGTAGTGCTGTCTGAATGCTTTGTTTGTTCGTTTATACCCACAATGCACTCTGATTACATTATTGGATGCACACTTGCTGAAGCACGGTTTCCCACAATCCAACGCGGAGAGCGGAAGACAAACTGTACGAATGAGTGAGCAAGTTTATCCTTTTGTCATGAATCATGACTTGATTTACAACTTATTAAGGCAATATTACATGGATTAATTTCTAAATTAAATGAAATATGGATAAGGTAATAATGATTTTTTTAAGGCATTAACTTAGATTAATGTGTGAAGTGTTACTTTAATTCAGTGAGATGACATTGTTATTAATTCACAAGTTTGTATGAAGGATTTATGTAAAAAATATTCAGTTTTCACCTGTAAATAACTCAATTATTCTAATTTATTCAAGTAATCAGAGCAGAGCGTTGTGCCCTTTATCATATATTACCTGAGGAGAATAAAACAATACATACATACAGTGTAGATTTGATAATATCAACATATTCTGGTTTTATTGCAGTTATTATTATTATGAAATCAAATTTAGCCTGTATTCACACCATCTGTGAAATCACAAAGCTGGTATGAGGTTTGTATAATTACAATATAAACTAATTTACTATAATAATAACTAATATTCATTACTAAATCAGGTACATGTAAGATAAATGTACATGTTTCATGAAGCAGCTACAGATCTGCAATGTAATATTAATAAGCGTCCAAATTCACATGCTTATTTCCCATACAGCGGACTCAAATGTAATTCGCTATAGGGAATAGTGAACGAGCGAGTGATTTCGAAGACAGTATTTGTTACATTGATTCAGGGAATCAATAAAATAATAATAATGATAGCAAATCAAATAATAGCAAATTCCATAAAGGCAACATCTAAACATCAAACCTTAATCAGCAGCAGTCCAGGATGAAATTAGGCAGCTCGTGAAAGTGGCTTAGATGCTGCAGCCCTATTTATACCGTCAGGACTCACCCAGCGCTTTGAAGAGAGCTTTACACCCAGAACTCAACTAATCCTGCTTTGGCCTCGACCATCAGAGGATTAGCAATGCTATCTCTCGCTCTATCTCTTTTCCTCTCAATGGATCATTGATTGTTTCAGTGCAGTTGGCACTCAAGTCAATTTGTTTAATACCTTACTTGTTTAAACATACTAGCGATACATCAAAATGCTATTTGTTAGTAGTTCTTGTTAAGGCGAGCATTACAATCACTAATTGTGCTCAGGAGTTTGTTTCAAATCATTAACCTTAAGAATTAACTTTGGCACATAGTCCTGCACTGTTGGTCATGAATGATGCACATCAAAAATGAAAATCAGGTGAACAAAAACAACAAAATTGCATCTAGCGAGTAGTAAATGCGGAGGAGAAAACCCATTGTAATTTTTGAGACACTGCTGTTGTTCTGTCACTGAATGCAGTTTTATGAGTTCATCAGTTCTTTAAACCTCAAAACTTATAACATTTTCCGAGCGGTGCGCTCATGTGCGACAGCAGCCTTACCTCAGAAAGTCCTTCTAACATCTGAACCGGCTCTGATGCCTCTGTGGTTAAATCTGAGATGTAATGTGTTTTGGATTTATCTAACGGGCAGTGATCTCTCATCAAGAATATATGACTTTTTCCAGGGAAAATCATTTTGTTACGTTTCATAACTTTATGTTTTTATTTAACTTTAAGCATTGCACTGAATAGTTTGCTTGTCTGTTTTCTATTGTACACACTTCTTATGCTTGCACAATAATGAACAATAATTGTTCATTAGCTCTTATTGTTGAATAAATAATATTTTATATAAATAATAGTGGAGTTTTCAGTGGAGTGGCACAGAGAATCAACAGCCCAATCTCATTTGATCAGTCATTACACTGGAATGTCTGCATCATGTCAAATATTTCATGATAAAAACACGAGTGTTGTGGCCAGTGGGACGGCAGGGATTTTGTCCATGGTGGTTTCCGGAAGATATTAACAGAGCAGTTGATGTTCCTCACTGTCTTCCATAGTATTTTTGTCCACACTATAGAAGTCAATATCTTCTTTTGAGTTCAGAAGAAATACATTTATACAGGTTTGAAGCAATTTTCATTTTCGAGCGATCTATTACACTGATATGCTTTCATTCAGTCGGTTCATCAAATGCTGATTCATTCAGGAAAGGCTTTAAACAGGGAAATTCTTTAATACTCTAATACACGAATAAGTTCACTGAAGCAGCCCGAGTTTTTTTTTTTTAATTCTCGAGAATTATCAAGAGAGACTCGTGTGCGTCTCTGTTCAACCATCGATGACAGATTTGAATATGGCGGAAGAAAAAAGCAGGGTTCTTTAAGACACTCCATGGTTGATTCTTATTGTTTTACAGTCTTGTGCAGTTATACTGTCGCATATAAGCAATATCACACTCGCATTCATGTGATATTACCTGCGGCAGTTTTATTTTATTGCATGTACTTTCATTTAGCATGTATTGCAAATAAATGCTCTTATCTGTTTTTGATGGGACTCTTCGAGCGAGTTGCCGAGGCGGAATCTTCCCAATTATTTGCAGGTGAGGATTTGTTCATACATTTGCAAACATTGCTACGATTTCCACGAGTGAGTGGAAAAAGCCAATAACAGAGTCACAATAACAATTGTTAAAGTCACGCTATTGCAAGGCTTTAAAGACTATTAAAGAAAAAATATGATATCATTTACAAATGTAAAAAAAAAACATTGCATATTCGCACTACAACTTTTTATTAAATGCGTGAAAAAACAAACTTTATTTGAAGTGGTGAAATATAACTTGGTATGAGTTTGATTTTATCGGTTATGTTTTGCATTCCTCATGTCCTTAAAGTATGCAGTATCCACTTTTACTATTACTGAAGTTTAAAAAAGTTGTTGAGCAGGTAAATTAGCTACGAGATTGTTAGATAGAATCCAGAACAAGGCTTCAAATAGTGTGAAAGATTGTGTAACTGCTTTTACATTTGAAGATGAGATGAAGCGCAACAAGAAGTTTGTTGTTTCGCCAGAAGAATCCGATAATATTCTTGATTAATTTGCATGACCTTGAAATCTGTCTCCTTTTGGCTTCACAAACAGATTTGATGACTGTATATGTATTGCTTGGTCTATGATCAGTGTTTCCTGGAAGGCCCATGTAAAGCTCCGATTTAGCTCCAAACTGCCCCTACACATAATACCTCAATGTTTTCAGAGCATTACAGTTTGGGAAGTGAGAAATGCATTGGTAAACTTTTAAAGACACTGCTCTAGCCATGTGCTTTACATTATGCAAATGAGTTCCACAGGGCAAAGATGCCAGCAGCCAATCGCAGCACTCGAATGGAGAAGCTCCAAATTGCAGTCTCCTTCCCATTGGAAAAGGACAAAATGTGCCCTTTCAACAGACACTGCTTGTTCTGAGTCTGCCATCCTGTGAGACAATAACAGATACATCGACCCATTCTGAGTCTCTGGCCTTTGACGGAAGAGACGGCAAAAGATTTCATGATCCGAGTCTACAGCTTGTGATAATCCGTTCTGAGCCTCCAGTCTGTGAGGAAAGAGACGTTAACAAACAAACGTTTAGGGTCTTTGTCCAGTGAGACAGTAACAGATCGCCACGAGTCTCTGTGCCAGAGAGCGAATTTACTAAGTAGTAGTAGTAGGGCCTTATGGTGAGGGAGTCAGGCTTGTAACCTGAAGGTTGTTGGTTCGATTCCCACGCCGGCAGGAATTGAAGGTGGGGATTGTGAATGAAACTAAGTCTCACTTGTAAGTCGCTTCGGATAAAAGCATCTGCTAAATGACTAAAATGTAAAATGTATACTAATTTCTGAGCATCTTTCCCCGAGAGACACAACTGCAAGAAGGTAAAGCTCTGGCTAACAAACCTTCTCTTAAAGATACCTTCATGCTCCAGCATCCCACAGAGCTTCATGTTCAAGGCTGTTGAAACAGATTCCAGCTCCTCTACCCTCCGTCGTCATCCGGCACAACCGGTGGAAGACGTCACTGTCATCGCACTCGTTCCTCTTTTCAGAGACCTTGGCATTGTTGTAGATTTCTAGTGTATGATCTTCTAATTTGCATTAGATAATGTTAGCTCATAACGAATACTCTTTCATTAGCTTGATGCATAATAAGGTTCTTCTCATGATGTGAAGCCATAGCCACACCCAACAATATCACTTGAATTTTATGCATCTTAATTCCTTTATGATTCATGGTATCCATTAAATAGTTGCGTTGGTTCATCTTTTTGTCAATGAAATTTGTTTTGTGACACAAAACATAAGTGAGTTTAAGTTAAACTGCGACGCTATTCCCAAGCTAAACAACTGAGCTATTGTAAAACACAGGTTCGATCTGTGCTCCTGGAGAGATCCCTTCCTGCAGATTTCAGGTCCAGCACACCTTTTCAAGTAACCAATTTCTCGGTTTAGGTTGGAGCTGAACTCTGCAGGATGTGGAGACAGGTCATACCACTGAACATATATTACCATTCATTATCTTTTCCATTCAGAAGTAACACGGTTTCATATAATTGAATTGCTCCACGCAGCTGCAGTGATGGTTATTCTTGGGTGGCTGATTATAATCCCTGCATCAGATCCACTAAAATAGTCCTGAGGCAAGAGTTGAAGCAACTGCTCATGATGAATGCTATAAACTAGTGGAGGTTTAGTGGAGTTAAGGCCACACATCTACTAGCTCGTAGGTCTTCAGTATTACTGAATTACTACCAGACATGTTTCCAACCGAGACTATCAATTCTAGAAATACTTCTAGGAATACTTTTAGCTGTGTTGCTGTTTGTCATGAGTAAGTAAGTGAACAGGCTAACATTCGTTCAAGAGCAAACACGAGGGTTTTTTGATGCACACATTTAAAACATATAAATTACATCTAAATTGTGCATCCTTCTGTGTTTCTGTATCCAGCTCTCCAGATTCATTTGACAGCTTTGTTGATTATAATCAATTCTCGTTCGATGAATTTAAGCAGTTTAGCTTTGTCGCAATTCCCACTCATTTGCAGCATAGACACAGAATAAACTATTTTTAAAACACTAAAGACATTCCCACCTCTAAAAGCTCGACACGTAATTTACCCAGACATGAAGGAACTTGCCTGTTCGGTTCATCCAGGTACAGACGCATCATTGCACACACAAGATTTACTTTGTTATTCTTTGTAATTCTGTTGGTTTCTCCGTCGCTACACGTGGTGCCAGGCTTATTCCCAATGTTCTTCCCTGTGTAGGTAAATTGTCACAGACTTTTTGCCATTCATGTACTGGAGTAATAAAAAGTTGGGTTACATTTTATTTTACAGTGTCATTGTTACATGTGTTACATGTAGTTACTGTAGTAATAACTATAAATTATGCATAATTACATGCACTTAATCCTAAACCAAACCAAACCCTAATCATATTCCTATAGTAAGTACATGCAAGTACTTAATATTACTCAGTACTTAAATGTATAGTTACAGTGTAACAAAGACGCCTTAAAATAAAGTGTAACCAAAAGTTGTTCAGAAACAAGAAACACTACAGTTTCAGTGCCGATTTCAAACCATTAAACAAACACACAGCTTACTCCATGCCTGCTCACCAGCGCCCCCTGTTCTTTGTAATTCAAACACAAGCACTGAACTTGTACAGGGAACTGAACATAGACAGAGGCACACACACCAATAAAGACAAGAGTAACGAACACAGATCCTCAATAAATACCATGAATGGAGAGGGAAATAAGATTGATAGTGATTAAGTTGCGTTATCTTATGAAACTATGAAATGTTGTTTCTTTGAAACTAGTGAAGAACCTCATTTTGAATTCAACAGAATAAACTGAATGATTATTTGTGATTAACCGACAATACACACTGATGCTAAGAGATACGGTTGATAAAAATGTAAATCTTCCACTGGTTGTGCTGGGCATTGCAGTGGGAGAAAGGAGTTGACAGTTTTGAACACAGAGTTCTGGTGGATATTCAGCTGCTGGAGCAGCGAGAAGGTCGATGTAGTCTAGAACACACAGATGAAGGAACCGCAGAAGTGAAGTCGGTGCAGACGGTCTAGAACGAGCTGTGAAGAGAAGGTGGGGGGCACAGAACTTTTGAGATTTGCAAATTTGCGCCTTCCTGTTTCAGCAGTGTAAGTGGGCGTTGGGATCTGGTCTAAGTTCACAGTTTGAACAGTGTAAATAAAGATTTACCTATGTATTATCCACTCTCAAACCTGTTCCAGATTAACAGAGGCATTGTTCTGTGTGCATACAGTACATGATTCTTGTGAGGGAAACTCAGCTGAAAGGGAACTAGAGATTGTATTTACAGGGAATTTTTATAAAATAGCTTTTAATAAAACAAATGATCCAGCACTCAACTGAACAGGTCATAAATGTTCACTCTGTGACGGATATTAATATCCAAAGTATAGTGAAAATACTATTTATTAGCACAGTGGCAAGATTTAAAGCATTTCACTTGTGAGCACAGAACACAAGACACTTATCTTTCAATATAAATGAGTCTTTATTGAAGTTTTATGATACATCAAAAAATAATATGACACATAAACACACACTCATTCACACGTGTTACAGAAAGAAAGTGAGAAAAGAATTACTTTTAAAAGAGTGAAAGAATGAAATCCCCAAGTTTCTAGCAATGTAATTCTTAAAGTGTGTACATGCAAAAGGCAGATTTTGTGTAAGTCAGTGTACAATTTTTAAAAATTTTAAAACCGCATGCAGGGCAGAATCTGCCCAAAATTCCCTTTAGAAATCCCAACCAGCAGAAGATTGAGAATACATGCATCCCCACCCCGTCTCCTACACGACTACATGGAGCTTACAATGCCTTATTTTACTAAGCATATCTTCATCTGCATACCATTTCCATATGCATATTTCCATCCATAGGAAAAAAATTCTTTTTTTTTTTTGGAGTGATCTAGTTATTTAATTTTCCTTAATAGCTTTGAGCTAAAAAGTATGGAAGCCCGTTCCCGCCACTGTTGAGAAAAAAATATTCCGTAAGTCATAATAATGAGAAACTTTCTCATAATTATGACTTAGTATCTCATAATAATGACTTAGTATCTCATAATAATGACTTAGTATCTTATAATAATGACTTAACATCTCATAATAATGACTTATTATCTCATAATAATGACTTAACATCTCATAATAATGACTTAGTATCTCATAATAATGACTTAACATCTCATAATAATGACTTATTATCTCATAATAATGACTTAACATCTCATAATAATGACTTAGTATCTCATAATAATGACTTAACATCTCATAATAATGACTTATTATCTCATAATAATGACTTAACATCTCATAATAATGACTTAGTATCTCATAATAATGACTTAACATCTCATAATAATGACTTAGTATCTTATAATAATGACTTAACATCTCATAATAATGACTTATTATCTCATAATAATGAGAAACTTTCTCATAATAATGACTCATGAGATACTAAGTCATTATTATGAGAAAGTTTCTCATTATTACAAGATTTATTTTTTCAGAATAGTGTTGCTTTGTAACTCATTATTATGAGAAAGTTTCTCATTATTATGACTTACGGATTTTTTTTTTTCAGTGGCGGGAACGGGCTTCCATAAAAAGCCCCTTAGGGGACATAGTAGTGGAAAAATATGAGATGGGAGAAAAAATAATAAGTGAATGCTTTCATTCTCTCACAAATGTTTTCAAAACTTTTGTTTTCATTTTTTGTGTTCAAATCTCATATTTGTCTTCACCATGTCCCCACAGGGACTCCGTAGTGAACTGTGGAAGAAAAAAAAACTTCTGACAGATTCCTCTCAGTGATTTGAAATGAAGGAACAACAGATTCCGCTGGTGGTGTGAGAGAGAGGGCAGGATTTAAGAAAACAAATCTCTCAGTTCGCTCTCACTATGACTAAACACACACACACACGTAACTCTTCCAAACTCACCTCTCACCTCATCTGAGATCCCGCTCTCTCCTCCTCACCTTCACCTCCTCTGGTCTTCCGGAGAGTTCTGCTGCGTCATAAAGATTTCAGAGCTCAGAAACCTGATCAGCCCAAAGAAGTGCTGCACACAGGAAAAATGATTCACAGCACAGAAATGTAGCTGGACCGCTAAACATTTGAATTAATAAAACACGTCTTTAATGCGCTGTTTGTTGAATTTTATTTCTCTGTATTTCACATGTTTGCAATGAAGATTTCCATTCGTTTTGGACGTGTGTGCGTACAAGAGTTATTCAAAAACTGCTTTATGTTCATTTTAAAATATCAAACAGAAAATTACAAATGCTCCCCTACTAACATTAAAAATCAGTTCGCTTCGGAATAAATGTAATAAACACATCTAAAATATCTTTTGGCAAAATGAACCAAAAGTTATCTTGCACTTAAATTTGGCAACTGTTTGTTCCAAAAAACCTCCTGAAATGCTCAAAATAGATACAGAGCATCCCACTCAAACCTGTCCTCAGAAAGAAATGTGTCAAAACTACAGTCCTCTTGATCTTTAATGCATTACTCTGAATATGAAGAACACACTGGATTTAATAATTACTATTATTAAATAATAATAATTATTTATTTAATTTAATAATTGTATTTGCAGTATTGTAAGGGTAGGTTTAGGGTTGGGGTAGGTGTAGATGTTAATAAAACACAATTTGATGAGTAGCACATTTAATTTACTGTTTTTTTTATCCTGAGATTTTGCCTCACATTATTTACATACGACGTCACCAACGAAAAAAAAAAGATTTAATGTTCTGGTGTTAGCAGATAATATCATCATTATAGAGATATTTGCACACACAGAAGAGGCGGTGTTTTCTGGCGGCACATACGGTATTTTACTGCAAAATCATCAAATACTACAAGAAATTCGTTTTTGTTTCACTGCGTGTTGAAATGGCTGGCAGTGACTTCTTCTCCTGTTCAATAAACTCACGTTAAGTCATCTTTATTTATATAGCGCTTTTTACAATGCAAATTGTGTCAAAGCAGCTTTACATTAATAATTGGCAAATAATTTTTGGCTGCACAGCAGCTCCCAAAGAAAATGGTGTCATTGTCCAGCTTATTCTATATATTATTGATTCATTCCGTTGCAAAGATCAATAGTTATTAGTCTAGTTAATTTATGTATATCAGCACTGCAGAAAACAGTGACGTAATCGTCCGGCTCAGATCAGTTCACATACAACGACACCAATGCAGGCATATCAAAAACACTGATGAATATCAAGCAGGTGTCCCCAACTTAAACAAGCCAAAGGAACCAAAACTTCAACAAATGGAGAAAAAAACCTTGGGAGAAACCAGGCTTAGTCGGGGGGTCAGTTCTCCTCAGAGTTACAGATCATAAGTCCGATTGGAGTCGCAACAGTCAAAAATATTTTATCCAGTTCCATCTAGTTGATAACGCCGGTATGGGACGTTTTTTTGGGGATCTGTGTCACTGTTACACAACATCGAGCGCATTCTTACAATCTGACGATATCAAGCCCTCGCGAGCTATATTTTATCGATTTAAAACACAAGTACATCAAACAAACACACTGAATTCACATATCTTTTGGCATTGTGGGTTTTGCATATGAACAAACAAAGGCTGTCCATCTCTCTGACTGACCGCACACTGACTCTTCCATTCTCCTCACCTTCGCTGCTGATGCTTCGACTCTTCCTGTTTGCAATGCGTTCCTTCATTGGTTCCTCATTTCGTTTTTCTCCTCTAATAACAAACACTTTGATCCCTAAATTTACAAAAAATAATGGCTACTATTGGATTTGCACTTGAGTGAGCTATTCAGGAGTTCTGCGCATGTCTGAAAATAATATATGATCACCACAATGATTTTATAGTTCAAATGAATATTTCAGTGATTTTTCAGAACCACGGCTCCGAGCTCTCGCAGTAACATCGTCTTATATTCTCTCAGACTATTGTCTATATTGTATATTTGTATTTTTATTCCTTTATTCTTTTTATTATCTGTGTCTTGTCTTGTCGTTGTCACTTTGTTGCACTGTGGAGCTTCTGTCACTAAAAAAAATTCCTAGTATGTGTAAACACTCCTGACAATGAAGCTCTTTCTGATTCTGATTCTGATTCTGATTCTCAGACATGAGCCAGGATTTTTACTTCATCCTTTGCTTGCGAGGAGCGGTTTGAGTGTTTGTGCTGAAAATTCCCATGTTATTAAGATGGTCGATGGTTTTCTTCAGGCTAATAACAGCTCAATAGTCATGTTGTCAAGTATTTAATGTGTGAAATGTGCATATGCAGTGGCGCCGCTGGGGTTTGTGGGCCGGCAGAAGGTGGGGTCAGAGGTCAGTGGGAGGGAGTAGCCTGTATTCCAACATCATTTGCTTTAATTAAGGGTTCGGACAATAGAGAGAGACATAAAAGATGACCCCTCTTTTTTTTTTTTTACTTCACTACAACTTTTTTTGTAACATCTAAAATTTTACAATTGAAAGTCATACATGTAATACGAAGCAACACAACAGATCTGTTTCAATGATTTGCAATTCAATCTAGTCCCATCTAAACAAGTGTCTATTTAAAGAGTGTGCCAGTATACTCCTTCAGATACACGTCTTCAAAGAGAGTGCTGACGCTGCATCTGCTGGACACGAGCTGTGTGTGTGTGTGTGTGTGTGTGTGAGAGAGTGTGTGTGAGTGTGTGTGTGTGTGTGAGAGAGAGTGTGTGTGTGTGTGTGTGTGTGTGTGTGTGTGTGTGTGTGTGTGTGAGAGAGTGTGTGAGAGAGTGTGTGTGTGTGTGTGTGTGTGTGTGTGTGTGTGAGTGTGTGAGAGAGTGTGTGTGTGTGTGAGAGAGTGTGTGTGTTTGTGTGTGTGTATGTGTGTGTGTGTGTGTGAGAGAGAGTGTGTGAATGTGTGTGTGGAGATCAAGAGACATGTAGTGTACAGTTTTGGTTTGACTCAGAGGTTTCTATGACACCGTGGACTCTCAGCGATAGAGGGTTTGTGTAGGACGAGTCTTCTGTAACATTTTCTCTCCTACTGCTGTCTCTTTCTTTTTCTGCCATGCCCTTTTGACATGACATTATATGTTTTTTTTCTTTAATCTCTTCTACTTTTTTCTCTCTGAACAGATTCATATCTCAGTTTCTCCCACTCATGTGCTATCACTGTTAAACTTTAGTGTGAATTTACAGTCGACTCGGTTACTAGTTGTTGTTCTTTACAATTACTCAGTAATTCCCACAGATGTAGTTCATTACAATTTAATGAACTCTTTAGATGCTTCTTTAATGAATATCTGCACAAGAACAAATGAGTAATGCATTATTAACACTCCAGCAATTAATATTAACTAATAAGAAACTCTCAGTATTATAAAGTGAGAAACATGAAAACTTTCTAGTAGTCACTGAAAACTTTTGAGGATCAGTTTTGCACAGTAATTCCTACTGATGTATCCGGTAATGATCTTCACTTTACAATTAATCTTAATCATTCATGTTAATTATGAACCTGTATGTTGTAGTTCTGAGTATTTCTCTGGGAGGAATGAAAAAAATACTGTTTAGCTGATGGTGAACGACAATCAGAGTTTCTTGTTAGTTAATTGTAGTTACAAGAGTGTTAATAACGCATTACTCATTTGTTCCTGTGTAGTTATTCATTAATGAAGGAACAGTAAGTGATACCCACAACTGTATGCAATGATTTTACAGTGAACAAGCACAGGAAACGACAGTACTAGTGTTGTAGAATAACAACGATTAGCTGTGACTGCGTTACAATAGACTACCAGTGTATTTAAAATACAACATTTGAGTGACTGTATTTCATTACAGTTTCATTTTAAATGGGTGGTAATCAGATTACAGTTACATCTGAAAAGTGTTTTAGATTACCAAAGTGATTACTTTGAGATTTAATGTCATTTAAACAGCGATTGGTGATTCTCTGACTCTGACCGTCTGAAAAAGAGGAGTTAAGTTTCATGTTTTCCACTGTTTTCATGTTTTGTGAGTCATTTTATAATTCACTCACTGTGACTTTTTCTCACAAAAAAAAGTTGTTTTTTTCCCTCACAATTGTGAGTTTGTGTTTCACAATTCTGACTTCTTTTTCTCAGAATTGCGAGATTTAAACTCACAATTGCAAGTTATAAAGTCAGAATTGGGAGAAATAAACTTGCAATACTGACTTTTTCTTGCAATTGTGAATTTAGTATGTGAGTTTATATCTCATAATTCTGTCTTTTCTCAATATTGTGAGTTTATATCTCATAATTCTGACTTTTCTCAATATTGTGAGTTTATTTCTCATAATTCTGACTTTTCTCAATATTGTGAGTTTATATCTCATAATTCTGACTTTTCTCAATATTGTGAGTTTATATCTCATAATTCTGACTTTATAACTCACAATTGCAACTTTATATCACACAATTCTGAGGGAAAAAGTCAGAATTGTGAGATAAAAACTCTCAATGACCTTTTTTGTGTTTGTTCCACACTTATTAGTATTCCAAAGTATTGTAAAGTATTTAGATTAAGTTACTAAACTTGAGTAATGTAACAAAATACGTTACAAATGACTTTTTAAAGCATGTATTTTGTCATCTGTAGTGAAATATATTTTAAAAGTAACCGACCCAGCCCTGTAGGCTACTGTATTCTTTTCATAATGTACAGGTCATCACACATCTGTCTGGGCCTTTGTGACTTCTACTGAAAAATGAAAATGTAAAAAATTGCTTTATATATATAGCTCCTATTTTCATTCAGTTAAGTGCAGGTTTATGCAAAATGACCATATGCTACATCATTTCACAACTTACAACTGTGTGAGTGAGAAATGCTTGTGTTCTGGGTGTGTTCAAACTCTGGGTGAATTCATGAAAAGATGTAATAGGTCCATGTAAATTAACTGGCATAAAATATATTGTGTTTCATAATAGCAGATAGTGATTAATTACTTACATTCTCTACACTGCAAAAATATACTGTTAAAATTTACGAGAAAATAACAGAAACGCACCGTTGTACAGTGACAAAGTTTCAGGATTTATCACATCATGGTGCCTGTTTACAACTGTATATTTCGTCAGGTGTTAATATACCAATCTACTTAACCTAAACTATTGGTCAGATTTAGTATTTTGTGTTTCACATCTGCTAGTTGTCTTAATAAATATGTCTTAAAAAACATGTTTGCAGATGTGATATTCTCAGCAGGGTTTTTTTAAAAAAATCATAATTCTGCCTTAAAGATATACTCTGAAAAGATATGCAGTAGAATTCTTCTTGTCACTTAAAATGCACAAAAATCTCAAGTAAGATTGTTAGCTCCAGTACACACAGTCTTCTCTGACGCAGGGCAGTGCCCGGTCCCAGCATGCATTGCAATGGTCTGCATTAGGAGAGTAAATTTTGGGATTGTGTTATTTTGTGTGTTTTTTACTTTATGTTCATGTTTAATGTTCAGTTGAACATCTCTGCTATTGAATTTTGTGGTGAAGAGTAGCGCTGTCAATTGCGATGCAATTTTATGTGTTTAATAAACCTAAATCACAATTTCTTGTTGAAGCAAACCAGCATGTGCCGAATGTGTTCATTCTCAGCTTTAATGGAAGTAGTATGTCGACCTGTCCCTTGTTTTATGTAACATCAAACTGACTGAAGTAAGTTAAAACACAACATTAAAATTTGTAGGCAGAATCAGACAGAAATACCACCTTAAAGCAATCATTTTACAGTGACCTGAACATCTATTACAGTACACTCAGAGATCTGTCCCCACACATCTGCGCGGGTACGATACCAGAAGTGCACGGCTTAGAAGGAGCGGTGGGCGTGAGTCAGAGCTTTGGTGGTCAGAACAGAGGTTATGCGGTCTTCGAGCAGAGATGTTGGCTTGCCTGCGACACGCTCGGGTTGTCTTCAGTATTTCAGCTTATTCTACAAGGAATGTGCTTCTTCACTGGCAGTGGTTAAAGGTGTTTGCTTGGAAGACACTGGCATGAGGCTGCTCAGATTTGTATGAGGCTTTGACTCCGGCATCACGGGTTCTCTCTGTGGGATGGAAGTAATTCATATGAATGTGGCTATTTTTTGCGTAACGTGTGCTTGCAAACACGGGTTTAGTGATTTGGCGGCAACAGTGAATATGGTGTGATGTTATGTAAATTGTTAGTTTCACTCAGGGTTGAGTTGCTACGAAAGGGAATATCCCGAGACACTGCACACACGTAGAAGAAGGCTATGGCGTTGGTCGTCGGTGGCGTCGCTTTAGCACCATCAGCCAATGAATTGGTGTGATTATTCGGGGCTTCAGACCGTGTGTTTCCATCATGCAGGTGTCTCATTAACACTCTAGAGTTACATAGTAAAAAAGACATTTCTCAGCTTCCACAATCTGATCCGATTGGCTGTTCGCAAAGCCCCGCCCCCTTTAGTTACTGTTGCTATGCGCTCTCACGCCACACATCATGTTCTCACGGTGTGAAAAATTCATCGCAGAGCAAAGAGGACACTGACAACGTATGAAACAGTTTCATATTTAAAATATTGTAATGTTTTAAAGCAGTTGAATCAATAAATAGCGTCTAGTGTGTGTTTAATGTGTGGTGACAGATCGCTGTAGCTCCTCGTGAAGCGATCATCTCTTCATACTAGTTCATTTATAGCAGTAATTCTTCAAGTGTGGTCCGCCATCGCCCCCTAGTGGTCCGCGAAAAGATGACCTAAACTCATCATTAATATTCACGTTAAGTTTTAGATGGAAATCTCGAAATATAAAATCCACGGATCTATTAATTTTGTAATGTACTAGTTTTTGTTTTATGTGTAAAATCCCAGTCATTTCAGTGATATTGGACATTAAGGGCAACATTTTTTCAGCATTTTTTTGTTACCATAGTTACAACCATAGACTTCCTATACCCTCCACCTCAGTTTTAAACTAATGGCTCTTTGGAATGACATTAAGTGGAACATAAGCTGTTACAGTATGTTTAATTGCAGTTTTTTTTTCACATGTGCAGTTTGTTGTTCATATTAAGCTGCAGCTCATTTCACAGTCACTTTTTCAAATGAAATAAAATTCATATAATAATTTCTGATCATATCATTGCATTTGTGTTTGAATAATTAGTTTTTGACCTGAAACAGTTGCATATTAAACTTAAATTTAGTTTATCCTTCCTATTTTGTTGTTTTTGGGGGTGTGTTAGAGTGGGATTCTGTTAGGTGGTCCTCAGAAAAAAATTGGAAGATAAAGTGATCCTTGGGCTGAAAAAGTTTGAGAAACACTGATTTATAGCATCAAATAAACATGAATGAACATCAGAAGGAATGTTGTTTCAAGACGTGATTCAAGTTCACCAACGTTAATCTACTAACTCCCCTGACCACTTTGATGGACAAAATGACGGATTCAGGGTTGTGATTGGTCAGATCGCCTGTCAATCAAACTGTTTGCGAAGGATCAATTCAATAAAGGATTTTGATTCAGTAGGTTTTCGGTGTGTGAGGCGTAACACCACACAAACCGAAATCAAGCAACTAACACAACAAAATGTCTCTCACTGTTGAACAGAAACTTAGTTGAATATGCAAAAAAACAGTATTTTTGTGTTGCACACCTGGTTAGAAAACTTCAGTTCCCTGGTTATTATTCACACCTGGTTATTAAACTCAAACTTAAACATATTTATGATCAGAACTCACCAGGAATTACCAGTAAATAAGTCTAAATTCTCAGCCGACATGAACACTAATCACAATAATGGTGACTTCCAATGAAACAGCAATGATTATTCCACAATGCAACGTAATAAATTTGTAAATTTGTAGTTATGTCAGTGATTTTTTGAAGTTGATTCGTGATCAGAAAGTCTTCTAAAATCCTGGTCATTGTTTACAGCGTAACGATGTACTTGAAACCTGAGCATATATCACCATCCATCTACATTCTTATCACGTATGTAAATGCATATGCTCAGAGCCGAGAGTGTGTGTTTGAGAACGATAGGATGAGTAGGAGTGTGTGTAATTACCCGTCTGTTACTGCATGTGTGTGTGTTTATCCCTTTCACAGTGAGTAAGGCGAGTGGGCGACAGCAGCAACTGGTCTGCCTGTGTTGTTGCACAGCAGACATGCCTCACACTGCACGATATTACTCATTTCCTCAGCCTTGTGTACACGCACACACACACACACACACACACACAAACGCTCTTGTACAAACTCTCACACTTTTTCACATTCAGCCTCGCAGCCCTTTCGACATGGTGTGACACACCAAAATTTGCCTGTAGATTTGCACACACCGTTGCCTTAGTGGTGTGTGTGTGTGTGTGTGTGTGTGTGTGTGTGTGTGGAAGAGATGCAGGTGTGATGGACTGCAGGAGTCAGTGGCGTCACACGGATATCTGCTCAGCACACCCCGTCAAGGTCAGTCGCATCAGGTCAGCGGTGCTATTCATTTTGATCTCGATCGAAGTCATTATGTGTGCTCCTTACAAGTTGTTATTTCTGTAATTTGTGCTTTTCATTCTTGCTTTTTACTGAAAGTACATCGTTTATTTACTATTTCTTCATTTTGCTTTGGTTGTTTTTAGTAAGTTTTCACTAGTTTGCACTGCACAAATGACTTGCACTAGAACACGAGTTAACAAAAAAAAGAAGAAACGAGTGAGAATTAATGGACTGTGATGCTTCAGAAATAAACACAGTGTTAAACCTCAATGTTGAAATATAATGAATGTCAGTTGCCAGGAAATCTCGTCTGAGAAATGACAGAAATTGCTTTGCTGTGCCGTCTGTAGGGATCGTGTGTAACGCTGACAGTTCAGTCATTAAATGCTGCTGGAACGTCCCTCTGAAACACTATTTGTGTTTGTCACGTTTTTTATCCTTTCTAAACGTATCTATCAATTTACAAATTGTGCATGATGCAAAAACATCATATTTAATTTGTCACATGAAAAAAAAAAGATATAAGCTGTAGAATGTGTTTCAAAAACTGAATGTATATGTTAATACTCATGGCATGTTATTTTAATTTTATTTTTCAACACTCAAGTTAATAATCAAGGACAAGTTCACAGAATTTATGTTGTGTTCTCTTCTATTTTCCAACCCAGTCCAAAACTGACCATAAAAATGCTTCTCATACTTTTTTAACATTTAAAAATTTTAAAAAATAAAGTATTTTTAACCACTTGACAGCTTTTGTCTTCTGAGAAACTTACTAATGATCTATTTATTATTAAAGTAAATATTTTCTCCAACTTGAGCTCATATAAAAGAAGGGGATCTCAATCTCAAACTCAGTTCAGAACTTCTTAAACTTGTTTTAGCAGCTTGCTCCAATGTGATCCGAACACTTTGTCGGCCTACTTTTTCCGACAGAATCCCTATATAGCCCTCCTAGCCTTCTTTGGTCACTGTAGATGTATGGACTCAGTTTCCATGGAAACAACAGCAGGGTACTGGGTTCAGTCCATGCAGACGGTGTGGTAGACAGAGGCGTTGAGAAAGAGACCAGATGTGCTGGCAGCTCATCGCAGTAGAAAAGTGTCTGTGGAGCGTTGGATTGACATTAGAGACACTCGGGAAGGTGTGAATGAAACAAGCTTGTTTTACTGCTTTTGTGTGTATGTTCTCTTTTCCCCAAATGCCTCTGTATATCCCAAAGTGAACTTCATTCATGAGGTAACTTTTCTTCTCACTACAGTTGTGGAAAAGTTAATTCTGGAGTTTAATGAAGCCTATTTCAGATCTGGCATGTAGTCTCTGGCCATGTTTGTATGTGTGCGGGTGAGAAAATGTTTCTTGAGTGTGTATCAGTGTATGTTTCGTGTGTTTGTTGGTACCACAACAGCAATATGGTGATAATCAAATGGAAGTTATATTTAGGTCAGATCACTTTGCCAATTTATTGCTCCCACTAAAAAGCCTACAAAACAGAAGTTCTGCGGAATAGAAGACGATCATATATAAAGTATAGACTTTAAAATATATGTGAAAAGTGATGAACTAAATCTGTGGTTAATCTGCTTGGACACTGATTTCATACATTCAAAATACTGCATTGATATTTCTGTCATGTGCAAATATTGTTTAGGGCTGAGCAACAGGTCCAACATGATCTCATGAGTACGTTTTCATACGCACAAAAAACGAACAATATTTATGACACTAAAGCATAAAAATGCCTGCGTATTAACAACAATAAGATGTAAATCATTAAGTGTGAATGTGAATGAATTTCCATTTATTAATATTAAAATCGTGGCATTAATGTTTTTACAATGTAGTTTTTAGACGAATGCAGTTTACTCATCTTAACATGAAAGAACATTTCTGTTTTCGGAGGATCATATAATGTTAAACAGGACTACACTTTGAAACCTTAACAACAAACACATTTTCTGTAATTGTTTAACCATTTAGTAATATTTCGTTTGTTTGCTGTGAGACACAAAGACATTTTCTCCGGTAGCGACTGACAACACAACCATAAAATTCACCAAAACACAACGTAAATTCACAAATTACATCAATTTTATTTGTTCGCTGTTCTCTAAATCTTTAGAATCCATATGTTTGTAAGGAACAGATCCAAATTCGGCCCTTTATCTGGCGATCTTCATCTTCATTCTCAGCGTCGTGGCTCGCACTCCTTAGGATTCAGATTTGAGAGTCGCTCCTGGAGAAGCGGCACTGATATCGAGCGCTCATTGGTTCTCACCAGTTTCGTCACAGATTGCGACACGCCATGTTTCAGTGGATTGACATTTGAAATGAGTTCGCTCCATCACGGAGAGAGGCGGGATTCATGTTTACATGGATTAACAAGTTAAATTCTGCTCTGTACTCCATAAAAAACTATTGCCGCCAGAGAGGACTGCGACTCATCATCACTTGAACTACTTTTGACATTTTCGCAATAAATAAATTGTTGTGATTACGCTTGTGTGTCTGTTATTCTTTTATTTATTACAGTAATTAGTTTTGAGAAATGGTTGTGTGTAGGGGTAGGTGTAGGATTAGCGGCTCAAAATATCATTTTAATGTTATATTTTTACTAAAATTGTCATTTCTGTCCATTATGTTTTATTCTTTTAACATTCTGTATAAGATGGGTATGTTTAGGTCGGGGATGGGGTTTAGGGATCTTACATTTATCGGCAAAACGATAATTATGCATATCTTTATGACATGAAAGATTTGTAAATATTTTTACATTTTATTGCTGTAAATACATCAATATTCAGCACCTTTCTAAATGTACAAAAACGTACGCTTTTTTGTCTTTGAAAGTGACGTGTTTGTATCTACGTGTTAACAATGAGCCCAGGCTGACGGGTTTTCCCCTTTCTCCTCTCAGGTGAGTGGGAGTTCTGAACGTGGCCGTGAGTGACACGTTGCGTGCGTGATGCTGATCAGCAGAAGAAAATGTCTCTCTCCTAGCCCCTTGTTTTCCCCAGCCCATGTAACCTAGTGTGGCCCAGAAGGCCCGGGGGATTGTCCCATGAATCCAAGCCCAGACCGCAGCAAGGAGTGTCTCCCCCCGAAAAAGCGGGAGTCCCGACAGGGCTCGTCAGATCAACAAGCCCCAGAGGATGACTTCAAACCCCCTGCCCCCTTCCGGAGCCGAAGGCAGCATCACTCCACAGAGGGTCACAGAGAGAGTGGGGATCTTCTACCACCCCCTCCGCCCATGCTGCCACCTCTTCCTCTGTCCTTGCCTTGGCAGGTGTCCTACACCCCCTCCATGCATCACTCGTACTTGCCGGTCCAGGTGGGAGAGCGGCGAGGGTCGTCTCCGGCATCCTGGAGAGAAACATTGTGTGGACGGGGTTTGGATGGAGGACTGGAGCATAACGTTCCCCACCACTCTCGCTGGCTGAGCAGTGACATCCCCCCCATTAGCGTGCAACCGCTCATCTCTGTGCCCACGTTCAAGAGTGTCTACACGGCCGAGTCCAGGGAAATGTGGTCCTACGGCCCCAGTCGGCGGGACTACAGCTCGTCTCTCTTCTCCCCCCATCTCTTTCCACAACCTTCAGTCTATCCCCATGACACCCTCCCTGACGGCAGACTCAGGTACCAAGGCAGACGGCCCAATGGTGTCGACAGCCCAGACAGCAGGTGTGGGCCCAGCAGAAGGTTGCCCTCTTGTGATGACTATGGGAATGACAGTGTGACCAGGTTGGATGGTCCACATGCCAATGGCAAGAGACGACAGGAGAATACAACAAGACAGACCGTTGGAAGAGGCCTTCTGCCACGAGAGAACACAAGTTCACATTCCTCATCGTGGGACAGGGACCGGCGGGGAACACCCAAAGCTCCAATGCCCCCCTCGTCAGACACGAAGACGGGAAAGGCTATGACTTCTCAGGACCATTTTGGTGTTAGTGCCTCTCAGGCTGGAGCTCAGATCTACTATGCTCTGGGGTCCCTTTGCCCTTCTGCTCAGCAGAACCCTCACGCATATCCGTCTGTGTCCTGTTCCCCACGGAATTCCCAGTACTCCCTGCAAAGCCAACAAAACAGCCACGGGGTTGAGACAGAATGGGATCCCTCTGCGGGGTCTTACCGCCCTCCTGTCGCTGTGCTCACCGGCCCTGACCCGCCTCCTTCTGCCGTCCTACCTCATTTTGCCAAAGGTTCCCTGATCGAGCTGGCCGGTGGCCATCTGAAGAGAGTGGAGGAGCTGAAGACGGAGGATTTCTTACGCAGTGCTGACACCTTGCCTGAGTTTCACCTGAGCACCTGCACTATCCTGTTAATCTCGCCAGGACCCACTTATGGCTTCAACCACTTGCAGGTCTTACTCACAGACCGCAACACTCAGGTGAGTCTGGCACAGCAAATATGTGTACATAAATCAAACTATGGTGCCAAGTCAAAAGAAGCCAATGTGTTTAATGCTGTAGAGATCACAATGATGATAATAAGGAAGGGAATTTTGAAAACTAAAAATAGAAACAAAAGCACAAGTGAAACATGACAATTGACTAAAATAAGCATGGAACATCCTTTATGACAACATTTGCTTGCATCATCCAAATTAACTGATGGATGAAAAAGATTTTTCTTTTTTTTTTCCAGGTTCAAGTGGCTTAAATAAAAACAAAAATGAGCAGAAAATTTGCCTAGTAAATTCTGTTTTTCACATTCAGTTAAAAGACGTCCTTTGCCTTCTGATTCTTGATGTCTTCCAGGCCACTGAAGGCTGCTTAGTATCCCAATGAAGTCCCTTGAAATGCTCACAGTAATGAGTTATTGAATGTGTTGATGTAATTTCCTCTGAAACATGAAGTCAGGGAAGAACATATCGAGCAACTGCCAGCTTTTGTGTCTATAATAATGTAGGCAGCAGATTCTACTGAGCTTTTGCATTCCAGAAAGCAAGGTTAACTTAGCATCACAAATACCCTGAACTCTCGACTGATCAACCCAAACCTTCCTTATGCAGGCTCCAAAACCACGGTCTGTAGTAAGTTCAGTCAACTCAGAGTTAACAGTGACCACACAAAGACATTCTCAACCGAGTGCTGAACAATGGTGACAATAAAAAATAATTCAGATGAACTCTGAACGTCACATAAGCTAATAAAGTCACAAAAAAAGTTTTGTTGCTTGTCACCATTGAGATTCATCTCTTGATTCTTGATGTCTCTGTGCACCAAAAAGAAAACAGCTTAAAAGATTTTCTCTAAAATGACTTAAAAAACAGAAGAGCAGGTTATCATAATATGATGACACGATATCAAGTCTTTTGCACTTTATTTAAATAAGGGTATTTTACTTTAATTTTACATTTTTTGTTTGTCAGCCACTGCTGTCAGTCATTTGGCCATTTTTATAATTTGAATAATTACAATTCTCTACTCAGTGCAATTAAACATTTTGAGCATTACAGTTTACAGTGTATGCTTGGGTATAATTTTTTCATCATGATATTTTGGGTCATGATTTTCATTATCAGCCACCTTGGGAGTGAGAACAGCCTTTTTAAATGGATGTCAATAGAGGAGTGGGTTCAATAAGCTCACTTTATGAACTGCTAATCTTCAACATTAAACATTAATTTTGGAGTGAGCTATATTTGGAGTAGACACCAAAATAAATATTGTTTTATTAGAGGACTCACAAGAATGTTGTCGTTCTAGGCAAGATTCAGTTTGTAGCTCCACTCTTTCCTTTTTTCTGTAATCCACAAACAATGCTTGACTGTTGTAAAAAGCGATTCAGTCATTGAGAATTATATTTACAATAAATATATTTCAGTCTAATCTGTGATTCCCTTTCGAATGGGAACTTTCACTGCATCTTCTAGAGGACAATTTGGGGAATGCATAACTGGTGCGACCATGAGTACAAAAGGACACATGTATAAGATGTCATCAGCTTTTTTGTCTTCAGGAGACTGTTTATTTTGAAGTGTGATTTTGGCGATAATGGATGCATCCTCTGACAAGCATTTCGGAAAGTGTGTGCCAGCGTTACCTGACACCAGAAAATACACATGACTTGTGTGTCATTTGTCTTAGAGAGGATTATGTGCATTCTGTTCTCGGGGGGACAGAATGCGTGGATTGTGAGGGATCTCCAGGAAGAAGCTCCGTTTATGTCTGTCCCTTTTCTCAAGGGAATTAGAACAGACGTCTGGGATACCTTCTCTTGGGTCCTTCACGCTCTGTTGCGGCTCAAGCAGACTTCAGAGACTAACACTTTACAGACAATTTCTTCTTTCCTCTAGTGGATATAGTTCAACCTTACTTTAGAGGGTTTCTTTATCAGATCAGCGGGTCTTTCTAAGCTCCCCAGAGAACCCATCTGCTCATTTTGGCTGAGCTTTGAATTCTCAGTGGTTGAACATCCTTAATTCAGGAGTGCTGGCCTTGCGAGATGCTGACTCTTGGTCAGAGGGGTGGAGCATTTTGCCACTATAATGCTCCCAAGTGGTGTTTAGCGGTTGAACCAGGTCCAGTTCATGTATATACACCGACAAGGCATTACATTATCACCACTGACAGGTGCAGTGAATAACACTGATCATCTCTTTATGTTAGTGGTGGGATATATTAGGCAGCAAGGGAACATTTTTCCCCAAAGTTGATGTATTAGAAGCAGGAAAAATGTTCGACAAGTTTGACAAGGGCCAAATCGTGATGCTAGACGACTGAGTCAGAGCATCGCCAGAACTGCAGCTCTTGTGGAGTGTTCCCGGTCTGCAGAGGTCAGTATCTATCAAAGGTGGTCCAAGGAAGGAACAGTGTTGAACAGGGTCACGGGCGGCCGAGGCTCATTGATGCACGTGTGGAGCGAAGGCTGGCCCGTGTGGTTCGATCCAACAGACGAGCTCCTGTAGCTCAAACTGCTCCAGAAGTTAATGTTGGTTCTGATAGAAAGGTGTCAGAACACACAGAGCATCAGTTTGTTGTGTAAGGAGCTGCAGAGACCAGTCAGGGTGTCCATGATGACATCAGGCGCACCAGGATGCATTATGGGAAGAAGAAGTAAGCGGAGGCAATGTGGGCAATGTTCTCCTGGGAAACCTTGGGTCCTGCCATCCATGTGGATGTTACTGTGACACGAACCACCTACCTAAGCTTTGTTGCAGACCATGTACAGCCTTTCATGGAGATGGTGTTCCCTGGTGGCTGTGGCTCTTTCAGCAGGATAATGCTCCTGACACAAACCAGAAATGGTTCAGGAGCACAATGGTTTGAGGTGTTGAGTTGGCCTCCAAATTCCACAGATCTCAATTCAGTCGATTATCTGTGGGATGTGCTGAACAAACAACTCCTATCTATGGAGGCCAGATTGGTGCCAGATACCGCAGCACACCTTCAGGGTTCTAGTGGAGTCCATTCCTCGATGGGTCAGGGCTGTTTTGGCAGCAAAAGGGGGACCAATATTAGGAAGATGGCCATAATGTTCAGAGTATATAGATTTCGTTGGCCAATGACATTGTTGGGTTTAAACAAATGCTTCAGATACTGGTCATGCTGGAGGCATTCCCCAAAGTGTCCTATAGAGGACGCAGTGTCTCGTTACCCTTCTCAGGGAACCATGGTTACATGTGTAACCTGAAAAGTTTTATTAAATATTGATGAAATAAAGCATTTTGTGGAAAAGTAAATCATAAATATGGTTTGTTTTGTTTAAAACTCATACAAATGTATGGGTAAAACCAGCATGGGGTCAACGGCTAATAATTTAGCTAAGTTAGTACTTGTACAACACAATCACTTCAGGAAAGTTTGTACTATTTTTGATTTTTTGTTTTTTTTTTGCTAAAAATAATTATTGATTTTTGTTCAGTAAATATTCTGTCATTACGATGTTATTAAAAAAAAAGAAACAGCATTATTCAAGAAAGTAAAGATTCTGAAAGCATTGAGATCCCATAAAAAGTTTTACAGTAGCAAAAATGAACATATTTTACTATATATGATTAATATCGTATTTTAATTATGATGGTGATATTTAAGGATTTTAAGATATTTAAGTTGAACACCCAGCCTGATATATGATATTTACCATCTGCATCTGACCATGTCATGTAAACAAAAGGGAAAATCAGCCAGCAATTTATCATGTTAATTAATGTGCCTTTAGCCCCAAATATTATACTGAAAAAATATTTAATATAACCTTGAACAAAGCTGAAAATCATTAACAAGACCATTGTCTCGAAATTTTATCTATTCTCAATTGCTACAAATATCTACAACATTTAAAAAAAGCATTAAATATTAGATCAAATTAGCACAGAATCAACTTTGCATCATCAAAAGCGGTTGAATTTTCTTACCATCTAGTGGTTTAAATGAGAAAAGTCAAAAGTGTCTTTAACCCCGTTGTACCCTAGAATTAAGAGGGTGTCAAACCAAACCAAATCTGTTTAACATCAGAATGTTGTCGTAAGTTTTGTTCGAAGTTTGTTTGGTGTGATTCAACAAATGCGATGATGATGATGCATGCTGCTTCACTCAAAAAAAATGAATGATGAGAGTTTTATTCGTGATGTATTCCTCTGCAAAATGGTGGCTTGAGTTCAGATCCTCTTCTTGGCAGAAACTCTGTGTCTTTGTTTGTGAAGTCACGTCATCTAACAGAAATGTACACTCTTGTTTTGGCAGGAGCTACTCACAGTCTTAGCAGAGTATCCGTTTTTCGTACGGGACCGTGGCTGGTCTTCCTGCAGTCCCCAGCGGAGCGCCCAGCTGTACGGCCTGCAGTGTCGCCAGCTCAGCACCGGTGACGTGTGTCTGGCCCTGACTCCCACACCCACTTCAAGCGGTCAGGTGCAGCGCATACGGTCAGGGGCTGCGGCGGAGCACTGCGAAGAGACGGCAGAGAGGATGCCCCCTCCCCCCGCGCCCCCGTGCGCCCCAGCGCTCCAGCCTTCTCCTTCTAATTCGATAAGCGAGCGACCCCGCACCCGCAAGAGACGCTGGTCCGCCCCCGAGCTGGAGCCAGGAAGCAAGACTAGCACCCATTTACCTCAAGGCTCTAAGCTCGAGAGACGGCAGTAATCGACTTCACACCACAGGAAGGTTTAGCAACTGATTATTGGTAACCTCATTGATATAGTGGAATAGCTAGTCCATTGGTCTCCTCCTATTAGACATGATTTCCGAATGTAGATCGACATGCTAGCAAATCCCAAAATGCACAATGAGACAATCGAAAATCACGTATTCGTGATGCCTCGCACCTTTTAGTTATGCTAATCTCAAGCCTCTTTCTGCAGGGTATTTTTTTTAATCAGTATTATCACAAACCAATACTACTGGATGGGAAAAAGTACGCAAATGTGAGAATATATCATTACAATGTTCTGTGAATATGCTAAACGAAATAGTCTACTGTTATTTTCGTAATGCAGTCTTGTTTCATGCTTATGAACTGCGTTCGTACCTTCGGTCTAGCAGGCGAGCTGAACGTATTAGCAGCCTTCAGCCAAGCTTTCAGTGTGGGGTCAATATGCTAGTTCACTTTAGCATTACACACTCCAGCCTGTTCTTACCCAGGGAAGAGACACTAATGATGGAACGAAACCAAACTCACACAAGACCCTGGGCCTGGTGTTTTTAAAGAGCGATGGTGCTAATGACACATCAGAAACGTCCTCTGGTGATTTGTGGGTTTCCCTTTGACCTTTCCTTGTGACTGAGAGCAGGGAAAAATGACAGAAATCTAGTGTTTTGAACTCAGATACGGGTATATCTACTCTTGATTAAGCACACTCTATCACTTTATTTTTCTCTGATTTATTTTTGTTGTTGTGGTTTATCAAATAATATTTGCTGTTAGATTTTTTTTTTCTTTATAAATGTTCTAAAATGCTCTAAAATTGTATATTTTTAAAGTTGTGAGACTGTAATACAATGTTCGCTAGAAATAAAAGAACGGCTTTCTAGATTTATATCGAAAGAATTCCATTTTTAGCATCGTCACAATATCATTGAGGGAACGTTCAAATTTATGGTCTTATGAGGTCAGAGAGTCAAAACCGTCAGAAGCATTATGCCTATAAATGTTTCTCTGTCTGGCAACACGTCAAGCTAATGGAAACGAAATGATTACATGGGGCAAGGTTAAATGCAATACGCTGTCATGGAGCAGAGATCGGGCCGCAGTGAAAAGCTATATCATCATTACTTATTTTATGCTTCTCTCCATTAAAAACAATGCACTTGGATTTGTTTCTAAAGAATAAAATGGCAGAATTAGCTGTAATCCACCTATTTCACGAGTAATCTGCTCAAATTCGTTTCACCGTATGACGTGCTACACTTGGCAAAACTACGCAAATCATGGAACAGCGTTGAGTGGGGCTGTCACCGGGACTTCACACCGAAACTTGAGCGGAGATGATGCCGCCTGTGAACCGGGACCTTAGGCGGGGCAAGTAGTGGGCAGGTCGGGCATTTTAAAGTGCCCCTGTTATCTTATTTAAAGGTTCCTAATGTTATTTTGGAGTCTCCTATAATAGGTTTACATGCATCCAAGGACAAAAACACTTTAAATTTCTCTTAATATTCTTTGCACATAACCTCATTTCTCAAAGAGTCTCAAAGCAATTCTTTCAAAGATTCAGACTGCATCAGAAACTTCCCTACTATATATCAGGCAAATAACAGTTTGTGGTGAAAGAAGTATGTCTGAATTCACAGAGAAGGCCCGGATGACCTACTACTTCTGGCGAGGTTCTGAAGTGTGCGTATGACGGACAATTTATTATTCCATGAGGTCATGGGAAAGGATTTGTGAATGAAGTTGGTAGAAATAGCAAAATATCCTTCTCTCAAGTAGAAATACAGATACTGACTACACTTTTGGACTGAAGTTACAGAAAAGAAGTATGGGCTCTGACATGTAGTTTAGTAAAACGTAGCCATTACCTGTTTTAGTGTCACGCTGGTAACTGGACCTCACATCAAATTAATACATTAATGAAAAAGAACTTACATGTCATATTTTGTCAGCTAATGCATGAATCCAGGCTGAACCACCATGTAAAATAGGACCGGACTGGGACAAAATTTCAGGCCGGGAAATATCCCACACATCCAGGCCATTCCCATACACCCACAACCCCTTTTTTATGGCCATTACATAAAATAAGTTTAAATCTATAGGCTGCAGCCGTGCAAAATAATTAAAAGTTTTCTCTTGAACTGCACCTTCAAATGTCCCCATAAAACATGAAAAAACCACGTGTGTGAGAGAGAGAGAGTGTGTGTGTGTATTCCCTACGTTATGGGGACCAAATGTCCCCATAAAACATGAAAAAACCACGTGTGTGAGAGAGAGAGAGGGAGTGTGTGTGAGAGTGTGTGTGTGTATTCCCTACGTTATGGGGACCAAATGTCCCCATAAAACATGAAAAAACCATGTGTGTGTGTGTGTGTGTGTGTTTTTTGCTCATTTTCTTGTACGTCACTTTTTCATCAGCACGTCTACTGACACGATACAGAGCTGTATCCACCTTGTTGTGACCTCATTGTAATTTGTTTGCACATAATATGCATTTTAGTTCAATTTAAAGTATTGCATTACAATTATGTTACTGTTTTATCTTAAAATGACTTAAAGATGTAACAAAACTACATTTTCTAAATTTCCTAAAAGTCAAATTAGTACAATAATAACTACATCAAGACAATATCTTTATATAAAAATTATTGCATTATCATGAGTAACCATGGTACAGTAAAAGTACAGTAACCAAGTTTTTTGGCGGATTGATTACCATTTGTATAACCATAGTTTTATCTCAAATTCCATGGATTGAATTTGGTTGGTGTAGCAAAACCATGGTTAATTTGTTGATCATTATTTTTGGGTTGTGTTGTTCTCTGCCCTAGCTCCCTCTAAACCTATTATAAAACGATGTGAATATTTGTCTGCAATAGACAATGATGTTCTTTATACAGTATTTTGAATGAGGATAGTAATACTAACTGTTGTTAGCAGTGTAAAGCTTAACTAAGTCAAGAAACACAAAACTACAAAAGCGTATTCACAGGTGAAACTGGCCTGAGCGCTTCCACTCCATTACTCTGATCCAAACCTTTTGGCGGAGCGCATGCGAGCCGAATTGAGTTGCCATAACTAACCAAGTCATGATTTATTAGACATTTTTTGTCAAATGGCGAACCACCAAATACAGATTAAAGTGAAAGTAACGAGCCTGGTTCCAAAATGTAAGAAGAAGAACATACTGATATTTGTGTAAAATACTGAACTACTGATACCAGAAAATAATCTACTCAAGAACAGTAACGAAGCATTTGTACTTCATCTCTGACAACATGGTGAATGTAGTATTACATTCATACTAAATAGAACATACTTTTTAACCAGTTGCAAAGTAATTACTTGTTTAAAATAAGTTCCTACTCAAGAGAGAGCGTGAAATGAGATGCAGTCTCTCCAAACCCCTCCTTTCCTCAAGCCGACTCTGCTCTGATTGGCCAGATGGTGGTCAGTCGTGACTGATCGACTGCTCATGGTGTCAGAAACATGTCTGAATATCAGATGCAAACAGTAATAATGGCGTCGGTTTTTCTGTATCGATTCTAGGGCAAGGTCCTTTTGAAATTAGCGACATGAACAATGGCATGAGACAAACTCTTCCAGGCTCAGCTACAGTGTTTAAAGGGCAAAGAAGATGCAGACAATCATACCATAGGTGAGCATTATGCAAATTTGTCACACTGTTACGATTTGTAACAGGAAGTGAGACTGGAATTGCTAACGACTTGCTTCGGCAGTTCTGAATGTATTCTGTTAATGTATTCTGTATATCTGTTAATGTTGTGCAATTTGATCTTTAAAACTTTGCAGACATTCATAAGCAGCTATATTACAGAGGAATATTCAAAAAGCATAGTTGGGGCACTTAAAAAATAAAATCTAATAATAATATTTTAATGTTTGCCGTCCCTTCTTCTGACCTTTGCTCTGAAGGGTCGGCCATATGTGATGTGACACAAAATCTCTTTACAGTGAGTTTTCCTTCTGAAATAACCAAATGATACAGACGACTACCAAAACTCTTTAATTTAACTTCATTTTCCAAACAGCATTTTACAAAAAAATAAAGATATCATAATCTAATTGCATCAGAATCATGATTATTAATAAAAAAAAATAGATTAGAATAAAGATATACAGCTTGATAATGAGACAAGAAAATGTTAACATATTTTATTGTACGGATGTTAGTTACAGAAATATAAACGTTTATTGCTATTATCATTATTATTTATAATTATGATTATTATTATTTGGAGAAATCAAACACAGGGATTCTGATGGAGGAGTGTCTAATCATTGGTTTTCCTGTGTGGGGGTGACTGCTTCATCTCCACATTACCCGGAGCATTCTGTCTGCGGAGACACTCGACAGCGAACAGAGGAATCACCTACAGAGACAGAGGAAAAGAGTCCTGAATGATTATTCCACAGCGCCCTCTACTGGTGCGTAATGAACAAAGAGCATGATTTATATTGGAACAACAACAATCAAGATTTTATGATCGGGGTTAAACATTTCATATTGTGTTTATATTGTAAAATAATGAATAGGTAAATGAACAAGTAATTAGTTATAAATAATAAAGTTATAAATGGCTTAAAACTAGAAAAAAAGAAAATGAATAGTCTTTGTTATGACCTTGTATCTCATAAGTAAAAGATACTCATTATGTCATAATACTGACTTCATAATAATGAGAAGATTTTAAGTGCTCATAATAAAGACTTATGATTATGTTCAGTCATTATGAGACTGCAGAAAGTAACTGTATTAATTAAGTGATGGAAATGGGTGTCCATATGTTTTGACAGTCACTTCTAAATTATTTCAGTTTAATTTCTGAAAAAAAAAAAAAAAATTCTGTTGATTCTAATGGTACCAAATACTACAGTACCCATGAGCCTTAGCGTGCTGTATGTTGCTATGGAGATGACTTTGGAGATAATGGATAGATCTGCAAAAAACGGATGTATATTTACTGAGTAATCCATTATTTTGTAGATGGGGTCAAAATTTTCACTTGAGATTTGGAGCAAATTTACAGGGGAGTAAAAATGACTTTATAAAGCATCAGTATTTTATTTCTACACAGAGATTGGTACGTCTGTTAGTAAAATCTGTTCACTTCATCAGTCTTTGTTTCATTATATTCCAACAGTGAGAGTTCAGAAATGGCAAAAAGCACTTCTTGTGTTTTTTCCTCAGGTTTATATAATTCAAGAAGTATTAAAGACATCTTAATATCCTTTTATATTCTGCCTCTTAAACTGTTCTTTAGGTAAATCGATGGTTCAGTCACAGAGATATGGAGATCTTAAAGTGGATCCATGAGTAAATTGGTCAATTATACATGTTTTCAGTGGTCGAAAACTGATACTTCTTTTATTTTCTCGTAAAAGTGATTTGTTCTTCAGATATTCCTCTTTAAAATAAAAGAAGTATCAGTTGTAGTGACCCACGTTTGGTTTTTGACCACTGAAAACTGCATTAACATCTCTATATCTCTGGAATTGAGATATTCTCACTCAGAACTCCATTTCTGAACTGTCATTTTTAGCATATAATGAAACAAAGATTGATAAAGTCAACAGATTTTACTAACAGATCTACTAATCTCAGTGTGAAAATAAAATACTGATGCTGCCATCTTTATAAAGTCATTTTTACACCCCTGTAAATTTGCTCCAAACCTCTCCTACGATTACCTGGTAAAATATACATCTCTGTCATTTAATATTTTGAGTTTCATCACTATTTATGTTTGTCTTTCTATAGAAAAAAAATATTAACAAAATAAAAAATTTGAGCCGGGGACGTTTCTGAAATTTGGTTGATTTGACATTGAATGACGAGTCGCTTTGGGATGTTACTCCACTTTTATCCAGGATCATAGACCTATAATGGCCTTTTCTATGATAAACGAACTTGTTTTATTGTGTTGCAGTTCACATGAAGAGATGCTGTAAAAAAGACAACACAGATGTTTAAACATTATAGCTCAAACATGGATAATATTCAAGAACTCAAACATTTACATCAGGAGAAGAATGTGACGGATTCTTCTGCTGCAGTTTGAAGCTGATTGATATATTAAACACTCGTATTATAGTGTCAAATCAATGGGACTGTTAATCTCATTTAGCTGTCAAAATCAACATGTTAATGCATGTGATTTATTTTTTTTCAGTTAAACACATTAAAAATATTTAACACAATTAATGCAGCATCCATTTTTTCGGTCATAATTTGGCTAGTTTTACATTATATAATCACGCTCGTATTCACTCAAATGCTTTTAAACCATTTTTACCTTATTGTGAAGTGTTACCAAAATATTAAAAAACTCCAACGTTTTTCATTGTGATTAATCATGATTAATTACGCAAAATATTTGATTAATTAGTTAATTGTTTTTTAATCAATTGACAGCACTAATAAACACACACATAGAGCTGATCACATTTGGTGAACACAGAAGCTCAAACGTGCGTCACATGATGCAGGAAAAACAATGCGGTTTGTTCAAGCTTCCTTGTTTACCAAATGTGCATTTATGTGAATAAAAGCCTAAATTAAATCTGTGCGATGGTATCTCTGTCACAGCTGGTGGCTGTAATGATCGCGCAACGATGGAGAATAAATAGAAACAGTCTTTAATAATCAAATCAAAACGGAAACACGCAGGAAATTGCCAGGAATAAAGCATAACACAACCACATAATACAAAGACAACACGGAATAATGGACAGGGGAAACTAAGTGTATAAATGAACAACAGGTGAATGAAATCCAATCAGAAACCATAGAAACTAACTAGCAAACAGAGCTCAGGAAAAACAGCACAGGGAATAGAATGAAAATGAAATCAAAATGCCTTTATGACCTCTTTAACTCTTCTAAGTTGTGGTTACCTGGACTTTCAATAGAGGGAGCTCTCAGGCTTCATTAAAACAATCTTAATTTATGCTTTGAAGATCAACCTAATGGGTTTGAAATGATATGAGGGACACAATTTTCATTTTTGGGTGAACCGGCCCTTTAGTTATGCGTTGCAACAAAGTCGCCCTAAAAAAAACAAACAAAAAATAAAACAAAGGGACAAAACGGGCCCTTATGCTGTCTGTAGAACTCAAACACAATGGCTGATTTCATGTTAACTGAGAAAACAGTAGTAACGAGGTGCATTTTTGGTGATCAAAATAAGGTAATATAAACATTTAAAGTATGACAGGCTTTGTTAATGTCATCAGCTATTTTTTATTTTTGTTTTAGTCTTAATCCTGAGTCCAATGTACTTTTTAGTTGTTATCATATTTAGTCAGCGATGTACCATTTTTGGTTGTGTGTTAAGCAGTGAAAACTTAGTCACATTTTCGTCATGCTGCATAACCGAAGGCTCGGTTACGTATAAACCCTCGTTCAATGAAGGAGGGAATAGAGACGATACGTTAGAAGTGACAAATTGGGATCTCGCCTAATCATCTTCGAGTGTAAATCGCGCACTCCACCCCACGAAGCGGACATATAAGGAAGTCCCAGCCGTTCACCGGTGGTACAGCAATTGTGGCAACGGGACATAATGTGTCCATTCCCTCCTTCAGGAAACAAGGGTTACATACGTTAACCGAGACGTTCCTTTTCAGTCGCAATCAATGTTATGTCAGAACTGAACTGACGAATTGAGATCTCTATCAAAGCGCTACTTTTGTAAAGCAAAAGATGGGCTTACCGCAGAGAAGATCAATGACTGATGTTCCTTCCAATACATACTGTAAGATATTTGGCCAACACTGGGAAAGTGTAGCTCCTAAAGGAACGCCACGGAGAGCACATCTGCCCGTAGGGAGATAATATGTGGAATTTACACATATCGACTGGCCAGTTGGGACAGTACTAATGTGGTAGACTCAGCCTAGTTAGGGTGAAATCAATACCAAAATGCAGAGGGGAGTCTTTCTTAGCGAAAGACACAGGGAAGCCAACAGGGGAGACGTACCGTGGAAGAATACACATATGGGATCACTGTAGAGATCACAACATAAGGGCACCTAGCCTAGCACAAGGATCAACCACTGTGTGTAGCCTAATTATGAGTGTAGGCCTGGCGTCGGGCGTCTGCACCATGTCTGATTGCCGAAGGTGCTGGAGGAACTCTAAGCAGGGTCCGCCAGCTGGGGAATTCACCTGAGGTGCAAGATAAGAGCACGTATCAGGTCCATAGAGGGGAATGGCGTAGCATGTGAGACACTAAGTGAGCTCACTGGTGTTTACTGGCTACTTGAGGCGAGGACCCAGGAGACACTGGCTCTACACAAAGGCTATCAAATCTAGCAAACGTGTTGGGCGTCACCCAGCCTGCAGCTCTGCAGATGTCTGTCAGCGAGATTCCGTGCACCAAGACCCAGGAGGAACCAACACTCCTAGTATTTTGAGCCTTCACCCCCAGGGGACACAGCTCACCTTGGGACTGGTACGCCAAGACAATGGCATCCACTATCCGGTGGGCCAACCTCTGTTTAGAGACACCCTTTCCCTTCTGCTGGCCTCCATAACAGACAAAGAGCTTGTCGAAGGTCCTGAAGCTTTGCGTTTGGTCCACATACAGGCTCAAAGCACTATTGGGACAGAGCAAAGCAAGGGCAGGGTCTGCCTCCTCCAGAGGAAGCGCTTTCAAGTTTACCACCTGGTCCCTGTAAGGAGAGGTGGGGACTTTGGGCACATATCCGGGACAGGGTCACAGTATAACATGAGAGCTGGTCGGCCAGAACTCCAGGCACCATTTGTTGACCGAAAATTCCTGCAGGTCCCCTACCTTCTCGATAGAGGCCAACTCAGTCATGAGCACCATCTTCAATGACAAGATGTTCAGCTCAGTTGACTGCAGTGGATTAAAGGGCGCTCTCTGTAATGTCGTTAGCACCAAGGAGAGGTCCCAAGAGGGTGTGACATGAGGGCGTGGAGAATTCAACCTTCTCGCACCACTAAGGAAGTTGACTGTCAGGTCATGCTTGCCTATGGATTTACCATCTACTGCATCGTGATGTGAGGCAATAGCAGCAACATACCCTTTTGAGGATGGAGGGAGACAGCCTTCATTCCATCAGTTCTGGGTCCCAGGTCTGGTTGGGCCAATAGGGCCCAACTAGCAAAACATGCTCCTTTTCCTCCTTGACTTTGCAGTGTCTGTGCAAGTAGGCTCACTGGGGGAAACACATACTTGTGTAGGACAGTGCATCTGTGCCAAGGGTCTTCTCGGTCAGGGAGTAGAACAACTAGTAGTGAAATGTGTCCGGAGAGGCAAGCAGGTCTACCTATGTGGCTCCGAAGCGTCTCCAGATCAGCTGGACCTCCTAGGGATGGAGCCTCCATTCTCCCGGAAGCATAGGCTATCGTGAGAGCTCGTCGGCTGCAGATTGAGCACGCCTAGAATGTTATAGTTTATTTTCACAACTGGTGGTGGAGGGATCCGTGGAAATGATTGCATACCTGGACACTTGTTCTAGGGGAACTCCTGCCCGTAGAAACACAAGGTCCGACCACGGGCTGAAGGTTGGGCAACAGGGATGATTGTCACCCAGTATATGCCGTGTTGCCACGCCCATCTCGGGACAATGAAGGAGGATGAAGCGTCTTCATATGAAGCAATCAGGGCAGCGTTACTGTGGCTGCAGATGCTGTATGCCCTCCGGAGCCTCTGAAATAGTTTCAGTGGGGTGGTCATCCTGCCTTAAAGGATGTTCAAGCAGTTCAGCACCGAATGAGCACATTCCTCCGTGAGGTACTTCATACAGAGAAAAGAGATCCTCTGCACGGGGGAATGTCTGCTCTTTACCCAGTCGACTCGAAGCCCCAGATGGCTGAGGTGCTGAAGCACCATGTCCCTGCGTTTGCACAACTGCTCTCACGAGTGAACCAATATGAGCCAGTCGTCGATATAGTTGAGAACATGAACTCCCGTTCCTTCAACGGAATGAGAGCCGCTTCCAAGACCTTTTGCGTGGCGGAGTGTGCAATGCAAATCTTGCACGCCACAGGCCATAGTCTCATTTAGTTTACACTCGAAGGTGCTCTCTGGCGAGACCCAATTTGTCAGTTCAGTTCTGACATAACGTTGAACATGACTGACTGAAAGGGAACTTGCTCCTAAGTAACTTACCTGGTTAAATAATGATTAATAATAACTAAGTCAGGAGTTAAACAAGGTAGGTATATGACTCTCTGAAAGTACACTCTTTTCTTACAGTTAGGAAAAACTGCAGCAATATTGCTTGGTGCAAAACATAAATTAAACAAAACTCCTGAGCTGGTTGTCAAGGCGGACTTGTGTTCTTTTGACATTGACAATAGTTTAAAAATTGTAATTGTTGTTATTGGAAACTTTGAATATGCTAGTGAATACACCGAGATTACAATCATCTCCAAATGAACTGGTAAGATTGGTCCAAAGCTTACAACCTCAGCACTGTGAAGGTAAAAATCAATTTCAAGTATTTAAATGGTTGCCAGTGAAGTTGATGGTGACTCATTTATTATAGCTCATCATTTAGTTTGTGTGGTTTATTTTAAAAAAGTCAGGTCATTTGAGCAAGGACCAAAATGGAAATAAGTCTAAGACTTTACTGTGCTACCTAAGACTGAGCGATTTTTCTGATTTTTTGTTTTTTCAAATTCGAATGTAACATTTTGCCTTTTATTATTTTTAAAGCGAGAGATAGCGTTTTTGAATAAAATGTTAGCAAATGTTACAGTTACACATGTTGACAGTTCAGCAGTGATAACCCTTAAGAGAGGTAAATGATCCGACCACATGATGGCGCACCTGATTAACTGTTCTCGTGTGACGCTCTGTGAACAGAGTACACATTGCTAGTCTTAAGCGCCTGTTCACTCAGAAATGTGTTATTGTGCTGAAAATAATGAGATGGGGGCAGTGGAATGGGAAAAAAGGAAGGTTATAAACAAGTTGATTTTTTTTAGGGTTTTTAGATTGCTATTTCATGGCCAAACTCATCTGCCAGACATAAAAACAATAGGAAAAATAGCGCAATTGAAAACTGTATGTTGGATATTTCATGTTTGCATGATGGTGACCGGCTGAAAGGTGCTGTTATTTCTGTTTACAAAGCATTTGCTGTTATTAATAGCCTATTACTGGTGTTATTTATTGCTATTACTTTTTGGCTAAGAAATATTTAGCATTTTTCTTTTATATTGTTTCTGAGTATATAGGATATGTTTAAGATATGTTTGAACCTTCATATTTCATGCATATTTTCTTCAAAGATATTTAACAAATAAGTCTTTTGTTTTACATTTACACCATGTTGATCGCTTCAGGTGTGCTGCACTTGAATCATATTGTAGTTACATTTTTTAATTGTGTAGTAAAAAATTAAAAAAATCATGAAACGTTCTGAAAAAATCGAGATTTAAATTTTTTTTTGGCATATCGCCAAGCCCAAATGCTACCCTAGACAAACAAGTATTTGTATTTGTCAAATCAAAACTAGGAAAAAACCATGGCCACAGTGCAAGTAAATGCAGTTACAGTTCTAAAATGGTGAAAACAGGTGTTTGTGAAGGGAAGCGCAGTAGTGTCTGAACAATCAATTCAACTCTAGGTGTTGCAGCAGAACTGCTGAGTGCAAAAACGCACCAGTCGACGCTTCAGGACTGAATACTCACTTGTGCCATGATGAGCTTCTTGGTCTTTGGTTGGCTGGGGTCAGGGAACTCCTCTCCGAAACACAGGTCCACTTTGTATCGTGGCTCGGGACCAGTGCCCTGCTGGTGGTTTTGTAACTCTGCCAAAAAAAATAGGAATCAGTGTGAGAACATGCTGAAGGAAGAACATAAAAGAGGCTAAGAACTCCCTCTTCCTCACCTTGCAAGAATATGGTCATATCCAGGAGTTTAAAGGTCCTCTCTCTATCTAGTTTGTTTGGTTTCTGTCTGTGCTCTGCCAACGGGCCGTCCCAGTACACACGGCCCTGGCAGAAGCGTTTGATGAACACGCCGTCTGGAGCCACCCACACCAGCACGCCCTTCTCCAGGTGGGGCAGAAGACGGCGCATGGCTTCAGAGATGCCCGGGGGCAGGCGGATGATGTCTGGACTGGGGAAGAAGACCTTCTCGGCTTCACAAGGCCCATAGATACGCTCGTTCCCTACCGGAGCACAGCCTTGCAGAATGAAGCAGCCATCGGGAGATGCAGTTACGAGTTTCTGCACCAGGTTACCCTGATAGAACAAACGCACCTCCAGACGGCAGTCTACAAATACACACACACATTATCATTTCATATCATTGACTTATCATTGCATCTGACAACTGCCCGAATACTTTTCACTGTACATCAAAATTACACCAAATGTTTTTTTGTCTCTATGAAGTGATTCAATTTTCAAGTTAGTAATTATTCTGGGTTCAGACTACATAATATTCACGATTGTCAGTGTGTCAGATTATGTGGTTTTGACTAAATTCTCGTCCTGTCATGAACAAAAAACATAATTCCACCTAGCAGCACCAGTACCATCGTCTTTCTTTTGTTTCACCACGTTTGAAAGCTGAGTGCGGAAGAGCTCCTGCGCTCCCATTGGTCAGTGTCACGGATGAGGACCGGAAAAAATTAAACATGCTAGTCTGTTTTGTCGGTTGTCGTCCACTATGACACACTCAAACAAAAAACAAACGCCCATTGTCATTTATGAATCGTGCCAAAATCAGGCTGATATCATGTAGTTTGAACCCGGCATTAATAAACCAATTTGAGCTGGCTGAAAAATTCTCTCACCCGATATGGGGACATGAGATGGATAAACAGATTGAAGGTTGGAGCTAATGCATGCCTCATACGACCTGCCATTCACTGCACACACACAAGCGTACAATGTAAGTGAAAATGAAACCTTTTGTCATTAGTTATTGTTTTCTGTAACTAAAACACTGACCGCTCCATCCAGAACCTTTGTTGGAGTCACCAAGTGCACTGTCCTCCTGGATGTGAAAATAAACTATTATTCTCATGTTATACACCTCTGGAATCCATCCAGCAGGAGGCAGAAAAATGTAATCCACGTTCACAGTCAGTGCAGTGAGCGTGGGGATTTCCAGTTGTCACTGAACAGTACCTGAACGGGCAGATGTGTCTCTCTCAAGGCTTTGCTGCAGTCGCTGTCATGTGATATCACTGGGTTTCCAGCAGATTCTGGAGGACAGAAGGAGTGCACTTTAAGCTAGTTTTGAATATGATTACATGTATATATTTAAATATAAATGAGGAAGTGAGATTTGGGTGTTGGGTGGCTGAGGTTTGAGGAACACAAGTGCAGATCTTTCATAATACCCATCATTCTTCCTGAGTCGTCCAGGATACGGTAGACCTTGTACGGCTCAGAGATGTCCAGCTGACTGCGCTCAGGAACCTCCTGGAAGTCTGTGCTCTTGTTGAGCGCACAACGCAGGCGTGTTTTCCACGTCGAGGGATCTGCTTTGTCCCTGCCCTCTTGAAATTTACCCTTGTACATGGCCCATGCCTGAGAAGTACAGTGTGTTTAGTCTATATTATCCATATCGGCTGTGTTGTTTATTCATGAAAATTGTGTAGTTTTTCATAAACTGCATTTAAAGATTAAAGTTTCAATGGTAAATTAAAAGCTATGTGCAGATAGAAACGTGACGTTATAAGTTTTGTTTGGTCTCACATTACACTACTACCCTAGAAAGGGTAAATAATAATAATAATAACAATAATAATAATAATAATAAATAAATAAATAAATAAATAAAAAGAAGAAGACGAAAAAAGAGTAAGCTTGCCTTAAACAGCGCAGCGTCCTGGTTCTGTCTGTAGTCCTGTTTGGCGGCGTGTTTCCAGGGAATTCTGAACATGGTTTTCTCCTCATTTTCCCAGCTCAGTCCCGCATATTTTCCGCTGTCTATCTGCGCTATGAGCCATTCTCTCAGTCGCATGTGCCTCGACCCGTCTTCCATCAATCTAAAACACAACACCATCAATCATCTCCACATCTTCAGCCACACTTACAAGCTACAATTCTGCCATAAAACACCAACATTTCTATAAGACTTGTGCTAAAGCCATTAAAAAAGAATAAATAAATGAATTTTCGATGAACTCACAGTGGAATAATTTCATGTATTCGGACATGTGTGTGCGCTTTAAAAGTGAAAGTAAAAGTAAGAAGTGAAACACTTTCGGTTTCCTTGTTCACAATGACACGCGCACGAAAGACAAGCTGTCACGTCAGTCATGAGATGATGAAGATGCAGAAGATGAAGACGCCAAAGAGATCAAATCCACAACCTCAGCTCAGCGCGTGCAGATTTGGTTTAGTGTTTGAATGCCACTTTTCTTTCATGTCGCACAAGTTGGTTTCGAGCATGATTTCGAAACAGATTCCTGAGTTTCATGTGCGGTTCATGGCTACACACCGGCAATAAATAAATAAATAAATAAATAAACGTAAGTAATATTTATATATACTCCATTTATATAATACTCCATATATATATATATATATATAAAATAATAATAATTACAGAAATATAAATATACAAGTAGATCCTAAAATCCTGTGGTAAAACACGCCCTCCTCATTAGCATACAGACAAAGAAAGTTAAATAAATAAATGTGGGGGGCCTCAGGGCCTCAGTTAGTAGATTAACGTTGGTGAACTTGAATCACGTCTTGAAACAACATTCCTTCTGATGTTCATTCATGTTTATTTGATGCTATAAATGAACTAGTATGAAGAGATGATCGGTTCTTCATGATGAAGAACAACCCACAGTAACAGTGTAAAAATAGCCCAATTTCGCGGGTAAACTGCAGACATGGCAACGTGAAATTTCGACGCAGCTTGATTTTTCTTTTTGTTCCTTAAAAGTTTATATTTGCTTGTTGTATTTTGTTGGTTTCAATATTAAAGGTGAAAAAAAAAAAGATCTGCCATGATTTTACGTTTTTTTACATCTTAAAAAAGGGCTGTGCAGACATTTAACACCCATTTAGTATTAAGTTTCACCAAATTTTGGACATTGCATTTGTGAATGCCACACAATATAATTCACATATAAAGTACGTTCACATTTTATTTCCAGCCCTCAGGGTTCCACAGTCATGGTCCAAAATGCAAACTACCTTATTGTAGCGCCACCTAGTGTCTGAGTGTTTGAGACCATCCTGCCCAGTTTGGGGTCTCTAGAATTGACAGTTTTTGATGCACATACACTTTTATAGCAGAAAGAAGAGAGGAAGAAAATCAGTGCTTGGAACTCTAATACAAATGAACTGATTTAAGTACGGGAAAATCCATGGCTAGCGGCGCATTAAACGATTTAATGGACTGGAACAACCTGTGCATTAAAGGTTTTATAGTACACCTTCCAGCCAATCAGAATTGAGTATTCAGACAGACCATAGTCATTTTTAGTACATCGTTGTCATGTAAATGACAATAAGACACAAAGAACCTTCAGAGTCAGACTGAGGAATGACATGAGGGAGGGTGGGTAAAAGATGCCAGAATCAACCGTTCACAAAGCCCCGCCCCCTTTAGTTACTGTTGCTATGTCCGCTCTCACGCCACACATCATGTTCTCATGCAGTGAAAAATACATTGAAAGAGGACACTAACAGTTTCATATTTAAAATATAGTAATGTTTTAAAGCAGTTGAATCAATAAATAGCGTCTAGTGTGTGTTTAATGTGTGGTGACAGATCGCTGTAGCTCCTCGTGAAGCGATCATCTCTTCATACTAGTTCATTTATAGCATCAAATAAACATGAATGAACATCAGAAGGAATGTTGTTTCAAGACGTGATTCAAGTTCACCAACGTTAATCTACTAACTCCCCTGACCGCTTTGATCGACAAAATGGAGGATTCAGGGTTATGATTGGTCAGATCGCCTGTCAATCAAACTGTTTGCGAAGCGTCGATTAACTATATCTTTAAGACTGGAAGTAAACATGCACACGTTTGTGCACTGAGCCAAATGTATAAAAGAACAATTAAAAGAGCCCTTTTTTCACAAGCAAATGTGATGCAGAATTTACGGAATAATTCCCATCATTGCAGATGTTTTGTAGACACTGCCAGTTTCACTCGTCTCGACATCATGGCCAAATAAAGATGAAACTGAAGCGCCTCTGGACTCTTTCCAGAGGCTCGATTCAGTTTCACTATTAGGCTTCAGAAATGCCTCTGGAATGAAAAGTGAATGGAAAGATGAAACAAACGTGTAGAACAGGTTTGAACTGATCTTTGTTTGAGAGGATGGTTTTTAACTAGATGTTGAAACACTAACTCTTTGGATCCAGGATTGAGCGCTGCTGTAAAGCACATGTTGACCTGCACAGTTTCTATTCTCAGCTCTGTTTCCTTTTCTGTGATTCAAACATGAGCTCTAAAAATGGCTGCGTAAAAATGATCCCAACTGGCAGCCAACGCTCGGTGAACAGAGCTCGTGTTGCGTTAAACTAACCCAGCATGTTGGGTTATGCAATCTAACCCATCCGACAGGTGTTTTTTGAATTCAAATGTAAGCTAAAACTGACTAGAACCTGCACTCACTTGACCTCATGAATAGAATTAATCTTGGCGTTTTATCTGGACATCCACATTTGAGAGATTTATTCCATCAGAACAGTGAAGTGTCATTGGATAAGAGCAAATTTATTTTATTTTAGTAATATTAAAAGTGATATTAAAACACTCATTGTTAATAGGGCATTTGTGAACACAGTAATTAATTTTGATTTGTAGGTTGTTTCTGATGTTTTTATTTAAAAAAAAAAAAAAAAAAAAAAAAAATATATATATATATATATATATATATATATATATATATATATATAATAATTAATGGTGATGGTATTTAATATTTCCAATATTTAAATTTACATTTTGAACATTCATGATTCATCATAACCAACTGAGAAGAATTATTCAATCTGACTTCCCTTCCGTTAAAAGCTCACTGAATTAAATAGTGTAATTCTGATGTATCTATTTGACTCAGACTCTAATAATTTTCAATTTTATGTTAACTAAATTCATTAGCAAATTATTTCCCATAAAATATATGCATCACAATCGTGCAGATCTAAATATGTCATAATCATGTGCGACGGTGATGAAAACCAGCAGATGGAGACATTTACTGGATCTGACCCATCGAGCCCAAACATTCAGTGTCATCATTAGGTTCTGAATACCAACACATACATGTAGGCAAATGTTTTTATATTTTACATTAATTACATTTTTGTAATTAATGAACAATTATGCGATTTTTTTGATATGATTCATGTTCATTTTTATAATTGAGGCAAAGGGAGAAACTTCACTATTAAAGTGAATGAACACTATCAAGGTGAGCATTGATACACAATGGAGAAACTGTGTAAAATGTGATTATTTAGACTACAGACCACCTTTAAAACTTGAAGAGGAGAAACATAATTACAGCCCAATCTTAAATGGATTTGTGAGGATCTGGACCTTCTTTCATCGAGCTCTTCCTGACATGGAATAAGAACAGTTCATTAACAAACACAACACAATCAAATCCTCTGACGTTAGTCATTTGAACAACCAGAAAACTCAATAAGAATCAATGCATGGTAAGTCTCTCAGATTGTCCTTATAGACAGTTTACAGAGTTTATATAATCATGTTGGTTTTCAGCAATTTTATGGTGGAGGAAACCAGTGTCAGTGATATAACAGCTCATATACTGTTCTTGTGTGTGTGTGTGTGTGTGTGCTGAGTCATTCTACTGAAAACAGTGGCAGAACTAGAGTCGGTTTGAAATAAACCGAGTGTAACTCAAACCTGACACTGAAGCATCAGTGAATCGCTGACAGCTGCTGCGCTTTAAAATAGAGGAGCACACTGAACTAGTGATCTGGGATGAACTTCAGAGGAGTTCATTATTAATGACTTTTTTGGTCACTTTTAGATAGCAAATGTAAAGAAAATGACACACATTTACCCTACGCCAATCAAAGATCCATTACGTTCAGCCATTGCTGTTGCACATCCAACTTAAACGTGAGTTCATTTCTCAAATCTTCAATATCTCAAGTGTTAGTTCACACAAAAATAAAAAATCTGTCATTAGTTCCTCTCCCTCACCTCGTTCCGTAAGACCTTCGTTCATCTTCAGAACACACATGAAGATATTTTGGCTACACTTTATTTTAAGGTGTCTTTGTTACACTGTAATTATACATTTAAATACAGAGTAACATTAAGTAACTACATGTACTTATTGTAGTTTTAGGATTAGGGTTTGGTTTGGTTTGGTTTAGGGTTAATTGCGTGAAATTATGCATCATTTATAGTTATTACTATAGTAATTACATGTAACATATGTAACAATGACACTGTAAAAAAGTTTTCACTGTAGGTTGTTTTAGAATGTTAAGAAAAACAAAATGGGTTCCATTAAGAACTGATCACTGAAAGTTCTACAGAGAACCAAAAATGGTTCTTTTATGGCATCACTGTAAAAACACCCTTTATTTTTAAGAGTCTATCATACAGATTTGAGGTATTTATTCCACAGCTATAAATCGAATAGGGGGGGATGCTGTCCAAAAATGATTAAGGAATGATGTTCATTTACTAAATTTGACTGTAGTCCTGTAGAGTGTGTTAGGTACTGTAAATAAATTACTGAACAAATTACTATAAAACACAAAAAAAACCCACACATGATAGCATCCCCAACAAACAAATAAGACATTACCTTAGTTAATATTGACATTATAAAAAATAAAATATACAAATTTTAATAACAGATTTTTAAGGTAAGAAATAACATTAGTTTTCAATGTTTTATTAGGAGGGGTGTGGAGTGGGACCTCCAACATAACCGGCCCTGAGTTGGGCTGAAAAAAAATGGTTTAAGTGCAAATTTACATTTTTATCTTATAATAAACTATTTTATTATTACTTAATCACAACATTTCTGTAAAAAAGAGTGTCATTTTTACACCTAGTGTTTTTTTTTTGTAAATGTAGATATGATTTGCCTATAAAAAAAATTATATTAATTTTGTATAATCACATAGACCTACCAGTTTAAGAAATAATAAATATTGTTGAAATTGTAAGAAGTATCAGAATCGTATTGAATATAACAAGTTTGATAGTTGTCAGTTAAATAACAAGCATTAATTTGCATAGTGGCCACAGCCATAACACTCCAGCCCGAGACTGATTCCCGCTGAAGGTTAGCACCTGGATGCGAGACATCCTGGGAAAATGTCTCTTGTAACCATGGTTCCCTGAGAGTAGGTGTACGTATCCCCCACACCTTTTTCGGGCAAGTGTGTTCACGTAGAGGCCAGTGTGAATAAATCTTAATTGAAATTCGATGAGACAAGAATGTAACTGTCGTTTTATTCGTAACTAAAACATTATGGAGCGCTCACACTCGTGTAATGCTTCATTCATACTGGACGCCGGAGGGCGCTCTTGGAGAATGTCCAAAACGGTTTCGTGATTCAGCAGATAGCTCAATAAAATGCAGAAACGTATTGACTGAATATGCACACGACTGCAACAAGATGTGGATTATGTGTGTTTTTTAAGCCATCTCAAGGTATTTATTGACATTAAAGTATATGAATAATGCAGTGCTAATGTTTTTGAAAAAAAGTCTCTTATGCTCGCCAAGGCTGCTTTGTTTAATCAAAAAATACAGTAAAAATGGTTATGTTGCGAAATATTATTACAAATTAAAACGGCTGTTTTCTTATAGTAAATATATATATATATATATATATATATATATATATATATATATATATATAGTAATATAATATATAGTAAAGTGTGAATTTTCAGCATCATTACTCCAGTCTTCAGTGTCACATGATCCTACTAATATGATGATTTGATGCTCAAAAAAACATTTATGATTGTTATCAATGTTGAAAACAGTTGCTTAAAATTGTTGTGGAAACCATGATGCATTTAATTTTTCTGGATTCTTTGAATAGAAAGTTCAATGAACCGCATTAATTTGCATTTAATGTCACTGTCACTTGCATCCTTGATGAATAAAAGTATTAATATCTCTCTTTTTTTAATCTTACCACGCATGTTTGAACGGTATTGTGGTTTCCACAAAAATATGAGGCATCACAACTGTTTTCAACATGGATAATAATCATAAATGTTTCCTGAGCAGCAAAACGGCGTATGATGATGATTTCTGAAGACTGATGCTGAAAATTCACCCCATATATTGTATATTTTACAATATTTTATATTATTCGCAAAGAAAACAGCTATTTTAAATTCTAAAACTATTTCACAATATTACTGTTTCTACTGGTTAATGTGCAGCTGGTAATGCTGTTAGTGGAGTTGATCAGTCAGATCTTCAGGTCATGTGTGGCTGTGGATGAAGAAAGTTGAAGTTTGTGTTGTTCTTTCTCTTTCTTTCAGGTCTCGTTCACAGCCAGTTCAAGAACATCATTCTAACCTTTAAATAACATTCCACTAACATTATGGAAACTGGAGATTTTAATGTTCTTGGAATGTTACTGTAATGAATCCGCTCCGTCATGTTCCATCCACCTGCCACCAGAGGTCGCCCGCTCACATCATGGACTCCATACACCACACTACATTTCCCATAAGCCCCTCACCCAGTCACTGATCACCCTGCCAGCTGTACTCGTTACCTTCACCCCTGATTCCTATCTCGCCACCATAAAGCACCGCTCACACTCACCCACTTTGCGAAGTATTGTTTCCTGTAACATTGCTGAGCATTATCCCTGTCTTGTTTTTTGCCTGTTATCTGATCCTGCCTGGTTCTTCGTCTTGTTGTTTATCTGTCTGCCGATTGACTTAAGCCTGGAATATCTACTACGAGTTTGCCTTTCCCTTGTTACTACTGTTTGCTGTTGACCATTGCCTGTCTGACTACGTCTTGCATAAAGCTGCACTTGGATCTCATTCGCTGACTCGCTCATCGTTACAGTTACAAATCAACATTCCTAGAATTTTGAATTTTAAATGAAAATTAAGTTGAAAGAACATTTGAGGAACGTCATACCTTATAAAAAAAATGTTCATCTAAAGTCAAGAAACATTTTTTACATTCCCAGAACCATCACTGAGTATTTGGAGAACGTTCTTATAACAGAAATCTGCTGGCAGGGGTGATCAGTATATTGGATCTGTGTGTAACAGTGATTTTACACTGTAAACACTAATGCTCGAAATAATTCATTTATTTGAGTAGGGCAAACTTAAATTGAACAAATTAGCTTTGATCAGTGTTTAGAACTTTCTTTTTCTTTTGTTGACAAAATTGTCACATTTTAAGTAATCTGAATTATTTTATTGTTTTGTGTTTAATGAACTTGTTTGTTTTTTTTAATTTAGACAAACTTAAATTTAACTGAAACAGGGCTGGGGATTTCTATTTCAAAGCATACTTTGCTACAGCATTGAAAGGAAGAGAAAATGCTAAAATTAATTTAGAAAAGTTTCCAAATAATGTTTGATTATCTGATTGGAATCTGATCTAAAACTGTTGACGTCCACATTAGCTACGTCTCATTTCAAGGGGACCAAATGGATTTCCAGAAATGCGCATTTGAATGTAGCTGGAAACAGATCTGTAAAAATGCCTTTTGTGGGATTTTTTTGGCATTCACACTTGCTAAATCTGATCGGATTTCAATGGGATATGCACAAAAATCTGATTTGGACCGACAGTCTGAATGTAGTCTGAATGTAGACAATTCTTACTAGTGCAAATGTCTATTCCTGATATCAACAATTGAATTTCTACTAGTAAAAATGTTCATTTCTGATATCATGAATGTGATTGTTACTAGTAAGAAAGCCGTTTCAGATATCAGAAATTATATTGATATCAGGAATTCATTTCAGATATCAGAAATTTGCATTTTTACTAGTAAGAATTGTATTCCTGATATGTGAAACTGGAATTTCAACTAGTAAGAAATCAATTCTTGATATCAACAATTGAATTTGAAAGGCAGCCTGTGGTGAGATTTCACTAGTAAAAATACAATTACAGATATCGAGAATGAACTTTGTTACTAGTGGAAATATAATTCTTGATATCAAAAATTGCCATTGTTACTAGTGGAAATTAATTCCTGATATCAGGAAATAACATTTTAACTAGTGAAAATGTAATTGTTGATATCACAAGTTCATATCCTGAAAATGAATAAAAGTCAAAACGGCTTGCCATAGCTGCCTCCATGTTTCCAGCGCCTGGCCCCGCCCTGACAGTGATTGACAGGCGGAGCAGGGACACGATTGGCTCGGAAAGCATTTTCAAATCCGTGTTGAATTTTGCTACATTCATTGCAGGACATTTAATGAAAATGCAATCGTAAGTGTCTTAACTGTGTGTGTAAACGCAATTCAGAAAAATATTTAAATGATCATTTTGCTCAATTGAACAGGTTAAACACATACATTTTCTTTTTAATTTTGCAGTGTATACTTTATAAGTTGCGAAAGTAAGTTAAATGATATGTCTAAAGTACTGTAGAAAATAGCAAATGTAAATTACATTATTGAATTTGAATTATCGTTTTGCTCCAAATGTTGCGCATATGGTAAAATGTAAATTTAAATACAAAAATGCTTTGCCGTTTTGCATATTACATTTCAAATTGAAAAATTGCTACCCATGTGTTTCCATATAAATGTTTTCCAGCTGGCAAATGCTTCAACTATATAATGAGATGAATATCTTTCTGTAGCGTCTTTATTTCAACACATCAACGCAATAAATTACAAAAAAAAAATTCTCTAATACATATGGATTAAATATAATTACAGATGATCCTCATTATTTGAGGTCTAGGTTTGTCTTCTGGTTTGGGATCAAACATCTACGGCAAGCATGAGGAGTTTTCACGTGCAATAGTACATTTCTCTAGTTTTGCGGATGTTTATATATTTTTAGTTGACAGCAAAACAAAAATGCTGTTCAAAAAATTGCATTATATTGTTAAAATATGACATTTCAAATGTAATTCCTGATTGTGTTGTCATGGCAGCTCCGGTAAAGGCACAGGAGGGACGGAGCCAGACAGATCCTGTCAGACGGGGCTAAAGTTCAGTGCAATACAGAGATTCATTGACAGAATGATCAGATTATCAAATACTGAAATGAAACCCTGAATCAATCCAAACCTCCCCGAGACACACTTGAGTTGTCCACTTCCACACACCCTCACGGACAGGCGTCTTTAACTCTGTCAGCGGGACAAAGGCACAGGGCCCGAGTTACCCCACACCCGCTCCATCTGCTCCTGTGACCAGTGTGTGTGTGCGTGTGTGTGTGTGTGTGTGTGTGTGTGTGTGTGTGTGTGTGTGTGTGGGAGGGGGATATGGAGGGGGCTGGCCTGTCATATTGTGTTTTTACAAGCATATTCATGTTCCAGTGTATCATATTGTATTACAGAAAAAAAAATCAGATATTCTGTAGACCTCTAAATTTAGATGGATGGAATTTCAGCTTAAAGCCAATAATCATCATTTTGACTCAAAGCCGAATCTTAAGACGTGCCCTGACCGGGTTTGTTAAGATTCTTTGCATGATTTCTCCCATTACTTTTTTTATTTCATATTGCAATCACTTAAAGACACCATTGTGTATAAATACTTTCTATAATATTTGATTATTTGGATGTTACAATAATGAGATGGAGATTGTAATGCCCCAGAACAGGGATAAACATAACGAAGGGTCGGGGAGATGTTGAACCGCCAAGTAACGCTGCCGAGGAAATCTCTTAAACACCTTGGAGACTTCGGTCTGTTCGAGGTACTTAGAAATGAACCTCTCCATTGTGCCTGAGACAGGAGCAGAGCGAGGTAGAGAGGGGAGGGGACGGGTGCTACAGACAGAGCAGAGAAAGAGATGATGTCACCTCTACTCGTCGGCCAATCAGAGCCGGGTCGGAGGAGCACATGGTGAGGAGGGGAGGATGAGAGAGAGGCAGAAAGGGTGTGTTTCTCCCTCACTGCAGCATCCGTCAAGGCTTCACCCATTGGATGAGGCGAACAGAGAGAAAGACAGAGGAGAAGCAGAGAATAAGGCGTGTCACCGTACCACAAGATACGAGCCTGTCTTCTGTCCGAAACCTTCTCCATACCTGTAAAGGTAAGATTCTCGGATCCTTTCAAAAATAAAACGGCTGTGTGTGAGTGGGGATGTGTGTGTGATGGTGACACCTCAGTCACGAGGTGCCAAACGCTGCTCGAACACACCTTGGCCTTGTGTGTTTATTCACATCAGAGAGGAGCTCGGCGGATTGAGAAAATGAGCACTTGGACATTGATGGAATTGTTATCAGAAACGCTGATTTTTTTATTTTTATTTATTTTTTTAATTGTATTACAGTCTGTTATTATGCCCAATAATTGGAGGTTATTTTGATAGAATCATTTTCAATACAAAAAGGTATAAATATATTCATGTAAAAGCAGGGCACTTTCTATTTCGTTCAATTTTGGGCATCAATTTGTTGAAAAGTAAGCTTATATGTAATGCAATCTGGTGTCAGTGTAACTCAGATCATGCTGCTATATAATGCCCTTCTTTAAGATCATTGTCTGAAATAACATCAGCGGTCTGTGAGTGACAGATATGCCAACTTTATCAGTTAAAAATTCTGATATTTCATCAATGAGCTCTGCTTTTTAGATGCCTCCGCCTTTCTGTGTGTGTGTGTGTGTGTGTGTGTGTGTGTGTGTGTCGAGCAGGTGAACGGCCTCAGCCATTGTTTCTTTATGTGGATGTTATGATGCAGCTCAAGCTTTAGAAGTGACTTTAAAAAAATGTTTCTAATTTCAAATCTCCAGGTTTGACTGTGTTTAGTGTATCCTTGATTTCAATTATAATAGGGCAAAATGCTGAATCACAAACATGTCATCGCATAATTGAATATGGCACAGTAAACATGGCGCTGCACTTTGTGTTACATTGCTTGAGCATTAAATGACATAATAATAATAATAATAATAATTGTTTGACAGTAGATTTGTCATCTCTCTTCTCATGACTCCTGCTCATTTCATCAATCTGTATTTTTTTCCTCTTTGGGAAAGTTGTGGAAACACTATTGTGATTTTGTTTTTTGCTATTATTAGAGCGAATGTAAAATGAAAGAATATTTGCTGTATTCTCCTGTTCTTCATCGCAGACGTTCAGAACGGGACACTTTTAAGACACTTTTAGTCTTGTTGTCTTCACACACCGCTGCATTCAGTTTAGATTGACATTAAAGTATCATTTTATTCTTGTAGGATGACAAGATGAGTTTTGATGTTTTCATGTTTTGATGAAACTGACTGTTCCAGGTTACATTAATATAGATAAAATGCATTATAGGTGTGTTCGACTTGAAGCGGCGCTGCGACGACCGATCAGTGTATCGCATTATTTAACGTGCATTCACCTGATCAATATTAAATATCCAGACGGTATAAAGAAACAGAACTTGTGGAGCGCTCTCAGAGTATGGCTTTATTATAACTGATGGAAAAGGAGCATAAAACTGGACTTTTCTGAAGCCCCCTCTATAGGACAGCATTAGTATTACACAGGGCTGGGTCGGTTACTTTTAAAATGTATTTCACTACAGATTACAAAATACATGCTTTAAAAAGTCATTTGTAACGTATTTCGTTACATTACTCAAGTTTAGTAACTTAATCTAAATACTTTAGAATACTTTGGAATACTAATAAGTGTGAAACAAACACAAAAAAGGTCATTGCAAGTTTTTATCTCACAATTCTGACTTTTTCCCTCAGAATTGTGTGATATAAAGTTGCAATTGTGAGTTATAAAGTCAGAATTATGAGATATAAACTCACAATATTGAGAAAAGTCAGAATTATGAGATATAAACTCGCAATATTGAGAAAAGTCATAATTATGAGATATAAACTCGCAATATAAACTGGTAATCTAAAACACTTTTCAGATGTAACTGTAATCTGATTACCACCCATTTAAAATGAAACTGTAATGAAATACACTTACTCACATTTTGTATTTTAAATACGTAACTAAGTTACTTATATTTTGTTACTCCCCAACACTGTTCATTACAGACAATGTAAATGTATGTTTGTTTGTTTTTTTAGTTTTGATCATAATTAATACGAAAACCGTAAATCCAATCCGTTAGAAACGATATAGCACACTGAGTCAGAACATCATGATGCTAAATTTCAAGTTTCTCCACAAGTGCTTATTGTACAAGATATTCTTTTACATTATTAACTAGATTAAAATGTCTCACATTACCACGTGCAAGTTGAATCATCAGATTACAGAATAAACCTTACTTATAATCTCTGTATGTTAAAACACAACAACAACAAACATTAATAGTGTTGTAAGAATCACCGTGCTTGTGGTTTTTTGCACTTTACTGAACAGGGCATTCAGGTTTGGGAATATCATAACTAATATGACATAATGAGCCATAATAGGCTTAAGTCCAGTGTATTAATGCAGAGCTCAGATCTCTGAAAACTAAATTAATATGATTAATATGAATAATATCTACTTTGAAAAAAAAATCTATGAGCAATCATAATTTATATTCTCTAATAATAAACACAAAGCATACAGTAATTTTATCACAAAGCCCATTTACAATCTGAAAAAATATTCTGTACAACAAAGTATCATAATTAAATGAGAAGATCTGCACAGATTCAATATTATATCAGATCAACACTTAATATATGACAGAGTTCATGAGTTCTGTTGTCAAATGTGGTTTTTAGAAACGCTTGTTTCACAGCATTAAATGTTTATTTTGAATTTCATATGATACTGTACAGTATATTTGACATTAAATTAATGCCCATAAGTATTATTTGTAACAAGATGACCATGAAGGAAATAATATCATTGGTAAAACTTTACTATAAGGTTCATTAGTTAGCATGATCTAATAATGAACTGCACTTATACAGCGCTCATTAATCTTTGTTAATGTTAACATTATTAAAAATCTTGTTAACATTAGTTAATGCACTGTGAACTAACATGAACAAACAATGAACAACTGTATTTACATTAACTAAGTACAGTAATAAATGTATTGTTCATGGTTAGTTCATATGTTAACTAATGTTTAACTAATGAACTTTACTGTAAAGTGTTACCAAATCATCACGTAATACAGTTATTGTGTTTGTACTGCCTGTTAACATGATTAATGTTTTAAAATATTGCTTATGGTACATCATATCTTGTGCACGTACTGTATGAACTGAAAAGTGACCTTATTTATTTAACAGTATTATTGTTGAATATCAAAATCAAAATCCCAGTGAAAACAGCTGACAGAAGAACATTTAGTGTAATGGAGGCTCAACTCTTTTAGGACTGTGTGAGCTGGACACATCTCTGACGGTCAGACATCACGACAGTGTTCAGGGATGGGCAGCTCCGCTTCTCCAGGGTTTCTGTCCTGCAGATGTTCAGGGAATATACCAGTCAAGTCAAACAGATTCATTTCACAATATGGCCTTTTTTGGAGCATGAATCTTCGATATGCTTCGAGGATGACTAAATGAAGACGTTTGAGTGAACTGTTCCTTTAAAAAGATATCGTTATTCTTGTAAAGAGGTTCAAAAGATAAAAAATGCTGGTTCTTGATGGACACATGTGCGTTCTCAGACAACTTTCCAAACATGCAGTGACACGAAATCCAGAATATAGAACTAATTCAGTGCAAACGAACAAACCGATTAGTGTTGGCGAGGGAGAGTAAAGGAGGGCACCCATGAACGTCTCACAGCCTCAATCTTCATCTCTGTCCGCCTCTGATTCTGACCTTTCTCTGTCCACTTCCTGTGACAGAATAGAGTCTTTGTTTTGCTCGTAGACTCATTTTCTCTGAAGAACAGACAGTGTATTAGCTTCTCACCAGAGTTCTTCATCTGATTCACAATGAATGCATGTCGAATTCTCCGAACGGCTTATAACTGGAGATCAGGTCAGAGTCGCAGGAATCAACTGATTCGGACACACTGCCGACACTTCAACCAGTGTTCAATATGGTTTTCCAGTAAAATATCGAAACATCCCTAATATTGCTTTTGCTTCACGCTTAATGATGTTTTATTAACAAAATTCGCGAGGAACACGTTCAAATGATCTAACTAATCATCACATCACTCCATCAGCTGTCATTCATCAGCAATAAACATGTCTGCCCAATCAGCATGAGCAGAAACCTATATATATCGATGCAGTCGACTCACGTATGCTTTTGGACAGTTTCAGCATCCCTCCTCCACCCCGTCTCCTCACACTTGCCTGGTTACTTCCTAAACCAGAATACGGGGGGAGTACTCTGGGCTCGGGCCAAATACCAAGCTCTGAGCCTCTCCTCGGACAGCACGCCAAATATGCATACTAATTACTCTATCTGAGTATTTGTAAGTGTGAACTCGTGAAACCTCACTGTAAGACTTGAGCTGGACTCAAGAAGAAAACATCTTGTTTTATTAGAACAGTGGTAGAAAAAGTGCTCAAGTTCCAGATAAATCCTCATGAGAACTGTTTGAGAAGACAGGACGATGTGCATCAGGGTTGTGTTTGACTTAGTGTTAGTATGTTAATGTGTATAAGCAGGGTTGGGAGTAACGCAATACAAGTAACTTAGTTACGTATTTAAAATACAAAATTTGAGCGACTGTATTTCATTACAGTGACATTTTAAATGGGTGGTAATCAGATTGCAGTTACATCTGAAAAGTGTTTTAGATTACCAAAGTGATTACTTTGAGTTTTAATGTCATTTAAACAGCGATTGGTGATTCTCTGACTCTGACCGTCTGAAAAAGAGGAGTTAAGATTCATGTTTTCCACTGTTTTCATGTTTTGTGAGTCATTTTATAATTCACTCGTCACTGCAACTTTTTCTCACAATTTGTTTTTTCCATCACAATTGTGAGTTTGTGTTTCACAATTCTGACTTCTTTTTCTCAGAATTGCGAGATTTAAACTCACAATTGCAAGTTATAAAGTCAGAATTGGGAGATATAAACTTGCAATACTGACTTTTTTTGCAATTGTGAATTTAGTATGTGAGTTTATATCTCATAATTCTGACTTTTCTCAATATTGTGAGTTTATATCTCATAATTCTGACTTTTCTCAATATTGTGAGTTTATATCTCATAATTCTGACTTTTCTCAATATTGCGAGTTTATATCTCATAATTCTGACTTTTCTCAATATTGCGAGTTTATATCTCATAATTCTGACTTTTCTCAATATTGCGAGTTTATATCTCATAATTCTGACTTTTCTCAATATTGCGAGTTTATATCTCATAATTCTGACTTTTCTCAATATTGCGAGTTTATATCTCATAATTCTGACTTTTCTCAATATTGCGAGTTTATATCTCATAATTCTGACTTTTCTCAATATTGCGAGTTTATATCTCATAATTCTGACTTTTCTCAATATTGCGAGTTTATATCTCATAATTCTGACTTTTCTCAATATTGCGAGTTTATATCTCATAATTCTGACTTTTCTCAATATTGCGAGTTTATATCTCATAATTCTGACTTTTCTCAATATTGCGAGTTTATATCTCATAATTCTGACTTTTCTCAATATTGCGAGTTTATATCTCATAATTCTGACTTTTCTCAATATTGCGTGTTTATATCTCATAATTCTGACTTTTCTCAATATTGCGAGTTTATATCTCATAATTCTGACTTTTCTCAATATTGCGAGTTTATATCTCATAATTCTGACTTTTCTCAATATTGCGAGTTTATATCTCATAATTCTGACTTTTCTCAATATTGCGAGTTTATATCTCATAATTCTGACTTTTCTCAATATTGCGAGTTTATATCTCATAATTCTGACTTTTCTCAATATTGCGAGTTTATATCTCATAATTCTGACTTTTCTCAATATTGCGAGTTTATATCTCATAATTCTGACTTTTCTCAATATTGCGAGTTTATATCTCATAATTCTGACTTTTCTCAATATTGCGAGTTTATATCTCATAATTCTGACTTTTCTCAATATTGCGAGTTTATATCTCATAATTCTGACTTTTCTCAATATTGCGAGTTTATATCTCATAATTCTGACTTTTCTCAATATTGCGAGTTTATATCTCATAATTCTGACTTTTCTCAATATTGCGAGTTTATATCTCATAATTCTGACTTTATAACTCGCAATTGCAACTTTATATCACACAATTCTGAGGGAAAAAGTCAGAATTGTGAGATAAAAACTCTCAATGACCTTTTTTGTGTTTGTTTCACACTTATTAGTATTCCAAAGTATTCTAAAGTATTTAGATTAAGTTACTAAACTTGAGTAATGTAATATGTTACAAATGACTTTTTAAAGCATGTATTTTGTAATCTGTAGTGAAATACATTTTAAAGTAACCGACCCAGCCCTGTGTGTGCGCTGCACTTTTACAGCTGAAGTGAGAAGCGAGAGTATGGAACTCAAATAAGAAACAATCATCATCATCCTGTTCAAAAGTTTACACCCCCGCTCTAATGCATCCAGTGAGTGAGAGACCATCACCGCACACACAGTCATCCATCATCATCATCATCATCCTGCTCGTGACTCAGCAGTGAGACTCAAGGGCATGGAAGCACTGAACGAGTGTCCAAACATTCTGATATCCAGCACATCACTGACATTTGTTTCCCAACTTTCCCCGTGAACAATGCAGTTTTATCGCAGTGATGGTGTCTGAAGTCAGTGGGGCTCTTATGAATAAACAATTGGAGAAGTCTTCCAGGAAATGCTCTGATGTGTCGAAGCGGAACATCATGAACAGCACTGAACATCTCAGAAAACCGATGGAGCTCAATAATGCAGGTCTTCATTAAACAGTCATGCATATTCTCCCAATGAATTAATAATATATGGTTAATGCATTCGGTGCTGATTTTAGCTTCTTTTGTTACTTGACAATCAAAGCACGAGAGTGCAGCGTTCACTTCCGGAGTCATTTCAGTGTAAACGTGAACACGTTCTGACAGCTGACATGTAAATGTTTGGCTTCAACAGAAGAGCGTTTCTAATGAAGATGGGCTTGAATGGGAAACACAAAGGGGGACGTCTCTGTCTTTTGTTCAGAGGAGCCCCTCTAGGGTCAAGATCACTCAGTTATTTCGGCAGGGTCCCGTTGGGAATACGGGACTCATTAATTCCGGGGCCTGCCGTGTGTGTAATCCTGTAAAAGTCTTGCTCCGCCTTCCAGATGGAGAGTGTCTGATGACATCCCAACATTAAACATCAGCCAGCCAATGAGAGTCCCGGGACGAAAGTGCACACGGGGTCTTTCAGGTTTATGTGACGCTTTATCTTCTGAACGAATCATGACTGAATACTGAGGAAAATGGTTAGATCTGCTTTGTTGTCTTTCTGGGGTCTCTCAGTAGATTTCTTCACGACGCAAACGGTGAAATGCACGACTTTAAATGTGCGACATCATCTGGCTAAAACACTTGAGTGGCTCAGATACTCTTGGCTCGGCGTTTTTCTGTGAATCTGCCATTTGTTTCTGCTTTAAGCAGGTTTTTGGAAGACAGAGCGCTTGTGTAGTTGTTCACTTGAGCTTGTCTGGACTCCAAGTGTGCTTTCTGCAGTCTGCGCTCACAGTGTCCAGATGCAGAGCTATACGTGACAGCGGTGTGCGTCCGGTCAGCAGTCTCAGAGCAGAAGTGTGGCGCTTTAGGCCCGTTGCCATTGGTGACGCTGATATACACACACACACACAAACACACATTGGCGTGTTCCCTCAGTGTGGGGGGATTCCGAGGGGAATCCGTTGTCATGGAGATGGAGTTGGAGCCAGTGAGGCGCGTCCCAGTCTGAACGTGTGTGATCGCTCTCTTCAGACGCACGTCTTCTTCGCCGCTGGTCGCTGTGGAAAACCACACTGATGCTCACGTCCATGAACATTGACATCTGATGGGATTCATTTACACGTAGATCACTGAAAATGCATTAGCACGCGTTAAAATCGAGCACCAACACACAGAGACAAAAAAAGTGTATGATACATCAAGGAAGAGCAGGGTGTGGCCGACAGGAAAGAGAGAGAGAGATGAGACAGATGATGAGTATTCCTATATGACTCAGCACGATCAAGTCAACTGTCTGGAAAATAAATACAGATGGACAGAACG